>CAWUFW010014560.1:0-407707 GCA_963921515.1 Calotriton arnoldi
GGGAGGAAGAGTCAACTTGGAGGGGGTGGTAAATGGAAAAAAACATACTGCGAATGTCAGGGGACAGGTCTATTTACACAGCTTACAAGGGAACATATACAAACAATACAAAATGCCCAAAAGAAATAGTCCAAAAGAACAGTTAATGCAGAAATAACAAATACAAAATTCAAAATCAATCTAAAGTCAGTTCTCCAACCCAAATGGTGTGTCAGAGATGATGCTCAAGGTTGGGGCTCACATTTGATGACCACCTTCAGCTCCTCTACTCATACTGACTTTTTAGCTTCCATTGCAGGATCAGACCCCTTCTAAGTGACTAAATGCCCTTGGGTAGAACTGTAAACAGCAAACATACTGGGAGAAACAGCCTAGCATGTCAGGAGGGGTGGATTAATAGAAGAGAAGATATATTAGAGTTCAGGAGGACAGGAAGCTACAGAGTTCACCATGTTTTCAGCATTCAACTTTCAGTTTGTCCTCTAGTCTACCACCTCTTCTTTGACATCCTGAGAGAGTGACTGCTAACCAAAAATCAACTGCTTTATGGCCTCCAGCTAGGCAGCCATGGTAGCATACAATGGCCTAGGCATGGCACATCATGTGAGGGCTCAGAGGTGTCTGGAGCAAACAATACCCTCAGTCGAATTCACGCTGCTTTACTCAGCTGTTTGTCTGCCCCCCCGCCCCCCTCCTTATAGCAGAGAATGGTTCTGCAAACCCCCCTCCTTGATGATTTCCAATTTTTCTTGGGAAAAATCAGAGGCCCTCCCTTGTGTTATACTTAAAAGTTAAAATATGTGAAGAATATCGTACTTCCTGTTTGTCATTTCCAGTTTGCCATGGTTGGCAGAGGACTCGTCTGAGAATGAAGTTATCTGCCTCCACTACGGAGTTCTCAAACTAAACAGCGGAGGTGGAGAAATCCAGAATGTAGCTGGAATACATTGGTCAAATACTAAATGAAAAGGAAAAAAAATATCTGTATAACTACAAGTAAATTGCATTAAACAAAGTTTTGCAAATACATGTATACGTAAAATACAAAGTTTATCTAGTTTAAGTTTACTTATAATGTTGTATACATACACTTCCTGTGGGCTGTTAGATTGTGACATGAAAATTTAATTATAAGTGAATGATAAATATAGTCATATGTAATTTGTGAATAAATTAGTTTATTGTTAGCGAATGCATAGTACATTGAGGCTTACGAGTTTGGATGTGATATCCCAGTGTTGCAACACTGGTGTCTCAGGATGGTGTATGAGGATGGTGCCATAGTCCAGCATTCATCTTTGAATTTTGATTTTTGATTTAACACGGTCTGACCACTATAATGCAACAACCAAAGGAGCAGCTCAGGTGAAAAATGTGGCCATTAGTTGTTCAAGCACCCGCAGACCATGACCCCTAAAATGTGTCACACTCCAAGAACCTGGATGGGAACACAGTTCAGGGTTTAGGTACTCTTCATGTAAGCCTCATCAAATGGCAATGTTATGTAATATGCAACAGGCTAATATAATCTTGCACACATCTTCCGGGAAGTACTGGAAGACCCCCCACCCGTATTGTTAAGACGTTGAAAGCGTGAATCGAGGATACTAAAAGTGCTCTCAATGATGGCTGACATACGTGTATGTGCCCAATTGTACATCAGGTGAGGCAGTGGGGTTGGATATCAGAAGGCGGTGATGGTATGGGATGAGAGGGTACAACCAGCATCACCTAATACAAACACATAAGACACTTTTTTAATGTTTAATTGGAAATGATGCTGACATTCTCTATATGCCATATGCAGGCATTCATTGTTAATCTCTGAGGTATGTATTCTGATTGGGTGAAGTTATGAGTAACTATATTTGTGATACCATTTCCAAGATATACATGCAACCCCATTGTGAGTTAGTAAAACTTATCTAGTGGCCACATGTCACTGAAATCTCAACCACCCAAATGATGTGCAATAGGTCACTGACAGAAGATGCAGCTGTAGTGTGAGAACCCACGAAAGGCAACATACACATCAGTGAAGCAGCCTTTGGCTTCTCAGACATCGTGAACACTGATGGACTACCACCAGTGCCTGTTGCAGAAATAGTGTTCCCTGTTTTAGGGTGGCAGAAATTTAATATGTGTACAATCAATAGTGTCTATTACCCGAAGGAAGTGGGTAATGACAAAAATTTCCTTACCACTTATTGACTTTTTGCAGTGAATGTGGCATGGTGAAATACAGGTGTAATTGGCTGGTGATACATCTAAGCATGAGTCACAAGCAGTGTGATTGGCTTGCCTGTGAGAAGCCCACAGTGTCTCTACTACACATTGAAAACATCCAGTGTACACAAAAGGCAAGTGCAGCCATTACAAGAACATGTGGTGCATGCCCTGAGTCTGCAACCTCCAAAAGTAAAACATAAGGGGTGAAGTTGCATTTAGCAATGACTGATGCCCTTGGCATGCCAAATACGTTGACCGTCTGCCTCTAAGCCCTTCTTCTCACATAATTGTTTCTCAAAATGAAGGGCAAGGCAATAAATATATTTACCAGGCTTGCCATTTTTTATTGGTTTGTGTCTTGCTTTCAAATGTGGGCAGCCTGTATGTGATTGGTCAATGTTGTAGTGCGTTTCACCTGATAATGGGAGTAGCAGAGTTATGCATGTTTACCCCTTACCCCACTTGCAGTAGCAGGTGTGTTGAATGTGACTGAACTCTTGATGCAATAAGTGTTCTCTACTGCTTGTAGCTAAAGTTAAGTTTGTTTTTATTTAAAAATTGTAAAAATAAAGTATATATATATTTTAGAAACATTTATATTACACATTTAAAAATATGTTTCTCTATATATTCCTATTTTTCATATGTGGAGTTAGTATTATTCCCTAATTGATCTCCATTGATTTTAAAAAGGGTTTTGCTGTACCAGTCAGTGGTGACGAGCAGTATGTGGCTTATTTAAAAAGTGCTTTCGTGAATAGGCATCAATATCTGTTGGTCTCATAAATATCCATAATCACCCGGATCAGCGTGACTAATAGAAAACATTATCTGTGAGCCTCTGGAAGTGCCAATAACCGCCCAGAACAGTAACAGGAAGAATGGCAAAAGCGAATTAAATTTAAAATAATAGACCTTATTCACGAATGTATTTTCAGCCATAAACCTATGCTTATGGCCAAAAATACATCATTTAATCCTGCTAGGAATTCACCCGAGGAATTGGCAGACATAAATTGATTTGGTACTGCAGCTTTCTCCACCAGGACTGTGAAAAAATCCACAGTAGTAAATTGCACACAAGGGATAGGAAATATGAATTAAAAGGCATAGTTTGGAAGAGCATGGCTGAATCCCCCCCATGATGGCCGCGGGCTTCTAAAGCTCCTTGCAGCACCGGAGCGTCTGGTTGGTGAGTGATGGCAGTTCGTGTTGTGCAGGAATGAATTGAGCGGGAGCTTCTCAGTGGACGTGGGGAGTCAGGTATTTTTGATTTTGGGCATTATTTTTAGCCCTTTTTCCTTCTGCTTTTTCCCCCACGAGTCGCTCCCCCACACGCGCTGTGGCTGTGGCCGCTATTTTGTTCAGCAAACGAGCATCGGTGCTGTGTTTCACCCGAGCCACTCTGCCTTCAGATATTGCGTTATATTTTATATTAAAAAGTAAAAAAAGTAAAAAATGAAATGAACTGCCACATCCCAGGACTTTCCATTAAGCAATGAAATCTGTAATATATTGAGGCATTTTTGAGCTGCCTCAGTTGAGGAGATGTGAAGAACTGCAGAAACAATACCCCAGAGGAAAAATACAACGCTGAGGTTGGCCACTGCCTGGATTTGGAACCTGCATGAAAAAACGATCAGTAAGAAACCCCAGGTGTGGACTCTTGCTCTGGTAACTTTAGACTGACTGCCATGAAAATAACTTAACACTACTAATTTCAAAGATTTGGGGGCATATTAGCAAAACCCACGTTAAAATTATCGTCGTTTTAGCTGGCAGGAAACTGCCGCTAAAGACGGCGATAATGGGCTTGCTAATATGCGTTATAGAATTCCAATAGAAGCCCAGGTTAGATGTCCTGCACATCTAACCTGGGCTTCTATTGAATTCCACTAACGCATATTAGCAAGCCCATTATCGCCATTTTAGCGGCAGTTTCCTGCCGCTAAAACTGCGATAATTTTAACGTGGGTCTTGCTAATATGCCCCTTGGTGCGACCACATTCTACAAAGAATAATTGGACACTGTGGTACCATTCGAAAAATGCATTTCATTGAATGTTATCTGTAGTTGTGTTTGTGCAGCACTCAAAACTCCTCTTAAGAGGGGTGTGGCTGAAGATGGCAGCGAACTTCGGAAGCTCCATGCAATACCGGAGCCTCTGGTCGGCAAGTGACTGCTTCCCTCAGTGGAGTCTGTGGTTCTGTGGCTGGGGCTCATGGAGGAAATATTGTGCCTGCTGATATATGATAAATCTGCCACCACAGACTACAGTTTTGGTATAATTTGCTTTCCTTTGATGTTTGCTGTTTATATGAACTGACTTTGTTTCACTTCAGTATTGACAACTGCTGAATTTGTGGGAGGTTTGCCTACTGGCCCCTTCATGCCGCATACTGTTTTGCATACCGTTTTGCGCTGCCTTTATGTTATGTCATATTATGTTATTGAAAATTTGTAGAGCGCACGTTTACCAACAGGTCTCTTGGCGCTCATATGTTGTTGAGAAATAACTAACTGGCAAACGTTTATTTCCACTGAACTTTAATATTTTCTAACCAGACTTCTTTGTATGGGCACGTCTATTCCAGGTTGTACCCTGACTTTGCTGTTTTCTTTCTTCACTTATGGAGTCCTCTTCTTCTTCTGGTCAAAAGACTTTGACCTCTTCCGGAAATATGCCTTCTACCCGCAAGGACATCACCACAGCCACAAAACAACAAAGAAAAGATCCTGGCTCTCCAACGAAGTCTCCATTACCGTTAACCCTGGAGGACTTTATGGAAAAAATAAAGCTTCTGAAACCTTTTGTCATGGAAACCAACACTATGCTTCAACGTATAGAGGAGAAATGGTCCTATCTTGAATCCAGGGTGTCAGATGTAGAGCAACGCGTTAGCAATACACAGGATGCAGCAACTAAGATTGAGGTCATATCCAAGGAAATTCTAAAGCAACAAACTGAAGATTTGAAGAACCGCAATCGACGTAACAATCTTAGAAATTATCGCATCCCTGAAAGGTCAGAAGGATCAGATATGCTTGCCTTCCTTAAGCTACACATCCCAAAGATATTTGGGCTTAAGGAGCAGACAAATCATAATTTATAACGTGCTCTTATTATTGGTCCTACGTCTTTGGGAGCCTCATCATCTGGTCGCCCAAGAGCAATTTAAGTCCTGTTTTTGGAATATACTGAACTTCTATGGTTCTATCTGCAGCCAAACAGAGAAAGCAAATGCTTTGCCCCGGTCACAGGGTCTTCTTCTCACAGGATGTGACTTGTGCAACCGCTGCTCATCGAAAGGAATTTCTTTCCTTACGCCCAGCTTTACGCTCCATGAACGCTAGATATGGTCTAGTACATCCTTGCTTCTTCAAATTGACCTACAATGAGAGAACCTTCTCACTTGATTCTCCAGATGATCTACAAAACTTCATTTTTCAGCGCATGGGTGAAGAAATGGATCTCATAAAATCTTGAAGCGCTTTATGAGGTTGCATTGTTCTTGATATATTTTTTCTCTATATATGCCTTGTTTCTGCTTGATTGAAGTTGTGCTTAGCGCTCTTATGCTAAAATTTTCTCTCCAAATATTAATAGCATTTTTCCTTTTACAGATGTCTCTTGTCTGACCTGTCCCCTTCCCAGCTGTGTCTTCTCCCACGTGTTTCCCATCCCACACCTATTGGATATACCTTATCTACATTGTTGGTAAGGGTTTTTTATTATTCAACCATGTATTCTCGATATTTGGTAATACCTTCTCCTTTTAGTATTCTTTTAAGTTTCCAATCTGCTGTCTTATTGTATATTTTAATATTATTTGCCTCAGGGGCTTCTGTATTTCATCTCTGGCTCCCCTCGCTATTACTGTTTCTACACTGGATGTGTCCCATTCTTCGTATGATTGAAGCCATTTGACTTTTAGCTATCTTCTCTTTTTCTATTATCTACTTTTTCTGTGTTTTCATCCTCTTACCTTTTTTCTTGTTTCTTCCTCCCTATTTGTTATTTGGTTCTCATTGTGACAATACAAGTTATTTGTTTATGTAATTGGCTTGGTTACCTTTTTCATTGTATTTTTATTGAATTGAGAATGTATCTGAATTATAAGTTGTTTCTCCTCTTATGTGGTTAACAATCTGCGAGTAGTGTCCTGGCATGTGAAAGGTCTACATAATCCTATTAAGAAGCAAAGTGTGGTTGCATACTTAACCAGATTACAGTGTAAGATCGTTATGTTACAAGAAACTCATCTTACGTAGAAAGATACTAACTCAATGAAGAAGCACTGGGTAGGTCAGATTTTCTGTTCCCCTGTGAAACACAATAAAAAACGGGGTAATTACCCTATTTCATATGTCTCTTTCATTATCAATTGAAAAGGAGGCAGAGGATTATGATGGAAGATGGCTTCTTCTTCATATCACCATCAACAACACACCCATTTCCCTCCTTAACATTTACGGCACCACTGGTATAGACGTTCACTTTTCAGATCAAATATTCCAAATTTTGCACTCTTTTTCTGGCACTAATCTTCTGATGGGAGGGGATTGTAATAAAATTATTGATCCTTTTATCAACAGGAAGTCTCTTGCCAGATATGTCCCTAATAGAATGCAAAAAACTGTCAAAACGCTATCCAGTCCAGGGGTTTGGACGCTTGGAGGATTTGTAATCCAGAGAATATAGAATTTACCTTTTACTCCTCCACACATAATACCAAATCCAGAATTGATTACAACTTTATTTCACATCAATGACTTTTCTATTTAGTCCATGCCGAAATCGGATCTATAGTAATATCTGACCACGCACATGTTTTTGTCGACATAGACATTTCGTTCCAGTCCTCTAGCTCAAAAAGGTGGTGTTTAATAACTATTTATTGAAAGAGTAAACGTTTGTGGAACAATTTGAACTTTTTTTTAAGGATTAATACTTCAGAATTACCATTCTATATTACCTGGGATGCCTTCAAGGCAACAGCCCGTGCTCATATCGACTACGTCGCAGTTAAAAAGAAAAAATCCTTGAAGGAGTCTGGGCTTCTACTCTTGTTCAAGCTAAGTTGCTCTTATACAAAAATCAACTGAATAGGCTTCCAGTGCTTTATTAAAGATTAATTCAAAATTTTACGGCGAACTACCTAAAAGTCAAATCCCAAAAATCCAAAATAGTAAATACTATAGATGACAAAGGGGTTAATCATTTTAAAGATGTGGAAATTTTACAATGTTTCACAGACTTTTACCAGAATTTGTACACACTGGAATCTTCTCCATCAGATGCTGTCCTGGACTCTTTTTTTTTTAATCTCTCCCTCCCCCGTTCTCATCAACCTCTAAATTATTCCATACTTGACAAGGACATAGCCATAGCAGATCTTAAGTCTGCTTTAGCCAAATTACCTAAGGATAATTCCCCCTTTAGCGGATGGTTTTACAGCCAAATTCTACTTACGATTTTCACACATTTTATTTCCCCATCTCCTCTCTCAATAGCAATACTTTTTCCATAATAAGGAGGCCCAAGGCACTTTTCAGGACGCAATGCTTTGCTTGAGCCCTAAAAAAAGGCAAGGACCACTCTTCCTGTGCAAACTACTGACCTATCTCCCGTAATAATTTGAATTTCAAGATTTTCACGAAAATACTAGCTGTTTGACTTAATCAATACATCCCGGACCTCATTGGGATGGAACAAACTGGGTTTGTTGAGGGTAGACATATGGCAGATATTGCAAGAGCATTCCTAAATATTATTCACCTTGCCTCTAAGAGTTCTACCCCTATACCCGCTATCATTTTAGATGCGGAGAAAGCTTTTGACCGTGTTTATTGGTATTTCATGATGCAAGCTGTCAAATGGCATGATTTTGACCCCAGAATTTCGCAGTATATTAGTCTGCTTTACTCTTCTCCAACTACTTCTATTTTTGTTAATGGCACCCAATCCTCCTATTTTCCTCTCCAACGTGGTACCAGAGAAGGCTGTCCCTTATCTCTGTTACTTTTTACATTATCTCTAGAACTCTTTTTACATACTTTGCATCATTCACCTTCTTTTCATGGTTTCACTCATAAAAATATGGAAATTAAATTCACAGCTTATACGGATAACATCACTCTATGTGTCTCAGATCCACAAACCTCCATTCCTGCTTTTACAGAGCTCATAAATGCCTTTTCCAGCTTATCGAGTTACAAACTCAATTTTACCAAATCTGAAGTCCTTCCTTTAAAAAAGCTTTGTCTGAAAGAAATGTTTGTAGAAATCTACTTATATTAAGTGTCTGGGGATCAAATACTCCTCCTCAATCGCGAGAACCATTCAGATTAATTTGGAGGATGCCCTTCAAAGGATTCCTCAAATGTCAGACAAATGGTCTCCTCTGTTTTTATCCTGGTGGGGCAGGTTAGATACAATAAAGATGATGCGCCCCATCATTAATTTTTATTTATCCATGCTACCTGTTAGAATCCCTTTGAAATTCTTTAAATCCCTTAATAGCTACCTAGGTAAATTTCTATGGAATGGACGGAGGGCATGCATTTCTTTATCCTTTTTATGCAAACCCAAAGATAAGGGCGCAGTCAATTTTCCTAACTTGAGACAGTATCATTCTTCCTTTAAATTAAACAAGTTTTACCTCTCATTCATTTATCTCATGTGACACCTTTAATGGTTAGGCATCAGTTGGAGGATTCTTTGATTTTTCCTTTTTCTTTTCAGTCTCTGGCTCATTTTCCCCAACCTCCATGCTCTTTGGCATCACCTACCATTACACAGTCTATTTCTACTCTCTTTCCGACCTTTACCAGATTTCTTTCTTTCACGCATGTTTTCCTAGACTCATCTATTTGGCATAATAAATCCATTAAGATATCTAATCGCACCATCTTTTGGAAAGACTGGGTTGCTAAAGGAATCATTCAGGTTAAACATCTACTTCAAGGGACACATTTCCTCACTTCATCTGAATTGCAAAACAAATTTGGCCTCTCTGCTCCACTCTTAAATATGAGTCATTAAAAAATTCTCTTTCACAACATATCTCTTTGCTTTCACAGGTGCCTCCTTCCACACCCGATTTTTACTTGACACAGTTACTCCTTTCCCTACCATTTAAGGCCTTCTAAATATATAAATATCTCCACTATTCTATATCTAATTGTCCCAAATATAAAATAGAACTTTTATAGGAATTAGATTTACAACATTCTTTCTCCACACATACCTGGAACTCCATCTGGCAAAAAATACATCACACTTCATGTAATGCTAGTACTACACAAACATTATATTATTTTTATCAAAGATTGTTCCTAACTCCTATTTCTATCTGTAAGTATATTGCAAACATGTTGAACCCATATTGGACCAGCACAAACACACCAGGCACGTATTTACATTTATTTTTTCATTGCCCTACATTGATTCTTTCTGGAAGAGAATTTGTAGAACAGTTTTAACTCTATGTTCCATTAATTTTCCTTTTAGGACTAAATCTATTTGTTTGGGAAGTTCCTCACCTACCTGGACTGGTTCTCGTAAACTGGGCAAATTTTGGGACTTGCTTATTGCTGTTGCTTTTCAAATAATTACTTCTAACTGGAAAGATGCTACCACAGTTACCTTCATTGGATGGTCATCACCATAGACTCAACGGAGCATCCGTCAACTCCACACATCAACTTCTTCAGAAACACATTTTTGGTCTCCTCTTACTAATTACCTATCTACTCCTCCTGTACGGATTCAAGATAGTAATTAATTTTTCAACCACCATGAACTTTACATTATTGTTTATAACATTCATTTGTTAATGTTAATGTTAATGTTAAAAATAATTTATAAAGCGCACGTACACCAGGTGGCTTCATGGCGCTATAGAAAGGCTCCAAGTGCTATCCGATAGACATCAATCATAGGCTTGTCCAAAAAGCCATGTTTTGAGGGACTTCCTGAACTGCAGAAGGTTTGTGCAGGACCGTATTTCCAGCGGAAAAGAGTTCCACAGTTTGGGGGCAAGAATCGCAAATCTGCGGCCTCCTTGATGCACCCGCTTGAATGTCGGAGTGATAAGGAGTGAAAGGTGAGCAGAACGAAGGTTACGTGTGGGGGTATGCTTGGAAATCAGGCTGTTGATAAATACAGGATTATTGCCATGTAAAGATTTAAAAATAAGGCAACCTGTTTTAAAGGCACAGCGCTGGACAATAGGAAGCCAGTGCAGTTCCTTCAGTAAAGGAGTCACTGATTGCCATTTGGGTTGTCGAAAAATAAGTCGGGCTGCATGGTTTTGGACCATCTGAAGCCGTTTAAGCAGATAAAGTGGCATGCCCAAGTACACCGGATTGGCGTAGTCAAGATGTGACAGGACAGTGGCTATTACGACCTGAATCAGGGCTTCTTGAGTGAGGAGGCGGTGAATCTTCCTAATCTTACGCATCTGGAAAAAACACTTTGAAATAACCGCACCGACCTGAGTTTTTAAAGAGAGGTCATTGTTAACGGAGACTCCAAGTGTTTTGGCCGAGGAAGACGGGGAGGAGGGGGTCCTAGCTCTGGAGGCCAATAATGGGGACCCCAATACTTTTGACAGTCCCCAGTAAGAATCAGCTCTGTCTTACCAGGGTTCAGTTTAAGATGGTTGAGGTCCATCCATTGTTGAATGTGCCGCATTGTAGCCTGAAAGTCCGTGACCGATTTATGCGAGTTATCGATTCTAAAAAGTAATTGGAGGTCATCTGCATAATTAAAAACAGTTACCTTCATATCTTTGAGGGACTGAATCAAAGGGGCAATATAGAGATTAAATAAATGAGGAGAGAGAGCCGAGCCCTGTGGAACACCACAGGTAATTTTACGGGGGGAAGCTAAGAAGTGACCCTGGCGAACGGCCTGAAAGCGATCTTCCAAAAAGGAAGTAAGCCAGAGAGCCGCCGTCCCTTGGATACCAGCATGTTTGACACGGTCGAGCAGAATAGTGTGGTCGACCGTGTCAAAGGCAGCAGAGAGGTCCAGTAATACCAATGCCTGAGGGGAACATCTGTCTGCGTTGTCCCGGAGAGTATCCAGGACAGCAAGTATTACAGTTTCAGTAGAATGGGCCGGCCGAAACCCTGCCTGATGAGGGTCCAGGTATTTAGATTCCTCCAGAAAGTTAGAAAGACATTTAGCTACATGGGCCTCCAAGATCTTCGCCAAAAAGGAAGCAGAGAGATCGGGCGGTAGTTAGACAAAGCGCGGGATCCGCCCCAGGTTTTTTAGGAGGGGTACCACTGTTGCTTTCTTGAAAGCCAAGGGGACTTGGCCAGATGAAAGTGACTCGTTCAAAAGAGCGAGTGCAGGGCCAGGATAGACTGCAAGGCAGTCCTTTAGTATATGAGGAGGGCAACAGTCAGATGGGGCACCTGATTTGACTTTTATAAGAAGATCCTGAAAGGTCTCCATTCTGATAGCAGAAAAACAGCTAATACTACAGTTGTTACTGTGCAGGACAGAAGGGTTTTGGATGGAAGAATACTTGGGGATACTGGCTTTAATGGTAATAATTTTTTCGATAAAGTAGTCATTTAACGAGTTGCACAATGTTTGGGAGGGTATAGCCTTCAAAAGGATTCTCTCGGGATTGGCTAATTCATTAATGATAGAGAAGATTTCTTTAGAGCTATTGTTGGACCTCACTATGCGTGCAGAGAAATGAGCGGCTTTGGCCGTGAGGATGCTCCTCTTAAATTCCTTCCGGGCTGTGATATAGAGGAGTTTTTTATCGGGGGAGTATTTCGATCGCCACTGCCTCTCAAGTTGGCGCACAGCCAATTTCTGAGTTTTAAGTTCAATAGAGAACCATCGCTGTGCGTCTACACGACGAGCCAACTTAACTTTTTTAAAGGGTGCATGCTTATCGCTGGCATTAAGTAGCCACTCGGATATGTTCATTTCCGATGCATTAATGTCAGTACCAGGGGATGGAGCTGTGCTAGAGAGTGTATCAAGAAAATCTTTTTTGTTGATGTTATTCCATTTTCTAGCAAAGCTACCTTCGACCGTACTGATTTTCTCAGTGGCCGGAAGAACATATGCAAATTTTATTAGGTAATGGTCAGACCAGATGCAAGGGGCAATTATGGGAGTAGAAATGGTCAGACCAAAAGTCCAAACTTGATCAAGGATGTGCCCTTTCAAGTGAGTAGGAGAAGAAATTTGTTGTGTAAAATTTAGGTTTGTAAGAAGATCAGTCATCTCAGCTGATTGTGCCCCTTCCTGTGGATCATTGAACCAGTAGTTAAAATCTCCTACGAGAAGGACCTTGGCATGCTCAATCACGAGTTTGGCCATCTGTTCACTGAGTGAGAGAGGAAAGAAGGCATCTGATAAGGTGGTCTGTAGATTAATACACAGACAAAAGAGTCATTGACAGATTCAAAATGTATCACTATATTCTCTGTCTCTTTGAGGGCAAGGCATGTCAGAGAGCAGGACTTAAAATCGGTATGAATGATGGCTGCGACCCCCCCCCCTGATTTACCAGGTAGACGGTTGGCAAAAATGATATAGTAATCGGGGGGTAAGGCTGCCAGCATATCAGGGGCAGAGTCAACAGTAAGCCAGGTTTCAGTCAGTAATAAAACATCAGGTTTATCAGTGGTCAATAATAGGAATATGTCTAAGTGATGTTTAACTAAAGAGCGGGTGTTAAGGTAGTGGATCAATAGAGGCCTAGCTTCGGGTTTAGCCTGGGTATGTGAGATGTGCTTAGGAATAGTGGAAGTCTGTATTTCTGGAAAGGTGCTTCGGTTAATAAGAATTCCGTGATTGGATATAAGAGAGAGAGTTTCACGGGCGAGTGCAAATGAGTAGAGTGTAAAGTTTTCAGTGTTTCCGAGGGGTAGCTAGAAAGATGGGCATGGCGAATAGACCCTGGACCTGGATGGGCGCGGACGGGCGCAGACGGGCTTGCCTTTGGCGCAATTTGTCATTAATTGCGTTTATTTTATGTGCTTTTACTATTCACCACAACTGTTCAAGCTTAACTTGATCACATGCATTATTCCACTTTTTATTCCTATATTATTTTCTCCTCTCTCTCTCTTTTTCTTTTTCTTTTGTTCCTCTTGATACAAAATATAAATTGCAGTATTATTATTATGGTACTATTTTTATTACCTTTTTCCTCATTGGTTTGTAACTTTAAGAATGCAGTATTTTAATATTTGTCAATGATTTAATTGTATTATATTTCTCTGCATTACTATGTTAATACTATCTTTCTTCTCTGTTGTTAGACACATTTTATTAAGATGTACCGCTTTGATGAAAGTATTTCAATAAAGCTTTCTTAAACTAAAAAAAGGCATAGTTTACCATGTAAGTTTGTGAATTCTCACAAGCAAGCACATTTGTGGTAATTTTACAAACTCCATTCATATTCCTTCCTACACAAGAATGTCTGGAAATTTCATCCAGCCAATATTTTGAGTAATTCCCTTTCGAGGCTAGAAAGGGGAACAAGTCACCCCAAATTTTGTGATGGTGAACTGGATGGACTTTCTACATGGAAATAATGCTGTCCTCCTGCGAAAAAAGAAAGAAATTCTCTTTTCCACAAAGGCTCGATTCTTCATGTGCTGAAATCTACGCTATGTGGTTTTCTGCAAAGAAGGAATACAAGCCTGCAGTTGATAAAATTCCCAGTAGTTTGCAGTGACACCTGCATGAGTGCAACAGATGCACTTGTAAGTCTTTTTTCCATTAGTCTGACCCAATATCCATGTCCTACAGACTACCAGAAGATCACAATAGTAGCAAACACTCCATAAAATCACTAAATAAGCAAACATATCTCTAGGCACCAAAAGGGCATCAACGTCTCTCCCATCAAGTACTACGAACATGCACAACAAGGATTTCACAAAAAACTGGCTGTGAGAAAAATCAATTAAAATTGTAGCCTGTAGCAAACTAGTAAAACAGGCCAGAGAAAAAAAGTGCACAGGTTTCCTGCCTCCCCTACCCTGGCTCCAGACTTACTACAGGGGGTATGCAGCCCGTTGTGTGAAGGCAAGACACAGCCTATGCAGGTGTAAGTGGGGCTGTGCCCAGCTCCGTCCCTCAGCCTGCCAGTGATAGCCCATCCAGGCACAGCTAATCTGTTTATTGTGTGTGGCTGCCTGGGAGGAATCCAAAAAGGCCAACTGCAAACTACAGCTGGTCATGTGGCCCAGAAACAGGCTACAAGCATTAAATGGCTAAGGCATGAAAATGTCAGCTTTCTAAAAGCAGTATTTTCAAGACTGCAATTTGAAATCCAAAAATGAATTGTTTACCTGTTCCCATTTGAAGATACCCTTATTAAATGTAATAAGGCAACCCCAATGTAATCCTATGGGACAGTTAAGCCTTGCAATAGTGAAAAACAAATGTAAGAGTTTTTCATTGTCAGGACATGTAAAACTTAAAAGTACATATATCACTTTTTAAATATACTGCACCCTTACCAGAGGGCTGCTTAGGGCGTACCCTAGGGGTGACTTATTTGTATTAAAAAGGAAGGTTTAGGCCTGGAAATGTTGTACTTTGCCAGGTCAAAATGGCTGTTTAAAACTGCACACATGGGCTGCAGTGGCAGGCCTGAGACATGTTTGTAAGGCTACTTAAGTGGGTGGCACAACAAGTGCTGCAGACCCACTAGCAGCATTTAATTTACAGGCCCTTGGTACATGTAGTACCACTTTACTAGGGACTTATAGGTAAATTAAATATTCCAATTGGGGGATAAACCAATCTTACCATGTTTTATGGTGTGAGTACACACACTTTAGCACTAGTTAGCAGTGGCAAAGTGCACAGAGTCGTAAGGCCAACAAAAACGAGATAAGAAAAATATGGAGGAATAGGGTAAAAAGTTTGGGGTAAGACCACCCTAAGGCTGACAGGTCTAAAAATGAGGAAAAGAGAAAATCATGTGTGATACGGGTAAACTAATACTCAGGGGCCGATTCCGATCTCGGCCGGTACGGCTCCGAATCGGATTCGGATTCACCGGATCCGATTCGGAGCCCTGTTTCCCAACCGAATCGTACGCTGGTCCGGCCGAGCGAGTACGATGCAAGCACCCGCGAAATCGCCGACCAACTCGAACGCGGCTTCAACACGCTCCGACCGACTCGTATGGACACGACTCGCACCGCGCTATGGAGACGTTTCACGGCCGGGTAAGTCCGAAGCGGGCCGCGAGCAGCCCGACCGACTCGCGCCGTCCGGCTCGAAAGAGCTGTCGGAGCTGGACTTTGGGGGTCCGCGTCGGACCCCTGTACGCGTAGGCGCGCGAGTCGCACACAGGGGGGACCCATGGGTCCCCCCTACCTGTGCATGTACGCCGCGATGCGCTTGGACGCGTACACGCTGTAGGGGTCGCCCTTGTCCGCCTCGCACCCATTGAGTCAATGGGAGCCCGCGTACGCGTTGTACGACAGGCTCCCATTGACTTCAATGGGAGTCCGACCGACTCGAGTCCGATGGCATGCGTGCGCATCATACTCGTTCGGTCGGACTGCTAGGGTCCGATTCGGTCGGAATTCTCTCCGGGTCCGGCTTGGTCGGAGAGATTTCCGGCCCGAATCGGAATCGGCCCCTCAGTGTCAATCAGAGATTATGGTCACATAATATAAAAGAGGCTCAGGTTTAGTCTCCTCACCTCATCCTAAATGTTTGAGTAGAAAGGCGTGTGAGAAGGTATGAGGGTGTCTGAGAGGCTCTATTTCCTATATCCCACCAAAGAGTACAGCCTGTTTTACATCTCTGTCTGGGACACTATGACTTATAACCTGGCCGTGCGCTGGCTCAACTGAAGAGCCGCCCTCTGGGCATCCTTCTGAGGTGGTCCCACTGGTGTCCATTCTCACCCACTATATTCTTAGACCTTAAGAGCACTGCCCATCTACTTCTTTGCAGGATTCCTGTAAATCTTGATTCTAAGAGACTCCTCCTCATCGCCAGTACTTTTCTCACCAGGAGGATGTAACAGGAGCCTAATGGTACTGAGGAATCTATCTGCTGTTGCTTCAGTCCAGCATACTAATGGACTGCCTATTGCATGAGTCCCCAAGAGTCCTGTCTCTTCTCTTTTAAATAATGACCCTCGTCTAGCTCCTTCTAGGTGCAAAATCACCTCTACACACACACACACATACGCACACATGAAATCACATTACACTGAGCTAAAGGAGTATAGCTCAATATGATCCTTGGACTTCAGAGAGGAACTCATTCAATATAAAAGGTTCAAGACCAAATAAACAGTAAGTCTATCAAAGACAGTAGAAAAGGGCATCTAAGCATAGAGGAGCAGCAGGAGATTGCCACGTAAAACGTATGGAGCACTTGCACAAGGAAGGAGTAAGGAAAAGAGGGAAACACGACATAATGGGGAATAAGACTACAATAATAACAGTTATGAGGCTACCAATATGAAAATCAGAGTATGGAGAGGACAAAGAAAATGAAAAGAAGGATCAGTAAATCAGAAGCTTTGGAGATTGGATCTGAGAAAGAGGTAAAACAAAGAAGATATGCAAGAAATGTGAGTGCAGTCTCATAAGTAGGCTGTAAATTGTGGATTAAAATTAGTAAAAGAAAGGGAGGCAAAGCGTGAATTCCTGGTAACTAAAGGATCAGAGATGAAGGGTAAACCTGAGAATGGCAAGAGTCAGAGAGACAGTCACAGTAGTCTGTAATTCTATGTGCAATGGACCTGGTTTCCAGAAAAATGTAGGACGTTAATAAAACATTTACTTCCAGTCAGCACTCATCTTGGATTTGGCCTATTACAGACTGTACACACCACGCAGCACAAATTACGCAAACTTACAGAGAGACTGGTGTGACATAATACTTTCCAAAGTGTGAGTAATTGTTGTAGGAAAGGAGGCAAGGAGGAATGTGCAAACAGTGGATATGTAGGTGGAACCAGAGAAGGAAATAACAAGGCACAATTTTGCAAGAGAAATATAAAATTGCCTTGGTAATCTGTCCACTATATTTTAGCAAAGGGCACCATATTTGAGGGAGGAACTTTATCAGGTTTAAAAAGAGATACAAATGCATGACAGACTAAAGGAGGTTAGTGCTGCTACTATGATAAAAATATACATGATGTAAGGAGAAGAATCAATCCTTTTTCAGGGTTTGAAATATAATAATCAACACTTTACCAGGGATTGTGGCTAGCCTTATTAAGGAAAAAACTTGGAAAGACAAGAATTTCAAAATGGCAAGGAAAGTGAAGTGTCTGCATGCAAGTGTTGATAATTCAGTGTATGCTGAAACTGTATCTAAATTTTCAGGGTAGGCCGATGGCAGCAGGACAAAGACAGAAGCAGATTGTTCTGATGAAGCTGGCACCGAAGAATGAACTAGGGGCATAGAGACTCCAATGCATGTTATTTTAGCCTTAAGGAGACTTGGGATGGTCTATTGAGGCTCTGGTCAACCAATAACTTGAATTGGCCTAAAAGAATTCCTCAAAGTAAGCCACAGCTGATTTCCTGATAAGCAGTTTCTCATTTGGGGACTTTTCTCCCATGTAGTGGTGCATGCAGCCAAGCTGGAAGACACACTGGCCAATAATCTTATAAGTAGAGAAATTTCAATTGAACTAATGTGTAAACCTGGGATTGGAGTTAGACGATTCCATATCAAGCTACATTTTAAGGGTTTCATCCTAGGGCCCAAAAGGGTCAAGAATATTTGTAGATCATCTGTCCTTCCAATATTGTTATTTGCTAAACCATAAGTTGGACAGAAAATTTCAAGTTCACTCAGATTTTTGTTTTGCAATTTACCAGTTTAAAAATGTACTGTACATAAATGCATAAATTAATTCATATGCGACTGCAGGTTTAAAATTCATACGTAGAGGGAGCATGGCCAAGATGACGGCCGAATAAGACGTGTTTTACGGTCTCTCCAGCTCCGCCAAGCAATCGCATCGCAATCGCCTGCTCTAAGGCTTGGCCCTCGGTCCGGGGGTTGAGGACTGGGCTCCGGAAGACCATCGAGCCTCCTGGTGGAGCGGAGAGCCCCGAGAACCAGCACAGTGGGCACTGGAGCGAGCAAGTGGGTTGCGGCCTGCCTGGCGTGACGCGTGGGCGATGGCCTGCGGCACTGCGGGCTGAGCTGTAACCGCGGCCGGAGGCGATCCCCCAGCCCATCCTGAACTGGGCCATTCCCGCGGATAGCGGGGCGAAGGTCTGCGAAGGGTGGCCCATGGATTGAGCGGCAGGGGCTGTGTCCCGGGGCCTAGGCTCGCTGTGAAAGCTATTCTGGGGAAAATAGAGAGACTTTCAGGTAAAGTGGTCGAGATTAAAAGGCAGGAAGAAAAAGCAGGGAGAAGAATGAAGTCGCTGGAGGACCAGTTGTGAAGAACCGCAGTACTTGGCACAATTCAGGATCAAGGCAACTGAAGGCATTGCATTGCTGGATTCCAAAATAGAACGCCTGTACATTATAGAGTAGGGACAGCACATTAGAGTGTAGGGGTTCTCACAGGGCACAAGCCCTAAAAAAAGAAGTGGGGGACTAACCTAGTAAATCAGTATGCAAGTGGCATCACAGCGCTTGACATCACGGCGCGTGACATCGCGGCGCGTGAGGCGCGTGACATCAGATCACGTGACATCACAGGAAGTGGCATCACAAGAAGTGACATCAGATCTTAAGCCCTCACATATATGTTTCGCAGGTGTACCATGAGTACATTTGAGCACATTTCGAGTATACTTGCAAACCCTCCTGATTTAAGCAGAAGATTCACACTTTTGTACGCTACACATAAAACTATGTAGCCTTTTGTCAGCGTAAAGCTTCCTCTAGCCATAGTGCTTTAAAAGAAAAAATAGTGATATTTAAATTATTACAATGCCTCCTCAGGGGTAGTAAGCGCTATACAAATGCTATTTATTTTGTGCAAATACTGGCAAAGATCAACACATCTGACGTTCTCACAGTGCATGCATATCTCCTAAACAGAGCCTGAACAAAGTGAAAAGCTGCCTCTCTTAAGTATGTGTGAAGTGCTAACAAGGTGTGAGCCTTTGTTTCCCCTCTGCTGCATTTGCATCTAGGTGTGAGGCTCCTGACTGCTGCCAGCCCAGAGACTCCAACAAAAGGAGGCCAGATGACCCCTCAGATTTGACCTTTGTTATGGGCCCAGCAGGAGTCAGAAATAAGAGAGCCCCATCCCTCCCAGCCTGCACGTTGTTGCGGATTGGAAAGCAGATAACAACGTACAGGTGGTGCTGAAAGTGTACCGGTGTTTGGAAATTACACCGGGATGAATTCAGCACATTTTTCAGTGGGGCCCAACTTCTTGGCAGGGTGGACGGCGTCCACCCTGTGACAAAAGTGGGTGGACGCCGTCCACCCGCGTGTACCCCCGACTCGTGCCTTGGGTTCCCATGCACATTCCATCTGAACCTCTCAAAGAGATACACAGTCCCGCATTTGGTGAACTCTTGGGGATAAAAAGTGAAAGGGATGATGCATATAATTAGCAGCTCCTTTATACTTTCACAGAGGTCCCAGCGCACTGACCCTGAAACTGGAGGCACAGTAATAATGGGCCTAACTTTTGCACATTTCAGAACGAAACGTTTGAAAGCGGGGATATCAAGGAAGAAAGTGATGCTGGAAAATGCTCGGCTGTTGTTCTTCCCGGATTTGAATCCTAAGATGTAGTCAAGGGAGAAAGACTTACTAGAGCTAAATGAACAGCCTGTTGACCAAATGCTAAGGGCATCAGTGGGCTTTCCTACATGATTGAGAGTAGACTTCAGAAGAAGAAACTATGGGGGATATTCACAAGAACGTGCGCTAAACATCTCCAAAAAATGTTAACGCAACTTCACACATCGCAGTCTATCGCGGGAAAATAACCCTGTGTTAACGTGGAATTCACAACACGGCGGTACCATGCGATAGTCTCCCGAAAACGCGGACAATGTCCGCGATACAACAACCGCGACGGTGATAAAAACCCAAACCCCAACGCAAAAAAACATGCGATGGGCCAAACCGCGATGAGGAAATCAGCGATAAGCAGCGCCAGGCCTGCAATACACACACGGCAGGCGGGAAAATCACTACAAAAGTAGAAAAAACACACAAACACAAAATAACCAACACCGAAGCACCATGGAGGCATCCGGAGCAGGCGCAGAGGACGAGCGGAACCCCGCAATCACCCCTGATGCCCAGCCTGGGACCTCGGGGACAGGGAAGGGCAAGGACAAGAAGAAGAGGAAGACGAAGTTCAGTCCGCAGGAAAACAGGATCCTGATCACGGAGGTGATGGAACACCATCAAGAACTGTTCGTCACCTCCAACGTGTCATTGGGCACCAAAAATGGAATATGGCGGTCCATCGTGGACAAGGTGAATGCCGTCGGAGAGCACAAGAGGTCAATGGACGAGGTCAAGAGGCGATGGATTGACATCAAGCGCAAAACCAAGGAGAAACTCGCAGGCAACCAGAAGGCAGCAATGCAGACTGGAGGTGGGAGCCCAGCGCCACAGCTGGAGCTGGATGACATGGAGGAGCTGGTGTCGACAGTCATCAGTGTGGAGACTGTGGCAGGAGTCGGGGGACCGGACACTGCTCGACATGACGCAACACAACAGCAACAGGGTGAGTAACCACCAGGTACTGGGGGGATGGGGGGAGATGGCCACGATGGCACACATGCACAATCAAGCAGAGCACAGTGCACACCCACAATGACTCTGGATCATGGCCCTGATCTACAGACTGTCACAATGTACAATGCCATGCTGTCTGAATGTGAACATGTACCATGCGGCTACATACATATGGACACATGGTAATACAGCATCTCCCCTTCACATTGCAGAGGCACCGTCAACACCTCCTGCAGAGCAGTCCCAGCCACTCTTCACTGATGACGAGGAGGACACCCCCAGCATCGACACCCAAGCCCTCCAAGACATCATTGACATCATCCGCAACTCACCTCCAGGATCAGGGCAGCCCAGCTGCATCGAGGAGACCCCACCCACTCCACAAATCACACAGCAGGAGGCACCCACAACCCAGGCTGTCTCCCAAGACCCCCACGAACAACACATGGCCTTCCAATGCCGTGTGCTGCAGGGCCAGAGGAAGACGGCTGAGCAGGTGCGGGTGGGGTTCGACCTCATGGCTACCAAACTTGACGCCATCCATGGGTGTCTAGGTCCCATCAGGGACCACCTCCAGACCCTAACGGACACCCACAGGCCGCTCCATGGTCTCCAACGAGCCCTGGCTGACATCGCTGGAGTCATGACTCGGAGACAAGAACACCTGTCCGCTCAGAGTGGCTCCAGCGATCCCAGCCGTGAGCTGGCACACATGCGGAGGCTCATGGAGGACATGGTGCGGATGGAGGCGGAAAGGATGGCAGCCACCGCTGCACATCAGCAAAATGTAGCTGGGATCTACCATGCCCTGCAGATCCTCATCATGGCATTGCTGCCACAAGGCATGGCGCAGATGAATGCTGCTGCTCCCACACCATCCACATCTCTGCCCCCTGGTGTGTCAGTGCCTCCCAGTGCGGCAGGCGTCTCCACTCCGGCACCTGATGTGTCACTGCCACACAGTGCGGACGACAATCCACCTCCGGCCCCTGATGTGTCAGTGGCACACAGTGCCGCAGCCGGAACTGCAACACCCACAGGTGGGGCAGAGCACACATCCGAGGACGAGGACGTGGATGGGATTGAGATCAGAAGGAGGCACTAGCATTCATTTCCGCCACCTGGCCTGTTGCTGCTTGGTGCCGCACATAGCCCCATGACCTTCCACTGACCCCCGATACACTCTGCTGCACTCACCTTGGACCGCAACATGGACTGCCATATCCTGTTTGGTGACCAATGACACGGTGACCAGACTGCGTTCAGAGACTCAAACTCAGTTCAGAGACCTCAGGTGCTATCGGAAAAAGAGCCTGGAAAAACGTTAATTACACAGAATTAGGTGAGGCATTGAATAAAACCAAGCCAACTTTCCCTGCTGAGGTTGATGAAGCTTCCTCGGTATTTGTGAAGTGGTTGGAAGAAGCATGTGATAAAATTGCTCCTGTAAAATTATGGACCCCCAAAAGGGTTTCTCCATCTGCCCCCTGGTTCTGTGATGAACTAAAAATTTTAAAACAAGGTTGTAAGCGTTTGGAAAGGATATGGAGAAAAAGCTACCATAACGCAGACAAAGCTAGCTACAAGCTTAGCCTTAGACAATATAAGGCTAAGCTGCTGGAATTTAAAAGAAAGTACTTCACTGAACAAATCTCTCAGGCTGAATCCAACACCAAAGAGCTTTTCATAACTATCTCTAAACTAGTATCCCCTAAGACCCCCAAGAGCCAGAGTAGTCCAGAGTTCTGCGAAAAGTTGGCAACATTTTTCCAGTATAAAGTGGAAACCATCTTTTCCTCATTTAGGCTAGCTCAGGGGGGCATACTGATGTTGCCCCCAGTTTTGGAACAAAAAAAACCAATACTAGCTAATTTCTCTTTGTTAGAGACATCAGATACCATCAAACTTCTGAGTTCTATTCGGTCTGGTGCCCCGTCAGATCCCTGCCCTGCATCAGCACTAAAGCAAATTCCAGAAGTTATAGGATCAACCCTTACACCACTGCTGAACAACATAATAACAACGGGCAAGTTTCCCAGCAATTGGAAAAAGGCCTCTATTCTTCCCCTTCTGAAAAAGCCTACTCTTGACCCTAGTGATACAAATAATTATAGGCCAATCTCAAGACTTCCGCTCCCCGCCAAGATTATTGAAAAGACCATGAACACTCAGCTCAGCACTTTTCTGCTAACTAATAACTTACTGGACACATCACAATATGGGTTCAGAGCAGAACATAGTACTGAGTTGGCCCTAATCAAATCTACAGAGGAGATTCGGGAAGCACTGGACGGAGGAGGAAAGGCAATTATGATAATGTTGGATCTGTCAGCTGCCTTCGACACGGTCCATCATGAAGTTTTGATGCACCGGTTGTCGGAGGTAGGAGTGCAAGGGACAGCCTGGAACCTCCTTAGATCTTTTCTTTCGGGCAGATCGCAAAGAGTGGAATTGGACAATCACAGCTCCAAACCTTTTTCACTCCCGTGTGGAGTGCCGCAGGGATCATCGTTGAGCCCGACCCTCTTCAACGTGTATGTGATTTCTCTTGCAAGCCTAATCAGATCTTTTGGTTTCAAAATCACTTCTTATGCAGATGACACACAGATAGTGTTGTCAATAAGAGAAGGGGAAGAGAAGGAAACGGGGGCTCGCTTCCACGACTGCATGAGGGCCATCTCAGATTGGATGTCATCCAACTGCCTAAAACTAAATTCGAGCAAGACAGAAGTTGTCACATTCGGCAACAACCCCAATATGTGGACACCTGATTGGTGGCCAGCTGAGTTGGGCCCCTGTCCTATCCCCACATCGAAAGCAAAAAACTTAGGGGTGATTATGGATAATAGGCTTTCTTTCTGTGACAACATAAACTCGGTGGTGTCGGCCTGTTTCCGTATCCTGAGAACTATAAGGAAAATTAAGTTTTTCCTTCCTGATAACAGCCTTAGGACAGTGGTCACAGCCCTAGTCATGTCTAGAATCGACTATTGTAATAGCCTATACTTAAATGCTCAAAAACAGCATGTTAATAGGCTGCAAATTGTACAGAATGCCGCGGCCAGACTGATTACTAGTACCCCCAAATTTGCCTCGGTAAAGAACGAGTTGAGACAACTACATTGGCTCCCCGTGAAGTTAAGGGCACGTTTTAAGGCCCTCTGTTTAGCTTTTAAGGCCCTAAATGGAATTGGTCCTGACCATTTGAGATCAAAGTTCAGATGGTATGTTCCCGCTAGAAACCTTCGGTCCTTGGGAACTAAACAAGTTCTAGTTCCTCGGATCAAGAGAGCCAGCTGGGGGGTAGAAGCTTCATTACTTGCACCTCTAAGGCATGGAATGAGCTCCCTTTCCACCTGAGGAACGCAGCGGATCTCCTTTCCTTTAGGAAAGGGTTGAAAACCTGGCTTTTTTACAGTAATCTCTATTCTCAGTTGACCAGCAGGCATGCATCAGCGCCAGGACACCCTAGGGTAACCGTGCGCTATACAAGCTTAAATAACATAACTGCGGACTGTACCCTTCCTCTTCCGCAGTACTTGTCATTCCCGGGTGGACTCTGGCTGGCCCTCCACGGGCCCATATTGTGAAGTGGGGTTGGCATGGCCCTGTACTGCTCCAGCTGCAAAACTCCACTGGATGTGCATTAAACATTCAGAAACGCACTGCTGTGTCATGTCTTTCATCATTCATGTATGAATGTGTGGATGAATGTAGGGACAGTGATTCCCCCTAACGTCAATGATGCTCATCTAGTGGGATTCCAGTCACAGTGTGCTACATTGCCGATTGCGTTCCGGGTGCCATAGACACTACAACAGGGACACACGCATTAGTCACTTCCTTGTCCGGACATGGACTGAACCACGCCCAGAGCCCCCGAGTCATTGTTGCAAGCCCTGCGCTGGTCCGGCGTACGCCAGGCCAGACCACTCCGCTTACGCTCCGAGGGGGGCCCACATAGCTACATGTCGCAGGTGTACACGCTAGTGGTCTGCAGGTCACTGGTCTAGTTGTCAGCATGTCACGGCCACTCCCTGAGGGCAGGTTTGCACACACACCACACCCATCCGGCACAGGCGTCACAGGCCATGTGACCCCGCCAATATAAGGGGCCGACAACGTCACATTCCCCACTGCCGGTGGTGACTGGATGACGGACGTTCCACGATTCTCAATCATAAAGGGCCCATGAGTTGTTGCGCACAGGGTTAGTCGCACCCGAAGCCTTGCGGCCGTCACGGGCCTACCACCACGTGGCGCTGACTGGGGTTGCACAGGGTTAGTGGCACCGAAATTGCTGAGCGGGTGTGCAGCCTGCGATGATGACATGTGCACTGATGTGGTCTCTGCCATTAATGCCTCAGGACTCAGCGTCATGTGTGGGACCTGCTGGGCCGTGGTGCGGGTCCGCATGATGTGGAGCATGCCATGGTGGCGGGACCGGGGCCTGGAGCTTGCACGGGCACGTGGTGTGCCCACTGGTGGACACACCATTGGCGGCAGGTGAGCAGTGGGGCCTGGGTGCGCAAGTGCGGACAGCCAGCGCTGGCTGGCGGGAGGGGGTAGGGTGCAGCTGCATGTGTGCGCAGGGACGGACAGGCGTTGTTGCCGTGTGCAGTGAGATGGACTCTGCCATGATTGACTCTGGCCTCGATTACAGATTGCAGACCTGGTGGCTTGCAGTGTATACCGGCACGTGGTTGGAGACACACCGGTGGCAGCAGGTGAGCAGTGGGGCCTGGGTGCGCGGCGGCGGCAGTGTCCCTCCCTCTCTCTCTCTCCCTTCCTTTCCTTCTCTCTCACTCTCTCTCTCCCTTCCTTTCCTTTCAATCTCTCTCTCACTCTCTCTCTCCCTTCCTTTCCTTTCCTTCTCTCTCACTCTCTCTCTCCCTTCCTTTCCTTCTCTCTCACTCTCTCTCTCCCTTCCTTTCCTTCTCTCTCTCTCTCCCTTCCTTTCCTTCTCTCTCTTTCTCTCTCAGCCTTTCTTTCATTCTCTGTTTCTCTGTGTCTCGCTCCTTTGATGTGCGCATGACACACGTTCTGATTTTGTGCTTTATTTTCCAGGCTGTGACATCAAGATTGTCCCGGACGGACCCGACAGGAGTCTTCTGCATTGGTGTTTTGTGTTGTATTTCAATAAAGTTTTTGGTTGTTACTTCAATGATGTGTGACTGTTTCTCGTTCCTCTGACCACACATGTGTGTTTCTTTTTGTCATTGTGCGACATCATGTGCTTTTTGTGGCTCTTGTGTCGTGCACGGTATGTGTTTGTCCGGGGGAGGGGTCCGGGGGGGGCCTGGGAGTGGTGGCAGTGGGTGTTGTGGCCCTCTTGGGTCTCCGAGCTGCATGTTCATTGGCTCCATGGCATCTGTGGGTCTTCCGATGTGGCTCTGGGCTGGGCTCCCTTTTGTGCTGCAGGTAGTCGTCCTGCTTAACACCAGCAGAAGGCAGGTGTTAAATCCCTGCTGCTACCGCAGCTTATCGCCTGTTTTTGGTTCGCATCGCAGATCTGGCAGTTCGCTGTGAAAGTGGTGTAGTGGTGTTTTCGTGTGTTTTTGCACGGGAACGCCTACTCTGCATCTCATTAGGGTTAGTTGGTGATGTGACCCGTGGGGGTAAAATTTGCGGCAGTTATCGCGGGAATAATGGCGATGTCTGCAGTTTGCAACCGCTTGTGAATGGGGCGTTAAATCTATCTCCACTTTTGATGCGTTAAGGTGGCGATAACTCGGCGATAAGTCCTTGTGAATATGCCCCTCAGTGTTAACACAGGTCGACTTGGCTAAGCCCTTCCCGGAGTGCTTGCCCACAGATAAAGGATGAATTTAGAGCTGAGTGGGACCATAATTTGGAATTGGCTTCTTTGGGGGCAGAGGAGGGTAGAGACACCATGCGGGTGAGCTGGCGTTCTCTCTGGGAGCGAGTGATGTTGAAAATGTTTACTTGCAAAATGGTGTGTATATTGCTGTGGGCATGTTCAATCCTCCCCACAGCATTATACAAGCATACCAATTAAACCAAACAGATTTAATCCTCAATTGAAATTGGATTTTTGAAAGGATATAGTGCCCGAGCAAAGGGAGGAAGAGTCAACTTGGAGGGGGTGGTAAATGGAAAAAAACATACTGCGAATGTCAGGGGACAGGTCTATTTACACAGCTTACAAGGGAACATATACAAACAATACAAAATGTCCAAAAGAAATAGTCCAAATCATAGTCCAAAAGAACAGCTAATGCATAAATAACAAATACAAAATTCAAAATCAATCTAAAGTCAGTTCTCCAACCCAAATGGTGTGTCAGAGATGATGCTCAAGGTTGGGGCTCACATTTGATGACCACCTTCAGCTCCTCTACTCATACTGACTTTTTAGCTTCCATTGCAGGATCAGACCCCTCCTAAGTGACTAAATGCCCTGGGGTAGAACTGTAAACAGCAAACATACTGGGAGAAACAGCCGTAGCATGTCAGGAGGGGTGGATTAATAGAAGAGAAGATATGTTAGAGTTCAGGAGGACAGGAAGCTATAGAATTCACCATGTTTTCAGCATTCAATTTTCAGTTTGTCCTCTAGTCTACCACCTCTTCTTTGACATCCTGAGAGAGTGACTGCTAACCAAAAATCAACTGCTTTATGGCCTCCAGCTAGGCAGCCATGGTAGCATACAATGGCCTAGGCATGGCAGATCATGTGAGGGCTCAGAGGTGTCTGGAGCAAACAATACCCTCAGTCGAATTCACGATGCTTTACTCAGCTGTTTGTCTGCCCCCCCTCCTTATAGCAGAAAATGGTTCTGCAAACCTCCCTCCTTGATGATTTCCAATTTTTCTTGGGAAAAATCAGAGGCCCTCCCTTGTGTTATACTTAAAGGTTAAAATATGTGAAGAATATCGTACTTCCTGTTTGTCATTTCCAGTTTTCCATGGTTGGCAGAGGACTCGTCTGAGAATGAAGTTATCTGCCTCCACTACGGAGTTCTCAAACTAAACAGCGGAGGTGGAGAAATCCAGAATGCAGCAGGAATACATTGGTCAAATACTAAATGAAAAGGAAAAAAACATATCTGTATAACTACAAGTAAAATGCATTAAACAAAGTTTTGCAAATACATGTATACGTAAAATACAAAGTTTATCTAGTTTAAGTTTACTTATAATGTTGTATACATACACTTCCTATGGGCTGTTAGATTGCGACATGAAAATTTAATTATAAGTGAATGATAAATATAGTCATATCATGCAATTTGTGAATAAATTAGTTTATTGTTAGCGAATGCATAGTACATTGAGGCTTACGAGTTTGGATGTGATATCCCAGTGTTGCAACACTGGTGTCTCAGGATGGTGTATGAGGATGGTGCCATAGTCCAGCATTCATCTTTGAATTTTGATTTTTGATTTAACACGGTCTGACCACTATAATGCAACAACCAAAGGAGCAGCTCAGGTGAAAAATGTGGCCATTAGTTGGTCAAGCACCCGCAAACCATGACCCCTGAAATGTGTCACACTCCAAGAACCTGGATGGGAACACAGTTCAGGGTTTAGGTACTCTTCATGTAAGCCTCATCAAATGGCAATGTTATGTAATATGCAACAGGCTAATATAATCTTGTACACATCTTCCGGGAAGTACTGGAAGACCCCCACCCGTATTGGTAAGACGTCGAAAGCGTGAATCGAGGATACTAAAAGTGCTCTCAATGATGGCTGACATACGTGTATGTGCCCAATTGTACATCAAGTGAGGCAGTGGGGTTGGATAGCAGAAGGCGGTGATGGTATGGGATGAGAGGGTACAACCAGCATCACCTAATACAAACACATAAGACACTTTTTTAATGTTTAATTGGAAATGATGCTAACATTCTCTATATGCCATATGCAGGCATTCATTGTTAATCTCTGAGGTATGTATTCTGATTGGGTGAAGTTATGAGTAACTATATTTGTGATACCATTTCCAAGATATACATGCAACCCCATTGTGAGTTAGTAAAACTTATCTAGTGGCCACATGTCACTGAAATCTCAACCACCCAAATGATGTGCAATAGGTCACTGACAGAAGATGCAGCTGTTGTGTGAGAACCCACGAAAGGCAACATACACATCAGTGAAGCAGCCTTTGGCTTCTCAGACATCGTGAACACTGATGGAATACCACCAGTGCCTGTTGCGGAAATAGTGTTCCCTGTTTTAGGGTGGCAGAAATGTAATATGTGTACAATCAATAGTGTCTATTACCCGAAGAAAGTGGGTAATGGCAAAAATTTCCTTACCACTTATTGACTTTTTGCAGTGAATGTGGCATGGTGAAATACAGGTGTAATTGGCTGGTGATACATCTAAGCATCAGTCACAAGCAGTGTGATTGGCTTGCCTGTGAGAAGCCCACAGTGTCTCTACTACACATTGAAAACATCCAGTGTACACAAAAGGCAAGTGCAGCCATTACAAGAACATGTGCTGCATGCCCTGAGTCTGCAACCTCCAAAAGTAAAACATAAGGGGTGAAGTTGTATTTAGCAATGACTGATGCCCTTGACATGCCAAATATGTTGACCATCTGCCTCTAAGCCCTTCTTCTCTCATAATTGTTTCTCAAAATGAAGGGCAAGGCAATAAATATATTTACCAGTCTTGCCATTTTTTATTGGTTTGTGTCTTGCTTTCAAATGTGGGCAGCCTGTATGTGATTGGTCAATTTTGTAGTGCGTTTCACCTGATAATGGGAGTAGCAGAGTTATGCATGTTTACCCCTTACCCCACTTGCAGTAGCAGGTGTGTTGAATGTGACTGAACTCTTGATGCAATAAGTGTTCTCTACTGCTTGTAGCTAAAGTTAAGTTTGTTTTTATTTAAAAATTGTAAGAATAAAGTATATATATATTTTAGAAACATTTATATTACACATTTAAAAATATGTTTCTCTATATATTCCTGTTTTTTATACGTGGAGTTAGTATTATTCCCAAATTGATCTCCATTGATTTTAAAAAGGGTTTTGCTGTACCAGTCAGTGGTGACGAGCAGTATGTGGCTTATTTAAAAAGTGCTTTCGTGAATAGGCATCAATATCTGTTGGTCTCATAAATATCCATAATCACCCGGGTCAGGGTGACTAATAGAAAACATTATCTGTGAGCCTCTGGAAGTGCCAATAATCCCCCAGAACAGTAACAGGAAGAATGGCAAAAGCGAATTAAATTTAAAATAATAGACCTTATTCACAAATGTATTTTCAGCCATAAACCTATGCTTATGGCCAAAAATACATCATTTAATCCTGCTAGGAATTCACCCGAGGAATTGGCAGACATAAATTGATTTGGTACAGCAGCTTTCTCCACCAGGACTGTGAAAAAATCCACAGTAGTAAATTGCACACAAGGGATAGGAAATATGAATTTAAAGGCATAGTTTGGAAGAGCATGGCTGAACCCCCCGCATGATGGCCGCGGGCTTCTAAAGCTCCTTGCAGCACCGGAGCGTCTGGTCGGTGAGTGATGGCAGTTTGTGTTGTGCAGGAATTAATTGAGCGGGAGCTTCTCAGTGGACGTGGGGAGTCAGGTATTTTTGATTTTGGGCATTATTTTTAGCCCTTTTTCTTTCTGCTTTTTCCCCCATGCGTCGCTCCCCCTCACGCGCTGTGGCTGTGGCAGCTATTTTGTTCAGCAAACGAGCATCGGTGCTGTGTTTCACCCGAGCCGCTCTGCCTTCAGATATTGCTTTATTTTTTATATTAAAAAGTAAAAAAAGTAAAAAATGAAATGAACTGCCACATCCCAGGACTTACCATTAAGCAATGAAATCTGTAATATATTGAGGAATTTTTGAGCTGCCTCAGTTGAGGAGATGTGAAGAACTGCAGAAACAATACCCCAGAGGAAAAATACAACGCTGAGGTTGGCCACTGCCTGGATTTGGAACCTGCATGAAAAAACGATCAGTAAGAAACCCCAGGTGTGGACTCTTGCTCTGGTAACTTTAGACTGACTGCCATGAAAATAACTTAACACTACTAATTTCAAAGATTTGGTGTGACCACATTCTACAAAGAATAATTGGACACTGTGGTACCATTCGAAAAATGCATTTCATTGAATGTTATCTGTAGTTGTGTTTGTGCAGCACTCAAAACTCCTCTTAAGAGGGGTGTGGCTGAAGATGGCCGCGAACTTCGGAAGCTCCATGCAACACCGGAGCCTCTGGTCGGCAAGTGACTGCTTCCCTCAGTGGAGTCTGTTATTCTGTGGCTGGGGCTCGTGGAGGAAATATTGTGCCTCCTGATATATGATAAATCTGCCACCCCAGACTACAGTTTTGGTATAATTTGCTTTCCTTTGATTTTTGCTGTTTATATGAACTGACTTTGTTTCACTTCAGTATTGACAACTGCTGAATGTGGGAGGTTTGCCTACTGGCCCCTTTATGCCGCATACTGTTTTGCATACCGTCTTGCACTGCCTTCATGTTATGTTATGTTATGTTATTGAAAATTTGTAGAGCGCACGTTCACCAACAGGTCTCTTGGCGCTCATATGTTGTTGAGAAATAACTAACTGGCAAACGTTTATTTCCACTGAACTTTAATATTTTCTAACCAGACTTCTTTGTATGGGCACGTCAATTCCAGGTTGTACCCTGACTCTGCTGTTTTCTTTCTTCACTTATGGAGTCCTCTTCTTCTTCTGGTCAAAAGACTTTGACCTCTTCCGGAAATATGCCTTCTACCCGCAAGGACATCACCACAGCCACAAAACAACAAAGAAAAGATCCTGGCTCTCCATCGAAGTCTCCATTACCGTTAACCCTGGAGGACTTTATGGAAGAAATAAAGCTTCTGAAACCTTTTGTCATGGAAACCAACACTATGCTTCAACGTATAGAGGAAAAATGGTCCTATCTTGAATCCAGGGTGTAAGATGTAGAGCAACGCGTTAGCAATACACAGGATGCAGCAACTAAGATTGAGGTCATATCCAAGGAAATTCTAAAGCAACAAACTGAAGATTTGAAGAACCGCAATCGACGTAGCAATCTTAGAAATTATGGCATCCCTGAAAGGTCAGAAGGTTCAGATATGCTTGCCTTCCTTAAGCTACACATCCCAAAGATATTTGGGCTTAAGGAGCAGACAAATCGTAATTTATAACGTGCTCTTATAATTGGTCCTACGTCTTTGGGAGCCTCATCATCTGGTCGCCCAAGAGCAATTTAAGTCCTGTTTTTGGAATATACTGAACTCCTATGGTTCTATCTGCAGCCAAACAGAGAAATAAAATGCTTTGCCCCGGTCACAGGGTCTTCTTCTCACAAGATGTGGCTTGTGCAACCGCTGCTCATCGAAAGGAATTTCTTTCCTTACGCCCAGCTTTACGCTCCATGAATGCTAGATATGGTCTAGTACATCCTTGCCTCTTCAAATTGACCTACAATGAGAGAACCTTCTCACTTGATTCTCCAGATGATCTACAAAACTTCATTTTTCAGCGCATGGGTGAAGAAATGGATCTCATAAAACCTTGAAGCGCTTTATGAGGTTGCATTGTTCTTGATATATTTTTTCTCTATATATGCCTTGTTTCTGCTTGACTGGAGTTGTGCTTTGCGCTCTTATGCAAAAATGTTCTCTCCAAATATTAATAGCATTTTTCCTTTTACAGATGTCTCTTGTCTGACCTGTCCCCTTCCCAGCTGTGTCTTCTCCCACGTGTTTCCCATCCCAGACCTATTGGATATACCTTATCTACATTGTTGGTAAGTGTTTTTTATTATTCAACCATGTATTCTCGATATTTGGTAATACCTTCTCCTTTTAGTATTCTTTTAAGTTTCCAATCTGCTGTCTTATTGTATATTTTAATATTATTTGCCTCTGGGGCTTCTGTCTTTCATCTCTGGCTCCCCTCGCTATTACTGTTTCTACACTGGATGTGTCCCATTCTTGTTATGATTGAAGCCATTTGACTTTTAGCTATCTTCTCTTTTTCTATTATCTACTTTTTCTGTGTTTTCATCCTCTTACCTTTTTTCTTGTTTCTTCCTCCCTATTTGTTATTTGGTTCTCATCGTGACAATACAAGTTATTTGTCTATGTAATTGGCTTGGTTACCTTTTTCATTTTGCATTGTAGTTTTTATTGAATTGAGAATGTATCTGAATTATAAGTTGTTTCTCCTCTTATGTGGTTAACAATCTGTGAGTAGTGTCCTGGCATGTGAAAGGTCTACATAACCCTATTAAGAATCAAAGTGTGCTTGCATACTTAACCAGATTACAGTGTAAGATTGTTATGTTACAAGAAGCTCATCTTACGTATAAAGATACTAACTCAATGAAGAAGCACTGGGTAGGTCAGATTTTCTGTTCCCCTGTGAAACATAATAAAAAACGGGGTAATTACCCTATTTCATATGTCTCTTTCATTATCAATTGAAAAGGAGGCTGAGGATTATGATGGAAGATGGCTTCTTCTTCATATCACCATCAACAACACACCCATTTCCCTCCTTAACATTTACAGCACCACTGGTATAGACGTTCACTTTTCAGATCAAATATACCAAATTTTGCACTCTTTCTCTGGCACTAATCTTCTGGTGGGAGGGGATTGTAATAAAATTATTGATCCTTTTATCAACAGGAAGTCTCTTGCCAGATATGTCCCTAATAGAATGCAAAAAACTTTCAAAAACGCTATCCAGTCCAGGGGTTTGGACGCTTGGAGGATTTATAATCCAGAGAATCTAGAATTTACCTTTTACTCCTCCACACATAATTCAAATCCAGAATTGATTACATCTTTATTTCACATCAATTACTTTTCTATTTAGTCCATACCGAAATCGGATCTATAGTAATATCTGACCACGCACATGTTTTTGTCGACATAGACATTTCGTTCCAGTCCTCTAGCTCAAAAAGGTGGTGTTTCAATAACTATTTATTGAAAGAGTAAACGTTTGTGGAACAATTAGAACTTTTTTTTAAGGATTAATACTTCAGAATTACCATTCTATATTATCTGGGATGCCTTCAAGGCAACAGCCCGTGCTCATATTATCGACTACGTCGCAGTTAAAAAGAAAAAATCCTTGAAGGAGTCTGGGCTTCTACTCTTGTTCAAGCTAAGTTGCCCTTTAACAAAAATCAACTGAATAGGCTTCCAGTGTTTTATTAAAGATTAATTCAAAATTTTACGGCGAACTACCTAAAAGTCAAATCCCAAAAATCCAAAAAAGTAAATACTATAGATGACAAAGGGGTTAATCATTTTAAAGATGAGGAAATTTTACAATGTTTCACAGACGTTTACCAGAATTTGTACACACTGGACTCTTCTCCATCAGATGCTGTCCTGGACTCTTTTTTTTTAATCTCTCCCTCCACGTTCTCATCAACCTCTAAATTATTCCATACTTTACAAGGACATAGCCATAGCAGATCTTAAGTCTGCTTTAGCCAAATTACCTAAGGATAATTCCCCCTGTACCGGATGGTTTTACAGCCGAATTCTACTTACGATTTTCACACATTTTAGTTCCCCATCTCCTCTCTCAATAGCAATACTTTTTCCATAATAAGGAGGCCCAAGGCACTTTTCAGGAGGCAATGCTTTGCTTGAGCCCTAAAAAAAGCAAGGACCACTCTTCCAGTGCAAACTACTGACCTATCTCCCTTAATAATTAGAATTTCAAGATTTTTGCGAAAATACTAGCTGTTTGACTTAATCAATACATCCCGGACCTCATTGGGATGGAACAAACTGGGTTTGTTGAGGGTAGACATACGGCAGACATTGCAAGAGCATTCCTAAATATTATTCACCTTGCCTCTAAGAGTTCTACCCCTATAGCCGCTATCATTTTAGATGCAGAGAAAGCTTTTGATCGTGTTTATTGGTATTTCATGATGCAAGCTGTCAAATGGCATGATTTTGACCCCAGAATTTCGCAGTATATTAGTCTGCTTTACTCTTCTCCAACTACTTCTATTTTTGTTAATGGCACCCAATCCTCCTATTTTCCTCTCCAACGTGGTACCAGAGAAGGTTGTCCCTTATCTCTGTTACTTTTTACATTATCTCTAGAACTCTTTTTACATACTTTGCATCATTCACCTTCTTTTCATGGTTTCACTTATAAAAATATGGAAATTAAATTCACAGCTTATACGGATAACATCACTCTATGTGTCTCAGATCCACAAACCTTCATTCCTGCTTTTACAGAGCTCATAAATGCCTTTTCCAGCTTATCGAGTTACAAACTCAATTTTACCAAATCTGAAGTACTTCCTTTAAAAAAGCTTTGTCTGAAAGAAATGTTTGTAGAAATCTACTTATATTAAGTGTCTGGAGATCAAATACTCCTCCTCAATCGCGAGAACCATTCTGATTAATTTGGAGGATGCCCTTCAAAGGATTCTTCAAATGTCAGGCAAATGGTCTCCTCTGTTTTTATCCTGGTGGTGCAGGTTAGATACAATAAAGATGATGCTCCCCATCATTAATTTTTATTTATCCATGCTACCTGTTAGAATCCCTTTGAAATTCTTTAAATCCCTTAATAGCTACCTAGGTAAATTTCTATGGAATGGACGGAGGGCATGCATTTCTTTATCCTTTTTATGCAAACCCAAAGATGAGGGCGCAGTCAATTTTCCAAACTTGCGACTGTATCATTCTTCCTTTAAATTAAACAAGTTTTACCTCACATTCATTTATCTCATGTGACACCTTTAATGGTTAGGCATCAGTTGGAGGATTCTTTGATTTTTCCTTTTCCTTTTCAGTCTCTGGCTCATTTTCCCCAACCTCCATGCTCTTTGGCATCACCTACCATTACACAGTCTATTTCTACTCTCTTTCCGACCTTTACCAGATTTCTTTCTTTCACGCATGTTTTCCTAGACTCATCTATTTGGCACAATAAATCCATTAAGATATCTAATCGCACCATCTTTTGGAAAGACTGGGTTGCTAAAGGAATCATTCAGGTTAAACATCTACTTCAAGGGACACGTTTCCTCACTTCATCTGAATTGCAAAACAAATTTGGCCTATCTGCTGCCTCCACTCTTAAATATGAGTCATTAAAAAATTCTCTTTCACAACATATCTCTTTGCTTTCACAGGTGCCTCCTTCCACACCGGTTTTTACTCGACACAGTCACTTCTTTCCCTACCATTTAAGGCCTTCTAAATATATAAATATCTCCACTATTCTATATCTAATTGTCCCAAATATAAAATGGAACTTTTATGGTAATTAGATTTACAACACTCTTTCTCCACACATACCTGGAACTCCATCTGGCAAAAAATACATCACACTTCATGTAATGCTAGTACTACACAAACATTATATTATATTTATCAAAGATTGTTCCTAACTCCTATTTCTATCGGTAAGTATATTGCAAACATGTTGAACCGATGTTGGACCAGCACAAACACACCAGGCACGTATTTACATTCATTTTTTGATTGCCCTACATTGATTCTTTCTGGAAGAGAATTTGTAGACCAGTTTTAACTCTATGTTCCATTAATTTTCCTTTTAGGACTAAATCTATTTTTTGGGAAGTTCCTCACCTACCTGGACTGGTTCTCGTAAACTGGGCAAATTTTGGGACTTGCTTACTGCTGTTGCTTTTCAAATAATTACTTCTAACTGGAAAGATGCTACCACAGTTACCTTCATTGGATGGTCATCACCATAGACTCAACGAAGCATTCGTCAACTCCACACATCAACTTCTTCAGAAACACATTTTTTGTCTCCTCTTACTAATTACCTATCTACTCCTCCTGTATGGATTCAAGATAGTAATTAATTTTTCAAACACCATGAACTTTACATTATTGTTTATAACATTCATTTGTCATTAATTGCGGTTATTTTATGTGCTTTTACTATTCACCACAACTGTTCAAGGTTAACTTGATCACATGCATTATTCCACTTTTTATTCCTTCATTATTTTCTCCTCTCTCTCTTTTTCTTTTTCTTTTGTCCCTCTTGATACAAAATATAAATTGCAGTATTATTATTATGGTACTATTTTTATTACCTTTTTCCTCATTGGTTTGTAACTTTAAGAATGCAGTATTTTAATATTTGTCAATGATTTAATTGTATTATATTTCTCTGCATTACTATGTTAATACTATCTTTCTTCTCAGTTGTTAGACACATTTTATTAAGATGTACAGCTTTGATGAAACTATTTCCATAAAGATTTCTTAAACTAAAAAAAAGGCATAGTTTACCATGTAAGTTTGTGAATTCCCACAAGCAAGCACATTTGTGGTAATTTACAAACTCCATTCATATTCCTTCCCACACAAGAATGTCTGGAAATTTCATCCAGCCAATATTTTGAGTAATTCCCTTTTGAGGCTAGAAAGGGGAACAAGTCACCCCAAATTTTGATGTGGTGAACTGGATGGACTTTCTACATGGAAAAAATGCTGTCCTCCTGCGAAAACAGAAAGAAATTCTCTTTTCCACAAAGGCTCGATTCTTCATGTGCTGAAATCTACGCTATGTGGGTTTCTGCAAAGAAGGAATACAAGCCTGCAGTTGATAAAATTCCCAGTAGTTTGCAGTGACACCTGCACGAGTGCAACAGATGCACTTGTAAGTCTTTTTTCCATTAGTCTGACCCAATATCCATGTCCTACAGACTACCAGAAGATCACAATAGTAGCAAACACTCCGTAAAATCACTAAATAAGCAAACATATCTCTAGGCACCAAAAGGGCATCAATGTCTCTCCCATCAAGTACTACGAACATGCACAACAAGGATTTCACAAAAAACTGGCTGTGAGAAAAATCAATTAAAATTGTAGCCTGTAGCAGACTAGTACAACAGGCCAGAGAAAAAAAGTGCACAGGTTTCCTGCCTCCCCTACCCTGGCTCCAGACTTACTACAGGGGGTATGCAGCCCTTTGTGTGAAGGGAAGACACAGCCTATGCAGGTGTAAGTGGGGCTGTGCCCAGCTCCGTCCCTCAGCCTGCCAGTGATAGCCCATCCAGGCACAGCTAATCTGTTTATTGTGTGTGGCTGCCTGGGAGGAATCCAAAAAGACCAACTGCAAACTACACCTGGTCATGTGGCCCAGAGACAGGCTACAAGCATTAAATGGCTAAGGCATGAAAATGTCAGCTTTCTAAATGCAGTATTTTCAAGACTGCAATTTGAAATCCAAAAATGAATTGTTTACCTGTTCCCATTTAGAAGATACCCTTATTAAATGTAATAAGGCAACCCCAATGTAATCCTATGGGAGAGTTAAGCCTTGCAATAGTGAAAAACAAATGTAAGAGTTTTTCATTATCAGGACATGTAAAACTTAAAAGTACATATATCACTTTTAAAATATACTGCACCCTTCCCAGTGGGCTGCTTAGGGCCTACCCTAGGGGTGACTTATTTGTATTAAAAAGGAAGGCTTAGGCCTGGAAATATTGTACTTTGCCAGGTCAAAATGGCTGTTTAAACTGCACACATGGGCTGCAGTGGCAGGCCTGAGACATGTTTGTAAGGCTACTTAAGTGGGTGGCACAACAAGTGCTGCAGGCCCACTAGCAGCATTTAATTTACAGGCCCTTGGTACATGTAGTACCACTTTACTAGGGACTTATAGGTAAATTAAATATTCCAATTGGGGGATAAACCAATCTTACCATGTTTTATGGTGTGAGTACACACACTTTAGCACTGGTTAGCAGTGGCAAAGTGCACAGAGTCGTAAGGCCAACAAAAACGAGATAAGAAAAATATGGTGGAATAAGGTAAAAAGTTTGGGGTAAGACCACCTTAAGGCTGACAGGTCTAAGAATGAGGAAAAGAGAAAATCATGTGTGATACAGGTAAACTAATACTCAGTGTCAATCAGAGATTATGGTCACATAATATAAAAGAGGCTCAGGTTTATTCTCCTCACCTCATCCTAAATGTTTGAGTAGAAAGGCGTGTGAGAAGGTATGAGGGTGTCTGAGAGGCTCTATTTCCTATATCCCACCAAAGAGTACAGCCTGTTTTACATCTCTGTCTGGGACACTATGACTTATAACCTGGCCGTGCGCTGGCTCAACTAAAGGGCCACCCTCTGGGCATCCTTCTGAGGTTGTCCCACTGGTGTCCATTCTCACCCACTATATTCTTAGACCTTAAGAGCACTGCCCATCTACTTCTTTGCAGGATTCATGTAAATCTTGATTCTAAGAGACTCCTCCTCATCCCCAGTACTTTTCTCACCAGGAGGATGTCACAGGAGCCTAATGGTACTGAGGAATCTATCTGCTGTTGCTTCAGTCCAGCATACTAATGGACTGCCTATTGCATGGGTCCCCAAGAGTCCTGTCTCTTCTCCTTTAAATAATGACCCTAGTCTAGCTCCTTCTAGGAGCAAAATCACCTCTACACACACACACACATACGCACACATGAAATCACATTACACTGAGCTAAAGGAGTATAGCTCAATATGATCCTTGGACTTCAGAGAGGAACTCATTCAATATAAAAGGTTCAAGACCAAATAAACAGTAAGTCTATCAAAGACAGTAGAAAAGGGCATCTAAGCATAGAGGAGCAGCAGGAGATTGCCACGTAAAACGTATGGAGCACTTGCACAAGGAAGGAGTAAGGAAAAGAGGAAACACGACATAATGGGGAATAAGACTGCAATAATAACAGTTATGAGGCTACCAATATGAAAATCAGAGTATGGAGAGGACAAAGAAAATGAAAAGAAGGATCAGTAAATCAGAAGCTTTGGAGATTGGATCTGAGAAAGAGGTAAAACAAAGAAGATATGCAAGAAATGTGATGCAGTCTCATAAGTAGGCTGTAAATTGTGGATTAAAATTAGTAAAAGAAAGGGAGGCAAAGCGTGAATTCCTGGTAACTAAAGGATCAGAGATGAAGGGTAAACCTGAGAATGGCAAGAGTCAGAGAGACAGTCACAGTAGTCTGTAATTCTATGTGCAATGGACTTAGTTTCCAGGAAAATGTAGGACGTTAATAAAACATTTACTTCCAGTCAGCACTCATCTTGGATTTGGCCTATTACAGACTGTACACACCATGCAGCACAAATTACGCAAACTTACAGAGAGACTGGTGTGACATAATACTTTCCAAAGTGTGAGTAATTGTTGTAGGAAAGGAGGCAAGGATGAATGTGCAAACTGTGGATATGTAGGTGGAACCAGAGAAGGAAATAACAAGGCACAATTTTGCAAGAGAAATATAAAATTGCCTTGGTAATCTGTCCACTATATTTTAGCAAGGGGCACCATATTTGAGGGAGGAACTTTATCAGGTTTAAAAAGAGATACAATTGCATGACAGACTAAAGGAGGTTGATGCTGCTACTATGATAAAAATATACATGATGTCAGGAGAAGAATCAATCCTTTTTCAGGGTTTGAAATATAATAATCAACACTTTACCATGGATTGTGGCTAGCCTCATTAAGGAAAAAACTTGGAAAGACAAGAATTTCAAAATGGCAAGGAAAGTGAAGTGTCTGCATGCAAGTGTTGATAATTCAGTGTATGCTGAAACTGTATCTAAATTTTCAGGGTAGGCCGATGGCAGCAGGACAAATACAGAAGCAGATTGTTCTGATGAAGCTGGCACCGAAGAATGAACTAGGGGCATAGAGACTCCAATGCATGTTATTTTAGCCTTAAGGAGACTTGGGATGGTCTATTGAGGCTCTGGTCAACCAATAACTTGAATTGGCCTAAAAGAATTCCTCAAAGTATGCCACAGCTGATTTCCTGATAAGCAGTTTCTCATTTGGGGACTTTTCTCCCATGTAGTGGTGCATGCAGCCAAGCTGGAAGGCACACTGGCCAATAATCTTATAAGTAGAGAAATTTCAATTAAACTAGTGTGTAAACCTGGGATTGGAGTTAGACGATTCCATATCAAGCTACATTTTAAGGGTTTCATCCTAAGGGCCCAAAGGGGTCAAGAATATTTGTAGATCATCTGTCCTTCCAATATTGTAATTTGCTAAACCATAAGTTGGACAGAAAAGTTCAAGTTCACTCAGATTTTTGTTTTGCAATTTACCAGTTTAAAAATGTATAGTACATAAATGCATAAATTAATTCATATGCGACTGCAGGTTTCAAATTCATACATAGAGGGAGCGTGGCCACGATGGCGGCCGGATAAGACGTAATATACGGTCTCTCCAGCTCCGCCAAGCAATCGCATCGCAATCGCCTGCTCTAAGGCTTGGCCCTCGGTCCGGGGGTTGAGGACTGGGCTCCGGAAGACCATCGAGCCTCCTGGTGGAGTGGAGAGCCCCGAGAACCAGCACAGTGGGCACTGGAGCGAGCAAGTGGGTTGTGGCCTGCCTGGTGTGACGCGTGGGCGATGGCCTACGGCGCGGCGTGCTGAGCTGTAACAGCGGCCGGAGGCGATCCCCCGGCCCATCCTGAACTGGGCCATTCCCGCGGATAGCGGGGCGAAGGTCTGCGAAGGGTGGCCCATGGATTGAGCGGCAGGGGCTGTTTCCCGGGGCCTAGGCGCCCGATAAACGACGTAGGTCCCGCGGAGGAGAGGGGACCGCTTCCTGCGAACCTGTGAGCGCCGGGCAGCGTGCGGCCCTGAGCTGCGCAGGACTGTGGGAAGGCCCCCCAGCTCCAGTAGTGCAGAAATCCAAGGAGAATCAGCGCAGTGGGCCCCGGATTGAGTAAGAGAATTGCGGCCTACCTGGTGCGACGCATGTGCAGAGGCCTACGACGCAGCAGCCTGAGCCGTGACAGCGACCGGAGGCGATCCCCCGACCCCTCCTGTGCTGGGCCAGTCCCACAGAGTGCGGGACGAAGGTGAGCGAGGGGTGGCCCATTGAATAAGCAGCAGGGGCGGCGTCCTGAGGCCTGGGCACCCGAGAAGCGAACTCGGTCCCACGGGTGAGGAGGGGCCGCTGCCCACGACTTAGTGGGCACCGAGCAGCGTGCGGCCCTGAGCTGCGCGAGACTGTGGGGAAGCCCCCCTGGCACAGGCAGAGCAGAGGACCAAGAAGCAGGTGAAGGAGCTCCGTCGCAGCATCTGACTGGCCCCTGGGCACGTTGGAAGGTACCACCGGCGGGTCGCATGCGCTGGTCCTGCTAGACAGAGGAGTCGGAGCTCCTGCAGATGCAGCATCCGTGGCTGAGGACTGACCAGCTCCGAGGAGTGTAGGAATACACCGACAGCTACCCCCGGCGCCTACTGCACGATAGAAGCGGAGCTCAGATGGTGAGTGCAGGACGCGGGGGGAATCCAAGAAATAACACTGGGCCCTGAGCTCCCCTAGGAGTAGAGCAGAGAACAAACGGAGGCAGGGGATGTCTACGGGTCCCCGGGGGGAGCGCAGCAATGCGCGTATGTGGCTGGGGCCAGCCTCATAATGATCCAGCTCAGACCGGAGCATACAGACATTAAGGTGCGACGCCCTCAAAGCTGCTGAGACGACAGGGGTGAGGAGGCACCCATAAATGTTTCCAGGGCATGGGCGTACAGAGTGCAAACTGAACGAGTGGTATGCCTGAGGACATAGCCCCCGCCCCCTTTTGCAGGTGGTGAACAGGGCCTTTCGCCAACAGTGGGCCCTTATACAGTTGGCACGAGAGCCTCGTGTTGATGATTGGGATCTGCGGCCCTGTGTGACACATCTGCTTGGTGCCAACGCCTGCCGAGGTGTGGGTCCAGAAGGGCGCAGATCCAGTCCGGAAGAGGGAGCTGACCCCTGCGGCCAGCCAACGCGTCCTAACCGGGATCCAGGGTCTCAACGGCGTCAAGAGCAAGGCAGCCTAAGGACTGCTACTCACAAGCTGCACTGTAGCGGGAACAATGGCAAGCGCACGGCTGAAAAAGGAGCGTACTGTTAAGGAGATGCTCCTGAAACAGTCCACGCAGGGAGCCACCGAAAATATGGGCCAGGACGTGGAGGGGCTACAGGGAGGGCAGGAAGAAGCGGATGCCCCGGCTACGAAAGCCTTCATGACTGCGCTGTTCACATCCTTACGTGAAGATCTTCAAGAACTCAAGGGACAACTCTCAGCCGACCTCAAAGAAGTAAAGCGCGACATTGAAGAAATAGGTGAGTGGGTGGTGACTCTTGAAGAAAACGAAACTGGTCGGGACGAAGAACATGAAATGATGCAGCAAGAAATCCTCTGGCTCAAGGAGCAACATATGGAATTGCAGGGCCACGTGGAGTACTCGGAAAATCGCTCCCACTGCAACAATGTGCGCATCAGAGGTGTGAAATCAGGAGCAGAGGGGGGACATCAGAGAGTTTGTATCGGCCCTCTTTCGCCAGGTGTTGGGCGACGACCACTCGGTCGATATTCAGATCGACAGGGCCCACCGAGTAGGTCTGCCGAGAAGTGGCAAGGCTCCGCCACCGGACATCCTGGTATGTGTGCACGATTTTCAGTTGAAGGAACTGATAATAAAAAAGGCGGGAGCTGCACACCCCTTGCATTTTCGCGGCCACTCTCCAACATTATTCCAGGATCTTGCGGCTACCACCCTGTACAAACGCCAGGAAATTCAACCAATTACGCTTCACCTGAAGGAGAAGGGAATTGCTTACTCCTGGGGTCACCCTTTTCGGATCATCTTCCGCCATGAGGGAAAGTTGCGACAGATTCGTTCCCTTCAGGAGGCCAGAGATGTCCTGGGAATTGCAAAGCCTTTGTCTCCAGAGACGCAACGCAGGTCCCTAGAGGAGTCGAGTCTCGCCCAGCCCCGCTGGCAAGAAGTCCGGAAGTCCTTGTCCCCTCATAAGCCGGACACAGCACTTATGGTAAAGGAGAAAGAAGCAGTCATTTCCTCACTGTCCACTGGTCCAGTCCACCCGGCCCCCAGCTGATTGCACTGAGAAAGCATGGAGAGCACAACATTGAGGCGGAGTCGGAGACCGCCCTCTTTTTCTTTGGCAGGTCTGCCTTGGGCTTTCGCCCCCTTTACCAGTTCACTTTAGACGAACTTTTGTCATAAGGGACTCTTGTTTTTGATCCATCCTGTTAGATGGGTGAGGACACAATGTTCATTCACTTGGGATTTATTTTTGGTTGGGTACACTGCACCGGTCGTAGGGAAGCCAGGTACATGAAGGCACGGTTATGCTCCCTTAGGCCCACTCTCCTCTGACCTCCCTATTCTGAGCACGGCCTCCCGCCTCTCTTTTCATCAGTTAAGTTCCATGGGTAAGGATCTCAAGGTCATATCTCTCAATGTACGGGGCCTTAATCACCCTGTAAAACGCTCTGCCATCCTCTCCTTGCTGGAAAGCGCTGAAGTCAATATTTGCGTGTTACAAGAAACCCATCTGTTATCTAAAGATACAGCCCACATGCGTACACGCCGATTCCCACACCAATACTGGTCCTCAAGCGCTGCAAAAAAAAAATGGGGTTGCTACTTTGCTTAGCGCAAAATTCGAGGGGAAGGTCCTCTCAACTCTTTACGAAGTGAAGGGGAGGGTTCTTGCACTAAGGATTCAATGGGGTTCCACTCTTTTCACCCTAATCAACATCTACATGCCAAACACGCATCAAGAGCCCTTCCTTATTAGGATTCTCTTGGAGGGGCTAGCATTATCTGATGCAGCGACTCTAATAGGAGGCGATTTCAATTTAGTGATGGATAATGTTAAGGATCGTTCTTGCCAGAGACTTGCACAGACAGGAGCACTCTCCCCAGAGGGTAAACGATGGCTCGCAGAGAGTGGGCTGCATGATATTTGGCGCCTTCACCACCCAGAGACACGAGATTCCGCACACTACTCAGCTGCGCACAAATCCTACGTGCGCCTAGATCATTTCCTAGCTTCCAAAGCGCTTTTGCCTAGGGTGCGGGAGGCATCTATAGAGCCACACTCTCTGTTGGATCACGCTCTAATCGCAGTCACCATCCAAGCAGGCAAGGCCAATCATAAACATGCGAGGTGGCGCCTTAGGGAGGGCCTGCTACAATCACCAAGCACGGTGAAGGAGATGCGAGCAAAAATTGTAGAATACATTCAACACAATGATAGGGAGGATACTACGCTGGCCGCGATTTGGGAGGCCCTGAAGTTAGTAGTAAGGGGTGAATTTTTGGCCCTATCAGCCGCTGACAATAGAAAGCGCAGCAGAGCATAGAACAGGAGGTGAGAGAGCTGGAGGCGATACATAAGCGCACAGGGGCGCCGAGAGTGTGGAGAGAACTGGGGAAAAAAAGACTCCTCTTGAAGCGCCTTGACCTAGTTCTACTTGAGCAGCGACAAATGCGGGAGGGTGTTGGCTCAAAGGCTTAGAGCCAAAACATTGGCGGAGGCTATACCTTTGATCAAGAAGTCCTCGGGCGAGGAAGTGCATGCGGACTCTCAGATAGCTGAAACATTCAGGCAGTGCTATCAGTCTCTATACACCGAGGAGGATACAGTACATCAAGACGCATGTGCATACCTTGAGGCGAGCAATCACACACGCCTCCCCAGGGAGCAGGCGAGCCAATTTGACGAGCCCATACGTCCGGAGGAAGTTATCTCGCCATTGCTAGGATGAAATTGAACAAAGCCCCTGGCCCCGACGGGTATCCCGCTCTATTCTTTAAAACCTTCTGCATGGAGTTGGCGCCCTTGCTGACGCGACTATTCAACTCCAACTCCAAGCTTTTGTTGAGGTTATGCTTGGATGTAATTTTTCAGGTGTTGTCATTTCTCAGATCTCTGATGTCAGCTGGGGACATAAATTTAGTGTTGACGTCTTGGCAAGATAAATCATCCAATTAAGGCTGATTGCCTAGCAAAGCAAGTCTTGCAGTGTTCTGTATTATACAGCAATTTAATTTGATGTATGAAGGGAAATGCATCCTGCATTGTTGAGGAATACATATTCGACAGTTCATGACACTAGCTCCCGCTTAGACTTATGGTTAGCACTGCAATCTCTTGTAGAATGCTTGGGAGGTGTGTATCATGCCACTTGATAATCATGCTCACACTGGGAGACCTTTCCCTGTCTAAGAGGGTCAGATATTAGAGGTTGAGAGGGACGGAACACCTTCCTCCCTGGCAGGCTGGCTAGTGAAGTGGCACATCAAGGCGGTGAGCTTCAAAGGCTGTACCGCCTGTAATATGAAACCAGGCTGCCTCCCAAAGGAGGAAACAGCCCTCCCCCTTGTCCCAGGCACATTTGCACCCGGGCAGGTGAGAAAATTAGGTATTCAGAAGGTGTACACTCCCAAAAGGCTTGCCACATCTCTAGGGTGGGCTACTTGGTCTGTACAGCTATGGAAGACTTATGCCATTTTTAAAAGTGGTAGAATAGTGGGTACTGGGTAGAAAAGATGACCTACACCCCCAGATGTGATCACCTCAGGGGCGGATTAGCCGCTGGGGCTAGTAGCCCATTGGCCACTTGCACCCACACACCTAACGCCTCAAATTCTAGGATTTAAGGGCTACACAGAACCTCTGTTCTGATCTGACTTGCAACAGGGGCAAAAGAAGAGACCAGTGTCTGAGACAACAGGAGCTGCACAAACCAAAGATGTGATACTCTGCACCTGTGGCAGCCTTCCTGGAACTACACAAACGCAGCTTGTCCTGGACCAAAGCTCGGTTCCCTCAGGCAGAGGGACCCTTTTGAGAGCCGAAGGCGTAACCAGACTCTCCTGGACTAGTGTCACTAGTTCCCTGCAACCACAGTGAAAACATACCAAAGAATCGCTGGTCATCACACCCTCTGAGGGATTGCCCAGAAGTAGTTGTCCAGTTCATTGTGGGAAATGTAGTCCTCACCCCCCACGAAGTTTCAGGCGGGTGCTCTGTTCCCCAGGACTTCCGGACATCAAACTAACTTTCAACTGTGCTTACCACTGCAAAGATTTGTTGGTCACCAGTCCAGCAACCATTCCCTTTTCTCAACGCTACACATCGAGGGAACGCTGCAAAACCTTCATCCGACATCACCAGTGGCTTCGTTGTTGACTTTTTGCACCCTGTTCCCCACCAGCACTGTGGAAGCGGTAAAACCAGCTCTCCTGCGGCTCCCACTTCAGCATCAATAACATCCAGGACAGCTCTGCACCCAGGCTTCTAGAGCCAGGTAAAATTGAACTGACTGTCGTGGCTTGGTCCAGGGACCCACATCCCCTATACCCTCCTTGGATTCCACGCAACTCGAACCGCAAGTGGCCGATTGTCACTACCACTTTTTCCCCATTGATTGCAATGCAAAAGTTCTGTAGTAGTGAAATGCTGTGATTTGTCTCTTCTAAAATCCATAATTCCGGTTATATGTATCTCTCTGGTATGTCTAGGCCCCTAAGAAGCTCCAGCACTCTCCTGCTGAAACCGCACATATTCAAAAAGAAAAGATCATACAACCGCGCCTTCTTGGGTCTGGCCCCAAGAATTTGGAACGCTCTTCCTCCTGATATCCGTTCGACCTCCTCTTTCAAAATACAAGTCAAAGATCTTCTTTTGAATAACCAGCTGGAACAATACTCCCGAAGTCAATATAACTAAGCTTTTTATACCCTAGAGAAATCATGGCTATCTCCTTTGTTTGAGACACTTGCAGGTTGCAACTTATGTTCTCGCTACATGTTTCCTCTTTTTTTGTTTTCGCTCTTATTGTATTGGGTTGGTTTCGCTACAAATGTTTAGGATGTTTACTTGTTTAGTGACTAACCGTACCCTCTCTGTTCTGATGTACAGCGCTCTGATACCCGTTTCGGGTCTTGTTCGCGCTTTATAAAACTTTTCAAATAATAAATAAATAAATAAAATAAACTCCTTTCTGGAGAGCGGTGCGGTCTCTGACTCCATGGCGGAAGCGGCAATTTCGGTGATCCTCAAACCTCACAAAGATCCAAGTCTGTGCGGTTCTTACCGCCCAATATCTCTATTTAACTTGGACGCAAAACACTTCACCGACAGAGGGGTGATAACACAAAGCGCCTCCTACATCTTATGGATAGTGTACGTAGATCTCGTAAGGAAGCCCTATTTCTGTCAATAGACGCGGAGAAAGCGTTCAACAGAGTATGGTGGGCTACCTGTTCGACACACTCCATCGCTTCGGCGAGCGCTTTTTAAAATGGGTCCAATGTATCTACCGGGCTCCTCGGGCTTTCGTCAGAGTGAATGGGGCATCTTCAGCATCCTTTCCGATAGCAAGGGGCACGAGGCAGGGGTGCCCGCTCTCGCCCCTCCTCTTCAACCTATATATGGAGCCCTTCGCCCAACAGTTACGGGACCACCCACAAATACAGGGGCTGCGATTTGGAGGTGATGTCCATAAGATAAGCCTCTACGCAGACGACGTAATTTTATCACTCGCGGAGCCACTCACCTCCTTGCCCGCCCTCTTGGCCGAGATGGAGGTCTTCGGGGAAATCTCGGGATTCAAAGTAAACCTAAGCAAGTCACAGATTCTTAACTTATCCTCCCCCCAGCACACGAAGAGATTCTAAGAGAGAGATTCCCTCTACAATGGGCCAAGCAATCGATAACTTACCTAGGTATCCGCCTGGCTCCGATGCTGTCGGAAACACTGGGGCTGAATTACTCGGTGCTGGTGGAACAGACGATGAAGGCCCCGGATGGATGGTCGAGACTAAAACTGGCCTGGTTTGGGCGTATAGCAGCTGTTAAAATGGCGGTACTACCGCGGATTCTACACATTTTCCAGACTCTGCCCCTGGTACCCCCTCCGAAAGCTCTGCACACCTTACAATTAGCTATCAACAAATTTGCCTGGGGAGGGAAAAAGGCGCGCTTACCCATATCCCAAATGTCACAGTCTAAGCAAGATGGAGGAGTGGGCCTGCCGTTAGTGCATAGATATCTTCAAGCCTCCCACCTTCGTTATATTGTTGAGTGGAATCACTCACTCTCCGAAAAGCACTGGACCTTTATGGATCAGTCAGTAGCTGGAGCAAATATATGGAGGGAGGCCTGGCTGCCAAGTAAGTTAAGGGCCTGGGGTCTCTACTCTTCTCCAGTTACCGCGGCAACACTAAAAGTGTGGGATGCCGTGGCGCTTAAAAGAGGCCTGACGATATTTCCCTCCCCGATGTCCCCGATAGTGGACAATCCAGATTTCCCACCAGGCTGCAAATCTGAGGTCTTTTTTAGAGATGGAGGGAAGTGAGGTGTAAAAGGGTGGGCTCGCTGTTTGATGCTGAAGGCATTCTTTCCTATGAGCAACTGATATCGGACTATGATCTGCCTAAAAGCGATGAGTTCCACTACATGCAACTCAGACACTGGGTCACTTCACCACCCTACCTAGCGCAGGCCTCTCGACTGCTCACTTCATTTGAGAAATGGTTAATATGCAAAACAGATGACAAACATCTGATCTCAGAACTGTACACTTTGCTCGCCACTGGGCAGAAAGGGGGGCGTACAAAGGGTCAACTACGCTGGGAGGAGGAGCTGGGTAGGGCCCTATCTGACAAAGAATGGGAGAACATCCACTACAGGGCACATCACACAGCCCATAACACCGCTGGGGCCGAATCAGCTTTCAAAGTTATTGGTATCTCACACCGGCTCGCATCCACAGCTGGGACAAAAATCACACTGAGAAGTGTTGGAGGAGGTGTGGCCTTTCCGGCTCTCTGGTGCACTTACTCTGGCACTGCCCAAGATTGGATCGCTGCTGGGAGGGGGTGCTGAATGACATCGACAAAGCCTTTGATACAGAAATCCCATGCTTCCCGGCATACACACTACTGGGGCTACCAAACGCGCTGACATTTCCACTTCGCTCATTGAGGGGTAGGCAGATGGCGCTGGCACTATTAGCAGCACGACAAACACTCCTTGCTCAATGGGGCACCATGAACGTCCCGGACCACACAGCCTGGCTACACAGACTTTGGTTGTCTCTAGCAATGGCACGCCTCTCTCTAGCCAAAGACCATAAGGGCGGGACCTATGCAGAATTATGGGCCCCTTTCATCCAACTACTGTCAAAGGAGCTCAGGGAGGTAACGTGCCCCAAATATTGCATTTGATTCCTGAAGCAAAGGAGGCGACGACGCCCCGCATGTAGTGGGTCATATCAGAAATGAAGGCTAATAGCTCATGACAAACGGTTTAACTGTGAGTTGAGCCTTGACCAGTGCAGGACCCCCTTTATTTTCCTTTTGGGGGGAACTGTTTTTCCTTTTCTTCTTTTATATATATGTTGTTAATAAGCTTAGATTTTATTAATGTAGATAGGTTTGTTCACACAATCCAGACACCGCTGCCAGCCCCCGGGTTGTAGGCATTGAAGCTGTGTAAATGTAACCCGCTCCTAGACCCACGCTGCCGGCCATTGTGGTTGTAGGCATACAGCTGTGTAATGCTTCAGGATTGTCTCTCAAAACTAATAAAAGATTGGTTCCATAAAATTCATACGTAAAAAGTGTTTACTATACTGTTTGCAGCTCTTCTCCCCAAACAGCACGTGCAGTCAAAATTCTTGATTGCAGCATTCACTTTTAAAATTTTTCAACACAGAATATTTTCACATGTATTTCTTGTCTAGTCATTCACCCCATGTTTTTCCATATTTGTCACTTGGGCCGAAAGGTTTAGCAGAACGTTATTCTAAGAGGTTGGATTCCCAGGTAAAGCACTGAATGGGCTACGCTTATCATTTCTTGCTGCTCAAACTGCAATGGTGCTGGCTCCTTCATGATTAGGCCTAATGAAACAACTTAAATGTCCATTATGAAATGGAAGGAGGCAATGCTGAGGCCCAGTATTTGCTGACCAATACACTCTATCAGAACCAAGGACACTGACAACATTGCCAGTTCCCACTGAGTAAAGGGCAGATTTGAAATACTGATAGAAGGTTTAGGAGAAGGAGAGGGACTACTCTGAAAACACTGAAAGCAGAGAAACAGAAGTGGTTTGGCATGCTTGTTCTGGCAGTACTGAACAACTGTTTGCTGGTCAGTTCTACCTCGGGTGTATCATCATAGGAAGCAGAGACAACTCTGACACAGGGAACAAATGTAAGAAGTCAGTCTATGGCAGGTGGTGTTGGATATGGCTTACTTTTCTTTTCTTTCTATGAAAACATCTAGAGATCATTCCAAGAAATTGAAAATATTGTGAGTATTACAAAGATTGCACCTGAATATAACATCTGAGCTTGACTGCTTTTGGTTGGCTGTGCAGAGTATAGCGCCTGAGTGGTCATGAGGCTGAGAGGCTGTTAAGGCATATAAGGAAATATGAACTACGTACCAGAGCTGCAGCTCTAACGTCTCCATGTAAAGAGCTGTTTAAGCTTAGACAAATCAAAAACAGGCGCAGGTCAGAGGCCCAATCAGTAGACCTTTAAAACTCTCTACCCAGCTTGGTGATTCTGGCTAAACTCCACTCATCTGGCAATATTGCTCCACTATCTAGATCTTTTATTATGTTGACCTCTGTGGAAGGAAGAAGAACTGAGATGACAGAATGAGCAAGAGGGAGAAATCACTAGGTACTATATGGAAAAATCATAGGATGCCTGGGAACAAGATGAATGACAGTGAAGGCCTCAACCATTCAGACACAATACCAGCCCTGGCTTTAGAAGCAGCAGAAACAACACAAGGACAGGTTCAGGACACATTCTATACACATAAGCCAAGTAAAGAGACAAATAAATAATACCCAACTAGACAGCATAGTTTAACACAGACTTCTTCACTATGTGCTGATACAAAGATTTTGGAAAACTGAATCAAGTTCCAACCCATGATGTAATTGAACCAAAACCGGGTATAGTGGAGGCTGTTCAGAAGAACCAGATAAGTAAAGGGAACAAGAGAGTTGAATTCCATAAAGCCTATTGAAAAGACAACATGAAATGAGCAAGATATAATTCTAGGCAGCAATAATATAACATTTAAAAAGATCAAGAGTCTTTGTAGACTGCTGGAGGTGGGAAATCAGAAGCAGAAGAAAAACAAGCAAAGCACATGCTGGTTACAATAGTGGAAGGAGCAGAAGTTGAATTAAGTCTCCATGAGCAGTCTGACATCACTGTCACACTGGCAGTTCCGGTCATACAGACCCCACAAAAAAACACAGGTGGCTCAGAAAATCAGACTAGAGATACAAGCCCTTAAGGATACTTTGAAGAGCAGAACAGTTCACCTTCTGCCAGTGCAGAACCAACTTTTGGCCCAACTACTGAACGTACATCACAATAATGGGGTGGGTTCATTCACCAGAGTTTGCTGTGTCAGAAGTCCGTGACATGAAAACTTCATACCAATATATTGTATGCATACTTAATCAAAAATAGAGAAAATGAATGAGAAACTAGAATGTTTTAAGGGAATTGAGCAATGAGCAAATCATGTGTAAAAGTGTTTACCAAATTGTTGCTCTTATCAACAAACTGCAAGTGCAGTCAAAATTCTTGATTGCAGCATCACAAAACTTAAAAGATTAATTTTCCCTTTTAAAATTTTCAACAACGAATATTTTCAGATGTATTTCTTGTGTAGTCATTCCCCTCATGGTTTTTCATATTTGACACTTGGGCCAATAGGTTTAGTAACTTTATTCTAAGGGGTTGGATTTCCAAGTGACGTACTGCATGGGCTACGCTTCGCTGTTCTTGCTGCTCAGACTGCAATGGTGCTGGTTCCTTGATAACCTATTTAACGATTTACTGTGAGATGGAAAGAAGCAATGCTGAGGCCCAGGAATTGCTGACCAATACACACTATCAGAACCAAGGACAATGACAACATAGGCAGTTCTCACTGAGCCAAGGGCAGATTAGAAATACAGGGAGAATGTTTAGGAGAGTGAGAGGGACTGCTCTGAAAACACAGCAAGCAGTGAAGCAGAAGTGGTTTGGCATGCTTCTTCTGGCAGTACAGAACAACTAACTATAGTGTTTTAAGGAAATTGAGCAATGAATCGCATTTGTAGAAGATACAAGTAACAAGGCCTAGATACAGATCTCAATTTTAACAAGCCAACTTCGGGAAGTACATATTCGACTATGTGACTTGGAGAACAGATCCAGGTGAAGCATTGTTAGTTTTATGGGAATACCAGAAAATAAAAATGGTAGGGGTTCAATGACAGGAATTATAGAGAAACCTATTCAATATCATGGTATTCTAGATTTAAAAGGAGCTCAAACCATCAGAAGAGCCCATATAGTCCCTTTTAACCTTCCAAAAAAGAATATAAGGACATGCACAGTGGTGGTACACTTTCAGGACTCAATTTATAAAGAGAATATTGAGTAAAGCTTTGCAGATGAAAATGTTTACTATTCATTTTTAATTCAACATCAATATCTTCTCAGACATAACTATAGAAGCAATTAAAGGATAATGGGAGTTAAAACAGCTGTTTGGACTTTTTCCAAAGGCCTGGACTCAACCAATGATATTCAGGTGAGTGAATTGGAAGTGCCATCCCACAGCATACTTCAAATATTTATGGACCAAAGGGTCTACTTAAGACTTTATGTTCAGATAATAGCTAAAAGAAAATAGAAAACACAGGGAAAGGTGAAAGGGGTATGGGCAGAAATATCTAGTGCTTTGTGTGGGAAATAAGGGCGGTAAATATGCTGAACCAGGGTGTGTGTCCACCTTTGTGCAAATTGATGGCACCAAATAGGTTAGGTGGATCCCTGAGATCACAGGAGTGGGTACTCCTTAAGTCCTAACAAGGAAAAAGGATGTTAGTCTGTAAAGAATCGGAAGGGGCACAGGGGGTAGAGGAGACTGTATTATCAGGACATGCTTAGAAGTAGCAGAGCAAAGTAAAAAAGAAAAACAAGATTTCAGTGCCATTGACCGATTAACTGATTGAAGAAAGCTGAAATAAAAGAAAAGAAAGGTGAAAAGAGAGTGGATATACGTTGTTTTTGTTTTTAGTCTCAGCAGCACATCGAGGGTAGCTATTCTAGTCAAAAGAGGGGTTGAAATAAGGATAATATCCTAAGGAGCTTATCAATCAGGGTGAATGGTTTGGGCCCTGTTTACTTGGGTAGAGAAAAATATGGAGTGGCAAAATAAAATGAGTTGATAGAGTATAATGTAGCTCCACTTTCTATAATGTTGCTCGACTTAGTCTAAATTCAGGCTAAAATTATAATTGGGGAAGGTTTTAATTGCATTATTTCTCCAGATTTACACACTACAAGTAAATATAGAGGCCAAACAACGGTACAACCCGCAAAACATGAAGTTACTTAGTGAAAGAGTTAGGGCTGTTATGTTCCAGGAGGTTAGTGTAGCTGAAAACACTGAATTACACTTTTGTCTCAAGAAAATATAAATCAACGTGGATCGCCAAAGGAATAAGAGTTAGAAATCAGATCCGGGATATTATACATCTGAAAATGTTTTTTAAGTAAGATTCCGGAGAAAATAGCACGTTTGTTCAAAGCATTATAAAATAGTGTACCAATTGGATTTACAAATCACTGGACTGTCAATTCTGGATTTTTTGGTACACATTAGCTATTCTGCGACTCTCGGAATAGCAATCCGAAATATTGAAAACAAAGTTTTCTGCAGAAGAAATATTAAAGACAATTTCTGACTTAAAGAGTGAGTAAAGCCCACGAGGATGATGGTCTCCACACAGAATTTTAAAAAAATGATAGCATTACAAATAATAAGCCATCCTAGATATTCTTTAGTAATATTTTAGAGGAAAAGAAGCCCCACACCCTTTTTAAAATAAGAGTTTTGATTAGCTTACTAGAATGGAAGTCATCAAGAGAAACATCCTCTTACCGGCCTTTACATTTTTAAATATTGATTTTAAAATCATGTTTAATTATTCGCTAAATGAATTTTGGGTGTTTTAGCTACATTGATATATATCCTGACCATAATAGTTTTATTGCCAAAGTTAATATAGCCACAAACAGTCATTAACTCATGTACGCTATTGACACTCTTAAAGTACATGTTCTTGCTACTATAATGCTACTTGTCACTAAAAAGGCCTTTGATCCATAAGGTGTGAATGCTTGTTTACCAGATTAACAAAGATGAGCTTCCCATCCCTCCTCACAAGTTTAATAAAAGCATTAAATAATACATGAAATCCTTTGAACCCCATATAAAAACCCACCTCTAATTTCTAAATATTGTAGGGGATTGCAGCTGGTTGTGCTTGTGTCCAACACAGTTCTTGAGCTTGCGCTACTTTGCATGAGATTTTAACTGCCACGCTTGTTTTCAGCTGCGGCTTTAGCAGGACTCAGCAGCTTTGTTTAGTGATCTTGTGGTGTATTGCGGCCATGCTTGTTTGCTCTCGGGTGTTCCTGCTGCCTTGGCCTGGACACAAAGCAGCCCAGGGAGTCCCTGTGGGAGAGAAGTTGCAGTGGAACTGCAGGTAGCCTTAAGGTTTGGAAAGCAGCGGATCCTGTGCCGTCAGGCAGTGCAGGCCAGGCGCTGAGACATCCGGAGGCCTGAAGCCCGTTCGCACCACCAGAGAACTCCAGGGTAGGACCCCGCCTGGCACTGTCCCCCCAAGGCCCAATCCGCTGTGTATGGCAGGGGTGTGTGGCGGGCGGTATTTGGGTGTTCATTTTTGCCTTGGGGCTTATTTTTTTCTTTCTGCATCTCAGAGGGCTCTTGCCATTGACTGGCTACAGTCCAACCCCAGTTTGGCCTTTGCACGCCTGGTTTCGAGACGGGGGCCACGTTCATCAAACACCATATAAAGGCTATCTCTCTATATAAGGCCATATAATGGATATTATTCCAGCAGTAAATTTAGTAGCAGCTTTAAAATTGTCAAGCTTTGACTGTGGGTGGAGGCGGCGACCAATAAGCAAAGGCAATATGTATATATTTTTTCCATTTCCCTTTCCTCATCAGGTATGACTCGTGCAAAAACTTCAAGGCTGTTAAAGTCTTCACAGTAAACAAAGATCATCGCTAGAAGCAAGGCTTTCCCTCGCTTAGATAATGAGGGAGGGTCTGCTTGTCCACCTAAAGCCTCACTCATTACTTCTTTCTCCTCAACTTCTGCTGCACTCGATTCTCCTCCCAGGAAACAGAAGAGGCAGTATTGGAAACAAGGCCAGCTGGTAGCTTTCTGGAGCCCTCCGTCCGACCTTTGGCCAGAATCAGGGCAACAGGAGGGCAAAAGCTCAGCGATGGACAGTAACACCCTCCAGAACTGCAAACTCTCTGGCTCTCCTCTCCTTTCCCACAATTTATTTTCCTGCTCGGCTGGTAACATTAAAGCCAGTACATGGAGCGGTAGCTCCAACACAGCTCCCAGATGATCTCAGATAGTACATTGATGGCTCTATGCTGCTCTTTGTTGGCCACTAACACAGCATTAAATTGGCAATCAGATAAAATGGAAAGACTGATTGAGCTGTTGCAAACTAAGGCTTCCTTTATTTCCCCCATTGACAGTGAATGGCCAGTTTGAACTCATTATTACTGCTACATTAGCTGATTCTAGATCTATACAGTCACCACGCAAAAGCTGCCCCATCAATGGCAAACTGGCAGGTCTGCCAACCCTTATCGGTGTCTTGGTGGGTCAGAGAGGCTCGTTTCCATTCGTTAAAATTGGTCTCAATTTGAGCAGAAAAGGGAGGTTTGGGGCTGGTTGGCATCAACCCTTGGCCAAAGTTCAGCAATTCATGGATAGCAGAGAAATTACATCTGCTCAGAAGTATACTAAAGTGCCTTCCCAGGCCAGGGTTACGTCATTTCACAATAACCATCAAACCCTTTCTCTGTTATCCTGTTGCAAGTCTGCTTAAGATATTACAAGATGCAGACTCCTGCACATTTCTCTCACAAAATAATATTATTTGTATTCAAGAAACCTGGCTTTGTGAGCTGCCTGCATTTCTCAGCTACAACGCATTCCATATGAATGCCATTAAGGGTAGCCATGTGGGCAGGGCAAAGGGGGGCCTATGTCGCTTTATTTCGAACACTTTGGATTGTAATTCCACTAACAGTGACACAGGTAATGAGAATACTCGGGTAATTTTAATTAATCTAAAAGCGGGCAGGAGGTCTATTGTTTCTATGGTCCTTATTAACATGTATTTGCATCTTGATGCTACATTTGCTTGCAACTTTAAGCAAACATACCTTTGGGCACCCCATGCATGTATTATACTAATGGGTAGCTTTAATTTAAATCTTCCATATGATCTTTCATATGATCCAACAGTTAGCCAGATTGCACAACTCTGGGGTGTTCCCTGGGTGCACCCACCTGCTCAATGTAGAGACTCAATGGGTCGCCAGCTCAGTAGGATGCTACATGCCTATATTTTACACTCTTTAAACTGTAGGGTGGAGGGAGATGTTCCAAAAAATTACACTCACTTTTCTAGACATTGAAATGCAGTTTTAGAGTACACCTTTGTCTATGTATAATGTCTCTGTTGGTTTTCATCATTTACCATCACCCCTCATTCGGAAAGTGATCATGCCACCCAACGGGCTTGCGCTGCTTTCTCTCCAATTAGGCACTCAACCTTTCAGTCAATTGGCGCCCCAACTGACTCATGATTCCTTAGACGAATTGGATGGTCTTCGATCAAAAGAACACAGATAGTTCATGGCTTGGTAATGAGCGTATTCAGGATTTTACACAGGCCTTATGCAACCCTAGTGGTTTACAGCAAAATCTGTCTAATATTTGATTTTATTTGGTAAACAGGTATTACACTCTTACCCACATAATACAAGAACCAGGCCTCATTCTCTCCAAGGAGTCAAACCCGTGACAACTTGATTTAATCAGGAAGTTAAAGCAATAAAAAAAAATTGGAACAAGGTGGTCAAACAAGTCAGAGCTTTACCTTTTGATTTGGCAAACATCAGATGGGTTCAAACCCTACATAAGCAGGATAAGCAGAAGATTTGGGAGGCAAAGAGAAACAACATGGAAATTCAGTGGGTAAAGATAGTTGAAATCAGGCTCAATAAAGGATTTTTGGCAATTCATAAACAGGCTTGGTATACAGCATTCAGTAAACTATTGTAACATTATTTCAGAGCCTGTTTGGATCTATCATATAGAATCATTATACGTAGACCAGGAAAAGGGGTAGGACTGCCCATTTACACCAGTTTATGTCCCTTCCTTTGTGATGCGGTTGATAATTAAGGGCTCCAAATCAGATGGTGCCTCAGGACCTAACGGTCTTCCAAACCATCTTTTTAAATCTAATTCAGATTATTGGCTTCCACTCCTAACAAATTTAGCTTCATACTCATTTGAAACACAGTGGGGGATATTCTCAAGAACGTGCGATAATCATCGCCAAAATAGGTTAACGCAAGTCATCATATCGCCGTCTAGCGCGGGAAAATAACCCCGTGTTAACGTGGCATTCACAACACGGCGATAACATGCGATAGTACCCCGATAACGCGGCAAATGTCCGCGATAACACTACCGGGACGGCGCTAAAAATCTCAACCCGAACGTGAAAAAAGTTGCGATGTGCCCAACCGCGATAGAAAAATCGGCGACAAGCAGCGGCAGGCTTGCAATTCCCACATCAGGCAGGTAAAATCACCATAAGAGCAGCAAAAAAACCAGAAAGAAATAAAAAAGACATAACAACTGCGAAGCACAATGGAGGGAGCTGGAGCAAGTACAGAGGACTACCCGAACCCCACAAGCCCCACGGAGGACCAGCCTGGGACCTCGGGGCCAGGGAAGGGCAAGGAGAAGAAGAGGAAGACGCGGTTCAGTCCCCAGGAAAACAGGATCCCGATAACGGAGGTGACACTCCCACCATCCAATTGCCATTGGTGAAATTGTCAGCACTAAATGTTGCACATACACTTGTCCGAGCGATGTGCCAATGCAGAGGAGTGACATGCACACAGGGAATGTGTCTAGGAATGAATTTATTTGCACATGCTGTGCCTGTGGTCACTCTGACCTGTCCCATGACTGCAAAGGACAGTCCCCATGTGACGTGCCTATGTGAAGAAATTGTGAATGATAGCGTCCCTTCGGGCTATTCCAGCTGCTGCTGCACTGGGGTGTGGTCCACCTGCCTCATCTTCATCATCATCGTCCGGTGCATCAGGCACTTGGATCCATGGGGCATTGGTGCGTACACATATGTTGTGCAACACACAACATGTAATGATCATCTTGCACACTATTTGCGGGCTGTACAGGAGTCTTCCACCTGTGATGTCCAGGCACCTGAAACGTGACTTCAACACGCCAAATGAGCGCTCCACAATGCCCCTGGCGCGTATGTGGGCCGCATTGTACTGCCTCTGGGCCTGGGTGTTCGGGGCTCGGAGGGGTGTCATCATCCACGGGCAGAGTGCATATCCTTGATCACCTGTGACAGGGGAGAGAGATGTGTCAATCGGTGGTTTGGCATTCTGTGTTGGCAGGCTTATCAGTATATTGGTGTGTGACGTGTGGGACTTTGGGATACATGTCTGACATGTCTTGCATGTGGCAAATGAGCGGCATCCATGTGTAGTACGGTGCCTCACAGCTGCTCCTCACTCCCCCCGAGCCAATTACATGTGTGCGCTGCGCGGTTGCAACACTTGCACTCCTAGGACACACCATTGTCATGACTGTATGCGCATGTCTACAAGCCTGACAACGACACTGTGATATTGGTCGTTGAAGGTGGTCGGCCACGTGTGTGTAGGCCTATGGTCAGGATATGGCGGGAACAGAGACACATGCAGTAGTTGCCTTGGTGGCCATCCCAGAAGTGAACCATGCCCTGAGCCCCGGGCTATTGATTGCCACTCTTACGCTGGCCCAGCCCACTCCGCTTACGCTTACAGGGGGGGGACGACAAGGCTACATGTCCAGGGTCTACCCCACTGCCTGAGGTAACATGGTAGCGCCCACTGTCTACGACACTACAAACACCAGCAGCATATATCCACATGGACATGTCTGTGCTCTGCATACTTAAGTCTGTCCAGCACATCCCCTCCACACTTGGCATTGTGTACATTCTGATTCATGGGTCACTTGCCTCCCTCGCACATACTTGGTTCCCGCCTCTCACCACATCCTGCTATTGTGTGGCAGAGGTGCCATTACGTGGATGGCTTGTCTGGATGTCTGGCCCCTGTTACCACATTTCCATGTGTTGTCGTGTCTGGTAGGTGGGCATGTTGTTGGCATGTCGTATGTGATGTTGTAACGTGTGCATTCCCACAGTTGTGAGTTGTCTGATTGTGGAGTTGAGGTGTGTGGTGTGTTCCGTTAGTACTTACCGACGAGCAGTGCATTTCCGTAGGTGCCATCCTGGAAGCGCTGGTTGATGATGGACTGTCGGAAGATGTAGGAATCATGCACACTGCCTGGGTAGTTGGCAACGACGTTGGTGAAGAGCCCTCGGTGGTCCACTATTGCCTGCACATTGATGGAATGCATGTGCTTCCTGTTGCGGTAATTGTGTGCAGTGTCGGCAGGGGGCACAAGTAGGACATGTGTGCAGTCAATTGCCCCCAACACGTGCGGGAAGCCAGCTATGGCATAGAAGCCTTGCTTGGTCTCCAGCTGTTCCTGCGCAATGTGGGGGAAGTGAAGATACTGGGGTACCAAGCTGATGATGGCATCCAAGACAGGTGTGAGGAACTTTGATAGGGCTGGCTGTGAGACTCCTCCGACTCTGGCAGTTGTTGGTTGGAAGGTACCAGAGGCCAACAGGTGCAGCACAGCCAGCAGCTTTGTCTGCGGAGGGATGTTGGTTCTCCGCTGTGTTGGTACCATCAGCCTGTGGGCAATGTGGGTCATAATGCGGAGGATGGTCGTCCTTTTGAGCCTGTAGTGGGCAATGACTTCCTCTGGCGTTAAGTCTCCGAGGCTGGTGCGTTTTCGGAAGGACCGCTGTCTCATTCTGTGCTGCCTCCGTGGTAGTCCGGGGGGGTGGTCCTGGGGGGGGTGGGGGGCCTGGGGGGGTGGCGGTGGGTGTTGTGGGCCTCTTGGGGCTCCGAGCTGCATGATCAGTAGCTCCATGACATGTGTTGGTCTGCCGATGTGGCTCTGGGCTGGGCTCCCTTTCTACTGCAGGTTGTCGTCCTGCTTACCACCAGTCAAAGGCAGGTGTTGAATCCCTGCTGCTAACGCGCCTTATCACCTGTTTTTGGGTCGCATCGCAGATCTGGCTGGTCGTTGTGAATATCGCGAAGTGGATTTGTCGTGAGTTTTTGCACGGGAACGCCTACTCTGCATATCATTAGCGTTAGCTGTCTCTCTCATCCATGGCGATGTTTTTTGCGGCAGCTATCGCTGGTATACTGGCGATGTGGGGAGTTTGCACCAGCTTGTGAATGGGGCGATGATTCTTTTGCTGCACTAAAGTGCCGTTAACTCGGCGATGAGTCCTTGAGAATATGCCCTAGTGTGTTTCCACATCATGGCAGGGGTCCATTCTTCATACGAATTTCAAGAAAGGTGACCCTGCCATACCTGGCAACTGCAGGATGATTGCCTTCCTTAACATAGAGACTGAGGGTCTTATCACGACATTGGTGGTTCTCCTGTAGGACCGCCAAGGCTGTGCCCACAGGAGGACTGCCAAGACCGTGGTGCACCCACCCGCCGGATTTCAAGTTTAATCCAGGGCGGGAGGTGCAGCGGCAGTCTCACGGTGGTGGTATGTAAGGCTCACAGGAGAGATTAACATGCAGAACGCCGCCGTGAGAGCGCCAACTTCACATTCCTGCATGGTGTGGCATGCACAATGTCATGATTGCCACCCAATGCAGAAATGAAGGTGCAATTGTAGGGGGACACAACATGTGCCCTCTGCGCGCACCTCCATGTCCAGATGCGGCCAGGGGCCCTGTCAGGGCCCCCTGACCTGCATCCCCGCCACCCTTTTCATGGTAGGCCCCCTGCCATGAAAAGGGCAGTGGAGAGACAAGTCATAATATGCTCGGCGGTGCTGGCAACGGCACCGTTAGCATATTACTTCCCCATTTGCACCGCCACAGGATACAGGATCCCGGTGGAGGCAGCGGTCCGACCGCCACATTAAGAATACTGCGGTTGGACCCGCAGTGGCGGTGGTGGTCATACCGCCACAGCGAGTACAGCAGTCCTGAGGATAAGGCCCTAAATACTATGCCAAAATACTTGCAAAAAAATTAGAAACCTGGGCTAAGTCCACTAATTTAATACCACCTACACAAACTGGTTTTAGGGGAGCCAGTAGCACCTCTGATAATATTCTGTCCCTCCCTAATGATTCAGGAGACGCTAAAAGTAAAAACGAGCAGCCTGTTTGCTTGCTTTATAGACTATAGAATGGCCTTTGATGGAGAGGACTAAACTCCAAAAATGGGGGATTCTGCCCCAGTTATTGAGAGTCATCCAATCTTTATACTGGAACACCTGCCAGCTGCCATCAAGGTTTATGGGACTTGTCCCCTTAAATTAGCATCCCTACAATTACAGTATCTGCAATATGCAGATGACACAGTGATTTTGGATCACACTGCAGCAGGTCTTCAAAAAGCTCTTAGAACTCTGAACACTTACACTGTTATCAATAATTTAAGACAGAATAATCAATACGTGTAAGGTCCTAGTGTTCCGCAACAAGCACTGTAAGCTGACTCTGTGTCTAATTGGAGATGAGTATGCTGTGAGACAGTGAAAGTACTATTATTTAGGAGTTTGGCTTCATGATAAAGCCTCCTGTAGAGAGCATCTTGATTACTTATATTTAAAAGCTGCTTCGGTTATGTTTGCCAACAAGCAACTCTACAACAGAGGTTCCTTCTTTAACCCCTTTATTCACAGTCATTCCTTCAAAGTTTCAGCCTTCCTTGGTTTATTGGCTTCTTGCTTTTCTGGATTTAGCCAGTATGTGGCTTAATAGGTCTCTTTTCAAATGTATTCAAGTTTTTCAGCTCCCTAATTCTACTAGTCACTGTCACATCAGACTAGAATTTAGCCAGGTACAGCCATCAATAACTCTTATGGTACAGTTTCTTCTTATTGTCACAGGCTGAGACATGCTATGGCCTCTCCTTTGAAGGCGGCAATTTGGGTTGCTATATCATCAGACTCCTCCAGCTTTGGTCCCTGGAAAAATTATTTTAAAACCGCAATGATCACTCTGCAGGTAGAAACTCTTTGGAGTTTACCCACATCAGCGGCACAGCTTAAGAAGCTGCTCAAGATTCAAGCGAGTTATCTCTCACACACTAGATCTGGATGCGTTCAATTGTAATAACATATCATCTTATAAGGCTGCTTCTTACAGAAATAATATAACCCAGGCATATTTGGGCTTCAGCATGTCTAGGCTGGTTAGGCACTCTTTCATATGTCTGCGGCTCTTTCTAATTCCACATCTAGAATTTCGACAAAGGTGGGCTAAATGCAACCATTCCAGCATTAGCTGCAGCTTATGTGGGTATAGGTCTGAATCTCTAGCACACATTGTATGTCTATGTCCCCATTTGTTAGGCAAGAGGACTAAATGGTTAAGATCGTGCTTCCTGAAAGGTGGTTGTCATAAGTTGAATGAGGCCATCCAATATGCTTTAAAGGGTGAAAACATGCAAATGTCGTATGTCCTCCTTAAATTCATGCATCAGGCAATTAAGTTAATAACTGCAATGGATGAAGGCCCTGGTTTTAACGCTGATACCATCTAGAACACAGTCCTAAATAGGAATGAGCGGCATTATATATGATATAGGATAAAACCTACAATAAATATCTACTCATACCTGAGCTTCTACTTTGTTAGAAATGGGATTATATATTTAAAGGTTTACATACATCTGCTTTAAATGAGGAGATTTTAACTGACATTTTAAGAATGCTTTAATTCAAATATTAACTTTATTCTATTGATGTATGTTGCTCTTATTTGTTTGATGGTATTGCACTCCTTTATGGTTTTAATTAACTAAATAAAGGTTTTCTTCAAATTACCTCTACTTTCCTTATTACAGACGACTTGTGATGCATCTAGTTGCTTGTAATATAAAAATGACATAGCCCCTCAACTGTAATAAGTTATTACAGCTGAGTTCTGATGTCACATTGCCTGCTGCCAGAGGTAAAAGGCAGGTCATGGAGCATAACTGCAGCTGCAGTTTAAACAAGGAAAACAGAAACTGACTTTTTTTTCCCGGATATCTTTTACTAAAATGAGAAGCGTTCCTCTAAAAGGAGATACTCATGGAAACATGTTTATTATTTTCCACACTATGTGAGAGGTACAATAAATCTCTATGTTTCGACACAGCATTTTTTAATAGTCCTAGTATCTTTTGGCAAATCTACTGTTTTTTGGTGTGATAAATTCCACAGTACAGAATCTTCTTTTAGTCCTCATGTCTGAAATGAACAGGAAAGAGTAGGACTCCAAAGATTTTAAGAGGTTTGTGGGAAAGGTGAGGTTGTGACTATGTAAGGAATAAAATACCCTCTAACTTACATTAAAATTATTTTAGGTCGCCCATAAAGGAACTCAGCCTTTATCCTTTGTTCCTCATTATGGTCATGGAACTCCTCTGTGAGTTGCAAAATCCTTATAATGTACGGCCGGGGTACTTTAGCCCACATATATTAGAACATATACCTCTATTAGTATAAATTTAAAAATGACTGGATCAGTGTCCATTGCTAGGGCAACTTACATTGGGGTGTCATCTATCTTCAATGCTTTTGGTTGTATTTTTAGAGCCACTTGCAATTTCTTCTTTGCTCAGCTTTAATTATACACATAGCTTTAAACATACAATTTGAAGGGATGGCTGATCTGAAACTATATGTGGGCTACATGGGTCTATTTTTAAAAGCAGATCAGTGAATATTACTCACGTACTTGTGCTGATAGCTGAGCTTACAAGTTTGGGGGGCTCTGGCTTCATTACTAATAAGACTGAGACATAATTTATTCACCAAGAGAGGCTCTCCTGGAGACTCTTATCTTTGAAATTCATAGCGGTATCAAGTAGTTTGGATCACCAAAACATTGAAGGAGTTACATGACAATAATTTCAACTATTATTAAGCAAGGCTATCAGGATAATACAGAGATGTCAGAACCTATCCATTTTCTACTATAGGCAGAATTACTTTGATGAGATGTCTACCCTCCCGCTTTTTATATTTGCCTTTTTCACTATACCTTGTAATGTACTATCTAAATATTTTTCTAAGATCGACAGTGCGTTTAGCAAATTTATCTGGCGTAGTACAATGTTTAACAGAATGACAGCCATGTAGTGATGTGTCCTAATGGATAGAGCGGCCGACCTCGAAGCTGGGGAACCGGGTTAAAGACTCGGCAGGGATGCTCAACATCCTGTGATTCTGGGCAAATCGCTAAATCTCCCTGTGTCTAAATGTGTCTGTCTGTAATGCAACTGGTGCTCCTGTAAAGCACTCTGATACCTTAGGGTCGAGTTTGTGCTGTATAAAACTCCACAAAAAAAAATAGGTGATTAGGGGCAAATTTCCTAACCAGGAACGTAATTATATCTTATAGGGATGTTAGTTGTGTGATCTTTAATCACACACAAATGGAAAGAAAGCGACCCCTAGACTCTGCCGATTGGCTTTTAAAATTTTAAGAACAAGGAGATTAGGGAAATTCACACTGTGTCATTTGACTGGATTATAGTGATGTTCAGAAGTATTGAGAGAGCGACATTACTTGCCAGGGCAGACCTTCCATCATCAATTAGGTTACTCCAGGTATATGCAAGCATTTATCCAGTGAGTTTTACTATATCACATGAATGTCAGCTGACCTACAGATTGTGGCAGTACTTTACAATTTCATTTTATTTCTAGGTGGATGGCATGACATAAAGTGGCCTTGTGAATATCTTCCGTTACATATATAAAATCCCATTCCCAGAAGAAGTAGGTCAGAGGAGTGTACTTAGTTGAAGTATTCGATCAAAGAATGGATACACAGATTGGGGGTGTTCTCCTGGAACATGAAAAGTGTCAACATCCTCTCAAAATGCCTGCTCTTTTCAATGATTAAGTGAGATACAGTTAAGTTGGAATCAAGCCTGCAAGCAACCAACCTCCATACTTTAGGGGATCATGCTCTTTGTTATGCAAGAAAATTTGATTAATTTAGCTGCAGTCATTCATAGACCACCTGCACTGGGGGACAAGGCCAATTCTTCTGGTGTGCTAGCTTCCATATGTTTGTCAAGATTTATTGTGAATCTTAAACACAAGCATCATTTTAAGAAACTCAAGTAAAGAGTAAAAATGGACTCTAGGTGTGTCATGCGTTCCAAGAGCACCTAGTGTGATTTTATTGGATTGGCAATGAGGTATGGAGCTTAAAGTGGATAACAAGGTCTTGGGCACTTCTACAGATGTAGTTGATTCCTTTAATTAAAAGCCATATTAAAAATAAGCTGGTGTTCTGAGAAGTGGCATACCTACTGGAATCACATCCAGCTAAGGAAGAATAAAACCATTCTTGAATTGTTTCTAAGCGACAGTTCAAAAGTGAACTGTTTACCAGTCTGTTGCATGGAAGGTATGGAAGGAGATGTTTGCCTAAGATCACACTATCTTCTTAACAGATAGATAGTCTTCAGAATAAGTGTCCAACAACCAGGTGGCAGAGTGTATGCCAAGCCTGGATTCGTTGAGGTCCTTAGATTTGCATATAAAAAGTTAAACATATCATATCACATCATATCATACCATACTCCCACAGCTCAGTAGGCTTGTTCCTCTATACTGCTCATAGACTCCCAAAGTCTGATGTTATGATTGCTGAGTAGCAGAAATAATACAGGAGATACTATGTGAGTTTTAGTGCCTATTGCCCTCCTTTATAGCATACTTTTGCAGCTCACTAGGCTTGTTCTTAGCTTCTGTTCACAGGATTTCATGTTCTGGTTATTCGATTTCTGCTTGTCGTAGCCAACGACTGCGGTTCTCACCCGCTGTTGTCAACCTCTCTTACAATGTTTTGAGGGTTGGGTGGGAGGGTGAGGGTGTTTGGGTTACCTTCCTCTCCTGTTTTTTTCCTTTTCCTTTTCCATTTTCATTTCATTTTGTCCTCCTTCTGCTGTACGTATACTGTTAACGCAGGTGTATACTCGCATTCCGTTGATGCTGTACCCTGGTATAGGTCTTTTCTGGCAGCCTCTGGAATGTATCAAATTCTTCACATTGTTCCCACCACATTCATTGGCTCTCCGTCACAAGTTACCAGAATGTACTCATATCTCGCACCACTTTTCCTCGGCTCACTCTCAACTCAAGCCATAGATTATCCTCGGATCCACATAGACATGTCCAAATCCCTTCACTATGAATAACTCCCCACTGGATAGAAACTTAAAAATTGTATCTCTAAACGTCAAGGGTCTTAATCACCCAATCAAGTGGCAAAAAAATGAAAACTACCTCTTTAAGTTGAAACCGGACATAATCCTGTTACAAGAAACAAAAATTACCCAGGGAAGGCTCAAGAGCTTTGGAAAGGGCTGGATCGCTGACGTCATTGACCCGTCCAATGAAAGTAAGAAAGGCGGGGTTGCCACTTTGATTTAGAAGAATTCAAGCCTGTCCTCCGAATCATACTTGATTGATAATAATGGAAGGTGGGACGTATCGAAATTTACAAAAAGCTCAGGGCATTTCCATGTTCTCAATGTATACAGCCAGAATAGGGACGACCCTGAGTTCCGGGATTCATTATCCCGTCCCCTGAGTAAAATGCCTAGCGACGACCTCTTTATCCTGGGTGGCAACTTTAACCTTCCCATAGATGTAACTATTGACAGGCAGACCAGGTCCTCTCTCCAACCATCTAGGGCACACAGATCACTACACAAACTAGATTTGGTCTATGCAACTCTTGGAAACTTCAACACCCATACACCAGAGATTACACCTTCTTCTCCAAACCTCATAAGTCCTATTCCAGAATTGATATCCTAATGATATCCAAACCTCATATCCACCTAATTGATCAAACAGACATACTGACGAGATTAGTTTCAGATCACTCAGCTATAACTCTCTCTCTCACTGGTACTAATGTGAATACCCCGAGTGAGATTTGGAGATTGAACGATGCGTCAATCAGGTACGCTGTCTCAAAGGAGGTGATTGAAAAAAACATTCTAAACTACCTGAAAGACAATCTAATCTCTGATACCTCCCCTTCCAATCACTGGGACGCGCTGAAGGCTACGGTAAGGGGGTACCCTTATTAATATCGAAACCAAAATGAATAAGGATCATAATAAAGATCTTCTAATCCTAGAAAAAGACATTAAATCACTGGAGACAGCCCACATTGCTGACTTGAACCCAAAACCCTCTTAAACATCACCAATAAGAAGTATGAATACAACAGAATCCTAAGTGAAAGAGCGGGAGTATGGGTCAATAAATTCAAAAGATTAAAACTTTGTGATGCAAACAGGGCAAGGAAAACACTAGCTTCCTACCTAAAACACAAGCAGAACCACAAGGGAACTGATTCCCTCATTGACAAAGCTAACATCACCCACACCAGACCACAGAAAATACTGGAAATACTCAAAGATTTTTACCAATCTTTATACACAGATGACTCTGGGATCTCAACATCCTCCTGTGCAGATTATCTCAGAGACTTACCCCTCCCGACCATCTGGGATCAGGAAAAATGTGACTCCTAAAGAAATCGATATAGCAATTCGCTTTCTAAAATCCCATAAAGCCCCTGTTCCAGATGGATACAAAGCTAGCTTTTTCAAAACTTTCGCTCATATACTTAATCCGACCCTTCTGACCCTTTTCCAACATTTTGCCGAATACTAGTGAAGCCACTATTGTTGTAATCCCCAAAGAGGGGAAAGACCCGACGCAGGTTAAAAATTATAGACCAATCTCTGTAATTAACTTAGATGCAAAGATCTACACCAAGATACTTTGCAAGAGACTGGAACCTCTTCTCCCTCATCTGATCGAGTGTCACAAGTGGGATTCATGAAGCTCAGGCTATCCAATGATAACACCTGTCTCCTTTGCCACGTTATTGAAAAGGCTAAAACAGCCTCCACCGAAACGGTAGCGGTTACCCTCGACGCTGAAAAAGCATTCAATAGGGTTTCATGGACTTTTCTGCGTGAATCTCTTTGGAAATTTAACTTAGGAGAAACTTTCACCAAAATGATCATAGCTCTTTATAGCGGCCCGTCGGCTAAAATTAGATCCAGAGGTCTACTTTCTTCTACGTTTAATCTAGAAAAGTACAAGGCAAAGCTGTCCCCTCTCCCCTTCATGTTTCATCTTAAGCCTAGAACCTTTACTCCACAAGATCAGATCTAACCCCCACATCCATAGTGCCTCCTTTAATAGCTCTACAGTGAAAGTCGCTGCTTACGTTGACGACATCTTAATTATGTCAGAAAAGGCCACTCAATCTATCCCTGCCTTACTTCAAACCATTGAAGAATATGCCCAAGTTTCGAATTATAAACTTAACAAAGACAAGTCTGAAATCCTTGCACTGAATAATCTCTGCTCCAGCGCCCTCTTCGCCAACACAGGTCTTACCTGGCAACCGAAGTTTGTTAAATACCTGGGATTAGAGTTCAACTCAGATATCGTAGAATCTTAGAATCCCTATACCATAGTGAGGCCCAAGCACTAAGACAGGTAGAAGCTATGGTTGAGAGCTGGAACCCTAACTTCCTCCCATGGTGGGGCCGTGTTGAGACTATGAAAATGATGATCACTCCCATAGTCAACTACTTTGTGAACATGCTACCACTAGCTTTATCTGATGAATTCCTACAAAAGACCGATAGACTAATAAATAAATTCATTTGGCAAAATAAAAAACCCAAAATTTCTATCAATAAACTACGTCTACCGGTTCATCTCGGAGGCGTCAACTTAGCGGACTTTTAAAACTATCAAACCACCTTTCTTGCCATACAGGGCTCCCTTTGGTTTGCTCAAACTCCGGACTATACTCACACATGGCTATTGATCAAGAGGGAGCTTCTAGGCGAATTACACCCGACTTCTCTCTTAACCAGCAATCCCAAACCCCAGCCCTCGGGTAAATACATTTTTATCAATACTAAAAGGGCCCTCCTGAAAATTGATAGAATACTGGAAACCCCGATCTCCAACTCGAATATGATCTCCCTATGGAACAACCCTAAAATTAGAATCCATGGCTCTCCAGCCTGCTGGCCACACTGGGCCTCAAAGGTCATTCACTTCTTGAAAGATCTAGAACCCTCACAATCTTCACTATCTTTTAGGGAATTACAAACCCACTTTAACTTACAGAACCTAGACCTCTACGATTTCCTGAAGCTGAAAGTTGGCCTAAAACTCCCAGCTAATTGCCCTTTCCTTACCAAAGCCATCCTAACCTTTAAGAAATCCGGTCACCAGGCCTCCAAGTTCTACCATCTCTAAAACCCGAAGTCCTCTATCATGTCAAGACTCCAAACAAAGTGGGACTCCGCAGAGACGGTGCAATAGAGTCCTGGTACCTGATATGGAAGTCAGTGGTCTCATATAAAATCTCTCCCTCCCTTTCACAGACGAAATTCTGGCTACTACACAGGACCTTCTGGACTCCGGCCCGCCTCCACGAACTCTCTCTCAGAGATTCCATTTTGCTGGAACTATAATGACCCCACTGGAGATCTCCCCCACCTCCTCTTTTACTGCAGAGCGGTCTCTCCATTCTGGGACTCTGTATTCAGCTTTATTCACTTCATCTGTGGGGTCCATCTAGAACGGAACTTTTTAGCACTAATCAAAGTATTAAATATTAAATTTAGGGCCTTGAGCTTTATGTTTAAAATTAAATCCGGAACAGCCCCACAATACTTGCAATCTTTAATCCAGTTGTATACTCCTCCTCGTCTTTTGCGTTCTGCTGGACAGTCTAAATTTGTTATCCCCAGAATTAAACTGACCAGGATGGGCAGTAGGTCCTTCTCTTTTTTGGGACCCTCCCTGTGGAACTCTCTTCCTATCTTTATACGGGAGGAAACTGTCCTTAGTAGTTTCCATAGACAAGTGAAAACCTGGTTGTTTAATCAGTAATTTTTCCAACTTATTCTTTTCACCCTTACCTGCTGGCGCCGGGAAACCCCTCGGGGTAACTGTGCGCCTTATAAATTAAAAAAAAATAACAAAGGCTTCCTTGACCCAAATATCAGACCTTGTAACAATAGCCTTTTAATTGATATCCTTCTTACTGCAGCCTGTATAACAATTCTAGCTAATTGGAAGAACACAGCGGCCACCTCTTTTCGCTTCTGGCTAAACTGGGTCTCCTTCCTGAGAAGAGCAGATAACACCTCCCTGCAAAATTCCCCATGGATAGTTGCAACACCTCTATTTAGAACTCCCTTGATAATTATTTCACTACCACTAAACCACCTTGAAGCCCTGATAGGAGATCCATCCCCCACAGTCCTTGACACTTACCCCCTCAAGTTTGTAATCTCCCTGTATGCACAAACATCAGACTTAGCAACAGTGGATGTCACTGCCTCCTAAATCCTGGTGCTTGACTCCTGGCTAGCTCAGAATATACACCCCGAAACACACCTCCATCTACGTACTCTAATGTCTCTTTAGGTTTCGTCCCCCTATACATGGTCCTTGAAACTATACCTACTAGCTCTTCTTTTTTCTTCATTTTATTCTCACCAAATCATTATACCTCATCCTTTAATTCTCATGGGTTTGTAAATATACCATATTTTATTTTACCCTCATTTGTCACCTGTTACCTGGACTTTGTTCTATGTATTAGACCTTCCGGTCCTAACCAGCCATCCAGGGCTCTAAGTATCAGGCTTGGGCTTCTCAAAGTGTGACCCATGTATTAAATTACTGTTCCTTTCTCCCTGTTTATTTGTTTGTGAAAAATTCACAATCAAATATTCCTGAAATAAAAAAAAAAGCTAAACACAAGTTTCTATGCAACAATTGTTGGTGTTTGCAAAAATAGAATTGACGATCTTGCCTCTCATATTCAGTGGGGAAGATTGGCAGCAAAAGAAAGAAAAGGAGAAGATCATTAGCCCACAAGGTCATTTATTGGCAGAATCCCATAGTTAAAATCCATGCTATGCAAATCCATTGTGGATAATGAGGTATTCGTAGACTGGTACAAGAAAGGTTATGACGAGAAGACTGTTGACTGTCGAAAGATGTGGCAGCAACATACATGTAGCGGGTATAAGGAACTTGAAGGTACACATCTTGTGCAGCAAAAATAGTGGCATAAACTTTGGAACCAAGGAAGAGGTAAAGAAAAGACTGACCAGAGAACAATAATCAAGAAAGAATGAAAAATTTCCTAGCTACCATAAAGGAAAGTTTCAATTCTATTAAGGACTCGGAGGCGAGGAGTAGGCAGTTCTTTCTCCACATTATTTTTCACCAGCAGCCATTAGGATCACAGAAACAGAACAAACTACATTTCCCATGAGTGCTCAGGGAAATGCAACAAAAATGTTTTCATGAACAATGTCCAATCAGAATGCAGGAGCTCTCATGACTTCCCCCGAGGACGCTCTACCCTCCTCTTTCTTCCTGCGAACACAGCTGGTAATCGTCCTTTTCCCTCCTGTTTAGCCGCGACTGACCCTGCAATACAAAGCGACGATGAGAAACTTAAGCATCATCGTCTTTCTCAGCAAATCTCCAAACATACCAGAGAACACAAGAAATAACTTAAACTGCGGCAAACATTGCTTGACAATAAACAATGTATGAAAAACCTTACTTACTTCAGTACGAAGATGCATCAGGAGGGTTGTCATACCAGGGAGGGCTAATCCTCGCCTCTGAGTCCTTAATAGAATTGAAACTTTCCTTTACGATAGCTAGGAAATTTTTAGTTCTATGTCAGGAGCAGAGGCTCGGATTAGGCTAGTTTAAAGCTTGTCGACCACCACGGATGCCAGGTCCGGCACCGGTTTAAAATAGAACCTTTTAAAGGTAGAGTCCGAAGACCAGTCTGTGGTGTTCAAGATGTCCTCTAGCCGTGTGTCTAGGCAGAACGCCTTGGAAGCCATTACCCCTCTTGCCGAGTGGGCTCCAAAATGGGAAGTATCTATGCCTGCCTCCTGCATAGTCCAACGGACCCATCTGGCTATAGTTGGGGAGGAGACCGCCCTGTGTTGTTTAGTAAGGGCAATGAACGACTGCTGGACCCCATGTGGGCAGATCTCCTCAGTCAAAGCTTCATAGGCCTTGAGCGCTCGTACCACGCACAACTTTGGAACGTCCGGAAAGGCCGAATAGGACACCAATCGTGAATTACATTTTGTCCTTCTTGATATATGGAAAGTGACCCCCTCCGGGGTATACACTCTACCTGTCAGGTCCAGCGCTCGTACGTCTGAGGCCCTGCGACAAGAAATCAAACAAAGGAGGGTTGCCAACTTTGCAGACAACTGTTTCCTGGACAGATACTTGTTAGAAGGCCATGAACGAAAGAGATTGAGAACCTTATTCACATCCCAAAGGGTGGAGTACCTCGGCTCCGGGGGGAGGAGAGTTGAATACCTCGCAAGAGCTTGCACAGCAGCGGATGCTCCCCAACTGGATGACCATCCACCGGGACATGCCCCGCCGAGATGGCTGACCTAAATGTGTTGATTGACCTATAAGCCAGGCCCTCCGAAACCAACGATTAGCGATAATGGGGTAACCCTGTGGCCCTCAGAACCTGGGTATGTGTGATATACAAACAAGTGGTTCTGTCGGGAAGGAAACAATTGCTTTGTACGATATGGAAACAAACTTAAAAACGTCAACAATTATAGACTGAAGGGAATGATTCACAGTCAAAGACTTTTTGTACGGAACACACCACAAAGACACAATAATTTTTTAGGCACACAAAATGATCTTTGTATTGCATGAGTATCATGTACATATATTAATGAATATGGCTGTCAATTAAGCAATACAAAATACGACGATAAGGTGAATTAAAGTGCAAGTGAAGTGACTAGTGATGACTAAATAAATAAGGTGCTGTACATAATATACAAGTGGATCAAACATGAGACAATAAAATGATTATAGTATACTGTTCAATCATTAAAGCATAAATACACAGCCCAAGTACGACTTTAAATTGGGGTCCGCGAAGTTGCATGAACTAGTATAAATTTAACGTCGACGTTTCGACCCTAGGTAGAAGCGCAACTTGAATAAGCGTCAGGGGCGGGTCTTCATCAGGACGGGGTTGGAGAAATTAAATGTTGACAGCCGCAAATGTTTTCAGGGATCCTGTATCAAGAATTGATGGGGATCCAATGTGATATCAATCACAAGGAGACCTACACCAGGGGTTGTGGTCTCATAGAATGAATTCCGCATGTGCTCCACCAGCCAGTTGGAGACGGGAAATTAAGTTTAAAGGACGCCGCCGTCAAGCAATCATTTCTACTGTGAGCCTGGACCTATTCTGTCCGATATTTCTCTGCATATCACATTGGATCCCCATCAATTCTTGATACAGGATCCCTGAAAACATTTGCGGCTGTCAACATTTAATTTCTCCAACCCCGTCCTGATGAAGACCCGCCCCTGACGCTTATTCAAGTTGACGTCGACGTTAAATTTATACTAGTTCATGATCCACTTGTATATTATGTACAGCACCTTATTTATTTAGTCATCACTAGTCACTTCACTTGCACTTTAATTCACCTTATCGTCGTATTTTGTATTGCTTTATTGACAGCCATATTCATTAATATATGTACATGATACTCATGCAATACAAAGATCATTTTGTGTGCCTAAAAAATTATTGTGTCTTTGTGGTGGGTTCCGTACAAAAAGTCTTTGACTGTGAATCATTCCCTTCAGTCTATAATTGTTGACGTTTTTAAGTTTGTTTCCATATCGTACAAAGCAATTGTTTCCTTCCCGACAGAACCACTTGTTTATATAACACTCCGAAACCAACGAGGCCAGGAAATTCAGGATATGGACAAGTGCGGCCCGCACAGGATCCATTTGTCGTCTAAGACACCAACTCCCCCATCTTGTCCAAGCGGAGCGGTATCTCTTATTGGTGCTGTCAGCTCACGACTTGGCGAGAAGGGAAGCAGCTTCTGCAGAAAGTCCCGGCACTTTCCAGCGTTCCCTGAAATCCGCCATGCCATAAGATAAAGAGCCCCCAACACTTTCCTGCGTTCCCTGAAATCCACCATGCCATAAGATAAAGAGCCCCGAAAGAAGCAGGTGATGAGGGTTGCCGTGGGGACCCTGAAGGAGATCCTGAACTAGGGGTGGACGGATTGGAAAATCCCAAGAAAGTCCCATCAGAACCGGAAACCAAGCTTGAGATCTCCAAACAGGGGTTATCACCACCAGATCCGCCTGCTGTCTCCGAACCTTGGCAGACAGCCGCATAATCATCGCAAAGGGGGGAAAATCCGTAGCCCCTCTCTGAGCTCCAATCCTGGAGAAATGCGTCCACTGCCGCCGCTCCCGGGCGCCAACTGCAGTACCTCTTTAGCTGGTTGTTCAGACGAGAGGCAAAGAGGTCGATCGTGAAAGGGCCTCAACGAGCCTGAAGCACCCGGAACAATTCTGGGTGTAACTTCCACATACTCGTGTCGCGCCAGTGGCACGAATGCCAATCCCCGATCTGATTGGAGGAACTTGGGAGGTGTTCCCCCGACAGTGAAATCTGGTTGCTTAGACAGTACTCTCAGAGATCTCCGTGCCAGATCCGACAACACTTTCGACCTCGTCCCCCCTAGGTGGTTGACTTATCTGACCAATGCAACGTTGTCCATCTTTATGAGGCACAGCACTGCATCCTGTCCTTGGTCCAGCATTTCACTACAAAGGACCCCGCCATCTGCTCCAGACAATTTATGTGAAGCTGTTGTTCTTCTGAGGACCATCTTCCGCCTGTGGATGTCACTGCATTGGGCCCTCCAGCCTGTACCGCTGGCATCCGACTCGATTACCAAGTCTGGCTGCGAACCAAAAATGGCTTGCCCATTCGATGCTTCCATGTGGGAGATCTGCCATCGCAATTCGGTCTTCGCCTCCTCCGAGAGAGGAACGAACTGGGAGTATGTTAACCCGTTGCGTAGGTGTGAACTCTTGAGTCTCTGCAACTCCCTGTAGTGCAGAGGGCCTGGGAAAATGGCCTGATTTGAGGAAGAGAGGAGGTCCACCACCCTGGCCTGATGGCGAAGGGACACTGAGGTCTTGGCTACTGTTCGCCTGAGTTCGTGCTTGATCTTGGAAAGCTTGCGAGAGAGGAGACTCAAGGTGGCCTCTACCGAATCCACCATGAAGCCCAGAAACTGGTGTTTCTGAGAAGGGGCAAGCATGGACTTTGACTTGTTGATCATGAAACCTAAGGATTCTAAAAGGCCGATTGTTACTTGGAGTTGAGACATCAATCGCCGAGGGCACTGATTCATCAAAAGGATGTCATCTAAATAAATTCTTAGTCTGATCCCAAAAGCTCTGCGTTGCTGCACCACCGGCCTCATTACCTTGGTGAAGCACCAGGGCGCGGAGGATAGACCGAAGGGAAAGGGAGGAAAATTCGTATGTCTGTGACCTCCACTGAAACTGAAGGAAACGCCAGTGAGGGGGAAATATCGGGATTGTCAGGTAGGCATCCTTGAAATCCAAACGGACCATCCAATTTTGACTCTGCAAAAGATGCCTGAGGAGGTGAATTCCCTCCATTTTGAAGAGGTGATAGATTAGCCACCCGTTGAACTCTCTGAGGTTTATCACTGGATGGTGGCCCCATCCCGTTTTTCATCCAGGAACACGTTGCTGAGGAAACCTCGGGGATGGAGGGTGGAAGGCACTACAGCTCTCTTTGCCATGAGCTCAAAGACTTCCCTGTCTATTAAGGCCATCTGTTCTGGGGAAAAACCAATTAGGCTGGGGCGAGTAGTCTGAATTGGGCAATCATAAAACCCTATCTGAAAACGCCTGACTGTCTGAAGAACCCAGGCAGCAGAGGTCAGGACTGCCCAGTTGCGGAAGAAAAGTTGCAGCCTGCCCCCTATTATTACATCCACTGAGCTCTGAACTCTTACCTTGTTGAGCATTGAACGAGCTGTTGTCTCTTCCTATACCTCTTCTCCGTCTGGGGTGTGAGCGCGTGGGATAGAAATTCCCGAACTTGGCTGGGTCCTGCCACTGTCCTCTGCAGGATTCCGTGCCTCGGTTAGGGGCTTGCTGGTAAGCACGGCCGGTCAAGCGCCCTCTGCTACGACCGACGCCGCCAAAAACACGGGTGTAAAGATCCGTTTAATGGAGGTTTGAGCCTTGTCCAAAGAGTTGAACTTATTTACGAACATCCCCAACTCTTTCACGAAGGGGTCCCCGAGTAGGTTGCCCTCCGCTATAGGCAAGCCTCCGAAGTGGCGAGCTCACCCAACTTCGAATCTATTTTAATTAAGAGGGAATGCCATCTCTCTGTTGAAATCGCTGAGTTCGCATTTCCCAGGAAGATAATTGACCTTTGGGCCCAACTAGAGAGAGCCTCTGGAGAGATGAGGGCCCCGGAAGATTTTGCATCCTCCGCCATGTCGAGAATTTTAGCTAGCGGGCCCTCCACATCTAACAACTTATCTTGGCAGGATCGCCAAGAGCGGTCGATCCCTTTTTTGGGATCGCGCACAAATTTTGCTAGGAAAGTGGCCATCTTGGTGTCTATTTCGGGTGTGAGAGACACTTTGCCCTCCAGCGCTGGTCTAGGGCATTCAGCACGGAGACAGCGCCAAACTTCCTTATCCAAGGGCTTCCTAAGTCTAGCCGCAATATAGGACGCCACCTTAGGGGCCGGGGTTTTAGGCATTGCGCCTGGAGCTGGAGGATTTTCCTCTCCAAGGGTGCACCACCTGCATAACCGCCTTAAGGATGGACGTGTCCATCACCTGGCAAAAATTATCATCAATGGGGAGGTAGGCTATCTCTTCCTCCCCCTCATAAAAATCCTCGAACTCTTCCATTACAGCAGTTCAGCCCACAGAAGCTGCTGCTTGAGGGGAAGTAGATAGGGGCTGTCCCCCAGTAATTACACAAAGGTTACTACACTGAAAAGCCACCCAACGAGTAACTTGTGCGGGGTTCAGGCCTGGGACCTTTGCTCCCTACTGCTTTGGGGGTATTTCCCTGCCTGCGCAGGTCCCTTATCTCCAAAATAAATCTTACCCGCTGTGCGGGTGTTGTGCTCCAGGCAGGGGGCTCCGTAAACAGGCTCAAAGCCTCAATTATATCATATCAGTCTTCCCCCGTGTAGAAAGGCGCGGCGGCCGTGAATGTGTCAACCGCGCTCTGTGAAGCGGAAGACGAACGCTACGGCCGCCCGGGGGGTAGAGATGCGCTAGGCGCATAATCGCTGACTGCAGTTTCCCTAGGTGTCGGAAGACCGCACCGCGGTCGGAGCCGGTGACTGAAAGAGAGAGCGGCCGCGAAAGGGATGAGAACATTCCCGCGGCCGCACTGAAAGGCAAAATGATGTTAATGGTAGCGCAAAATGTACGGCGCGCACAGTGCATCAGCAAATGTCCCAAACATTACATTAACAAGTCCAACCACATAAAACAAATGGCATATAAAGGGAGCAGAGAGAAACACTTATCTTGGACTACTGGAGCAGCCAAGAAAGAGGAGGGTAGAGCGTTCTCTGGGAAAGACATGAGAGCTCCTGCATTCTGATTGGACATTGTTCATGAAAACATTGTTGTTGCATTTCCCGAGCACTCATGGGAAATGTAGTTTGTTCTGTTTCTGTGATCCTAATGGCTGCTGGTGGAAAATAAAGTGGAGAAAGAACAGCCTAATCCGAGCCTCCAGTCCTGACATAGAATTGCCTATTAAGGAATGTGGATAAGGAATTTCCTCAATTGGAGTGTTGGAATAAAAATGTTTTAGCTGTGTTGTTTATGCATTGTACGTCTTAAGTTAGCATTCGCGGGACGATTTAATGTTTAACTGCCATTTTGAGCCAAGATTGAAACTAGCTTCTGTCTCTCTGCCTCTGCTTAAAAGCAGCTGCAATAGTTTTCGTTTCTCCAAGGTTGAGCTTTACTGTACTAATGAATACATTGTTTTTATTAGCGCATACCTTTCCCACTAGATAGGCCTGCTCCCACCCTTAGAGCGGCGGGCACCGGCAGAGTGATCTTGGCATTGAGATAGCATGTGCCCGGTCTCAGGATCGAAACGCATCCTTCTGTATCTCCTTTGTTCAACTGCTACCAACTGGAAATTTCCAGTCAGGGCGTGTCTTTATTGGTTCTGAATTGTACATAATGTATCGCCATGCTTGCTGAAGTTAGTCCCTCTGCAGCAATTCCAGGAGGCTGGTCAGACTGGACTCCGCTCGAGTGTATCTGAATAAATATACTTGGTTTGTATTCTCTACTGTCTGACCGACTCTTCATTTGTATGGAAGGCTGAGAGGTGGTCGCGAGTGACCTGGGTGGCCCTAATCGGGTCACTTCCTTCAGTTGGCGCCCGAACAGGGACCTCGTTGGGTGACCCATCCTCGCCCGCCGACGGGTGGGGAGGTCGGGGCCATCGCCGGGTCGGACGGGCGGACCAGGGATCCCTGCACGAGAGAGTCCTGAACTTGCAGCTGCCCCGTCTGTCTGACTGGTCGGTGCCTCACCCAGCGGTGATCCTGACTGGGGTCCTGAACGGCGAAACCCTTGGATCTGACTGTTTGGTCCGAAGAGTCGGCAGTGGAGAATAAATTTGTTTGGCCTGTGTGCACCAGGTGAGTTTGTTTTGGTTCTTTGTGGATATGGTACCATTTTGGTTTGTTTTTGGTATGGTCTGAGGACCATTTTGGTTTGCATTTGGTACGGTCTGAAGACCGATTTGGATATAAAGTGTTTGTGAGCACTTTGCCAGGCAACATAACGAATTTGGCTTACTTTTGAAAATGCCCGTGTTCAGTCGTTTTGTGGTTTCTTGTTGTCGTTGTTGTTCTGTTGAAGCTCGACTGGAAGAAAGTCAGCCAGCGCCTCCGGAAGGAACTCCGAATTTTGACATGTATGTGAAGCATGGCCTTGGCCCTATTATGTTTAGTACATTATGGCACAAATATACGAGGGACAATGTCGAATTGCAGTGGCCGTTGACAGGCACTTTTGATGAACAGAAAATTGCTTTTTTACAGGAGGAGCAGTTTGCAAGAAGAAGTAGGCAGTCTGTTTGATTCCCTCAGAACATGGCAAAAGGAGGTTAAACAGAGACAAATGAAAGCAGAGAAAGAGGCCCGGAAAGGGAGAATGCAAGCATTGACTCAGAAAGCTGTAGCACATGATAGAGAGAAGCAAGAGATAGGCATTGAACGTGAAGATAAGAGATTCCGATTGCAGATTGACAAACCTTATGTAGCCCAAGAAGAAAGTGATACGTTTGTGGAACAATTGTTGGATACTCGACCCCCACCCCCTTATGCCCCGCAGAGGATATATCCCGCTCTTCCCTCCCAGTCCCAGCTGCGTGGCTCTTCTGTCTCCGCTGTTTCTGCCTCTGTTATTGTCGATCAGACTGCCTTGGCCACCGCACCTCCTGTCCTTTCTTTGTCTTCGCCGTCTGTGGCAACTGTGACTGTTAGTACTCCTACAACGCCTATTGCTTCGGTTTCTCTCTCTCCAGCTCTTACCCCCACGACGCCGCCGACAATGTTAGTGCCCGCTCCCTTTGTTGTTGCCCCCACTGTGTTCCTCCATTCCATGACATCCCTGAGTAGTGGGACACCGGTACGCGGCCCTGAGGATAGGGATTGGACGAAATTTAAGGAACGTATGGGGTGGGCATTGGTCCGATCTGATGTGGGAGATGCAGAGAAACAGGTGGTGGCTGATCAGGCTGTGCAGTGGGCTCGAAAACCCCATTTATGGTGTGCAAGATGTGTGGAGTGTCATGAAAGATTATGAGCCCTTTGTACAACAACATGCCCTTAAGCGTATGTCGGCTACTTTGATCGGTCTTTGGGAGCAGCGTTTCAAGGGTGCAGCTCCACAGATCATATAAGATATTAGGGATCATGTGTATGTTACTGATATGGAACCTGCCCATGTCTTTGGTAATGTTGCGACGTTGGTTGCTTATCGGGAGAGACTGCTTGAGAAGAGCCCCACCCCGGTACCTCAGTTTCCGATGCTGGAGGTTCATCCCATCTACCATCCAGAGATACCGGAGCTAAGGAATCAACATGATCATGTTACTAGGTCAAGGGTAGAGGCCCGTTTCCAAGAACAATGGGTTTATACTCCATGGAAAAGGAGTGAGGTCTTGTCCCTTAAGACTCAGTTACCTGACCCTAGGAAAAATCCCACTGCTTATTATAAGGAGCTGACTGAAGCTGCCTCTTCGACAGTGATGACGCTCGCTGATATTGAAATGTTCTTTGGTTTACTAGTTCCGGTTGATATTTGGAGACAAGTACACACACAGGATCATGTTGTGGAATTGGGTGGTACATGGGACCAAATTAAAGCATGGGATCAGGAATGGAAGCCAGGTGATAAGCCTAGGGCGGAGATACTTGCTTTGCCAGGCCGCATTATCACGTATATGCATTCTATTATCTCTCCGAGGAAGGTTGATTGGGACAAGCTATCAGCTTGATTGGGACAAGCTATCAGCTTGCCGCCAGAAGAGGGATGAGAGTGTGTCAGATTTCTTTACTCGGTTTGAAGGTGTGTTCTTAGACTATAGTGGACAGGATTTGTCGATTGAAGGTGGTGTGCGGCTGTTTGTTAATAGGTTTGTTTCCAATTTGCTTCCTGAGATTTTGACCATATTGCAGGCTTCTGAGAGCACTTGGTCCACCTCTTCCCCTTCCGTTATTTTGAATATGGCACAGTATTATGAGCCACGGGAAAATGAGGTGAAGGAGAAGACGGAAAAGAAGCACAGAGATTTGAAGACAAAGGTGTTGTTGCAGCAGGCTTCTAGAGGGAACGGTAGAGGACGAGGTGGTATGGCTCGACAGCTTCCACGTACTAGCAGGCCTGGTAATACAGCGCCTTTGTGGACAAATCAGTGTGCATATTGTAAAGAGGAGGGGCACTGGCGTAGCGAGTGTCCAGGGCTTTTGCAGAAGGTAGCGGCTCCTAGAGGAGGGGGGTCTCGTGGACAGGGTCGGGGAGATGGTGGCCATGACAGGGCTCAGAATGCTGTGGCATCTCAGGGTCGTACTGATCAAAACTACTTTGACGACCCTCGGGGCAAACAGTATTATCATGATGACTATGATACGGATGAGGTGACCGGGTTGTCTTACAGCTAGGACAGCCGGGGACAGGGTGAGGGACCAGTTTTGATACCTGTAGACCAATGAGGTCCTTACGTTAGTGCGGATGTCCATGGTTCAACTAAGGAGTTTTTGGTGGATACAGGTGCAACGAACAGCTCTATTTCTCGTTCCTTGGTCCCTGGGGTGGCTCTGTCTGGCCATAATAATGTTTCGGTAGGATTTTCTGGTGTACCGATTGTAAGCCCCATTTCGAAACCTCTTGCGTTGACTATTGGCCCTTTCACTGTGGATTCGCCATACTTGTTGACGTCCAATTGTGGAGAGAATTTGATGGGTTTGGACTTGTTGAAGAAATTGCATGCTACGATTTACTGCTCCCCGGCCGGCGTCTATATGACGATGGGTCCTGATGTGGTGTGCTCTAAGCAGTGTCTGTCCAAAGATGCGCCCCTCCCTGCTGAATTTAAAGATGTGTCACCCACATTCAGGGCTTCGGGCGACACAGATGTGGGTTTGTTGCAGATAGCGCCTGTTTCGATACGTGTCAAGGAAGGTGCTATCTTACCCTGTATTCCTCAGTATAAGATACCGCAGGCAGGTGAGCAAGCTTTGATAAAGATTGTGCAGGATTTGATTGAGAAAGGAGTGGTTGAGGAGACGACTGCTAATGTCTGTAATAGCCCCATTCTTCCCATTCTTAAAAGGACACAGTCGGGTCCCTCTGAGTATCACGAAGATGTTTATCGCTTTGTGATTGATTTGCGTGAAGGTAACAAAATAGTGATTCCCCAGTTTCCAGTGGTCCCTGACATTACGACTCTTTTGATGATGATTCCTTCTTCTGCAACATTCTTTTCTGTCATTGACTTGAAAAATGCATTCTTCAGTATTCCCATCCATCCTGATAGCAGGTATCTGTTCGGGTTCACCTTCGCCGGTAGAAGTTTTAGATTCTGTCGCGCTCCTCAAGGCTATATAGAAAGCTCGAGTATCTATAGTCAGGCATTGAAAGGTCAGTTAGATTCCTTGTCCCTCCCTACAGGTAATGTATTGCTTCAATATGTCGATGACTTACTCATCGCTTCGGTTACAGAACAAGGTTGCAGAGATAGTACAGTTAAATTGCTGCTACATTTAGCTCAACATGGCCATAAAGTGTCTCTTTCCAAATTTAAGTATTGTCGACAGGCGGTCACCTACTTAGGTCACCTACTGTCGAAGGAGGGTAGTAGATTGACCCCTGAGCGTATTAGTACCATTGTTAAAATGCCTGTCCCGCAAACTCAGAATGATGTGTGTGCTTTCATAGGTATCACTTCCTATTGCAGGCAGTGGATACCTGGCTACTCACTGCTTGTTGAGCACCTGCTTGCACTAACACTAAAAGATGTGCATGAACCCCTGGCTTGGACGCCAGAGTGCCAGCAGTCTTTTGAGCAATTAAAAACTGCGCTTTGCTCGGCTCCAGTGCTTGGTACCCCTAATTATGCTAAATGCTTTGTGTTGTATGTCCATGAGCTGGGTGGTTGTGCGCTTTCTGTTTTAACACAAAAATTCGGGGCTAAGCAACGACCGTGTGCTTATTTCTCTGCTGTGCTTGACCCTGTTGCGCGAGCCCTCACGAGTTGTTTAAGAGCGGTCACGGCTGTGGCTGTCTCAATAAGACAATCGGCGGAACTCGTCCTCGATACTGACCTCACAGTTATGGTACCCCATGCTGTGGACACACTTTTGAATAAGACAAGGACACAGCACCTCACCAGTGCACGTCTGACAGGTTACGAGCTGACGCTCTTTCAAAAGCACATTACGATTAAACGCTGTGCCACTCTGAATCCAGCCTCGTTACTACCCCTCCCGTCTGAGAATGAGGACATTGACATACATGATTGTATCTTCCGGACGGAAGAAGAGACAAAAGGACAGGTAGACCTGACTGATGTTCCCTTATTTGACCCCCAAGGAAACTATATGTCGATAGCTCTTGTTTTAAATTATCAAATGGCACCACAACAGCTGCGTATGTGATTACTACGCTGTGCATGGTAGTTGAGACATCACAAGTTCCCTATCAGTCCGCCCAGGCCGCTGAGTTAGTCACCCTTATTCGAGCCTGTGAATTGAGTGAGAGACTGGTTATTAATATTTATACTGACAGCCAGTACGCCTTCGGAGTCGCTCATAATTTCGGGTGGCTCTGGGCAGAGAGAGGGTTCCTTGCTTCCCATGGGACGAGAATACAGCATGGTACTCTCATATATAGGCTTTTGTCTGCTTTGGTCCTCCCTACGAAATTGGCGATAGTGAAGTGCAACGCCCATAAGAGAGTTACTGATGATGTGGGTAAGGGGAACGCTTTTGCAGATCCGACAGCTAAGGAAACAGCCCGAACAAAGATGAAAAGAATGTTTGTAGCAGGTCCCGCTAGGTGGGTTCCGGCGGTCACACTGTTCGAGGATACACTGGAGAATGTGAAGGAGATACAGAGTGAGGCCACGGTGGAGGAGTTAGCAGTGTGGCAAGAAAGTACAGCAAACTTGAATGATGAGGGATGTTGGGTTGACAAGTCAGGGAAGCAGAGATGGATGTTGCCAGATGCATATGTTCTTCCTGTAGTTACCATGGCCCAGCTCATATCAGTGCTAAGGGTATTTGTAAACTATTAGACCCCGTATGGCAGAATGACAATATTCCAAAGACGGCTGCACACCTGGTAAAGTATTGTATGGTGTGTATGATGCACAATCCTGGCAAAGGCACCCCTACACCACCCGGCAATTTTGCACCTCCCACCTTCCCTTTTGAGGTCCTTCAGATAGATTATATTGAGATGGACAGGGTCAACAATTTGAAGTATGTGCTGGTGGTTGTTTGTGCATTCAGTAAATGGGTTGAGGCTTACCCTAATAAAGAGAACACGCCCATTGCGACTGCAAAGGCACTCCTGAAGGAGTTCTTTCCTCGCTTTGGCTTGCCCCGTTTGATTTGGAGTGATAACGGAAGTCATTTCATTGCCAAGGTTATCCAATTAGTTTGTGAGGGACTACACATCAGACAGAAGTTTCATGCTGCGAACCACCCCCAGTCAGCAGGTTTGGTTGAGAAGTACAATGGTACTCTCAAACTGAAATTAGCAAAGATTCAGGAGACCACAGGGTTACAGTGGCCAGATGCTTAACCCCTAACTCTTTTGTCCACAAGAACTACAGCACATTCTAGGACAGGATTGTCACCCTACGAGGTCGTGTTCGGACGCCCGGCGAATGTCTGGGGCGTCCCACGTCAGCGTAGATTTTCAGAGATTGAGTACCCTTTATTGACTGATTATCTGTGCCAGTTAACTGAAAATTTGTGTTCTATTCACAGAATCACTTCCGCCAATACCAGAGGGGCCCGGTCATAACATTGAGCCGGGGGATTGGGTGTTGCTCCGAAACTTTCAGGGTAAAAAGAGCTTGGAGCCCCATTGAAAGGGGCCCGAGCTGGTACTCCTCACTACCAGGACAGCTGTGAAGGTTGCTGGCCGAAAGAATTGGATACATTGCAGTCACTTCCACAGAGTACCCTTGCCCTTATCCTATGACGAGTGGGTGAGGGATGGTATTGGGGACACTGAGGGAGGCAAGATACCTCAAGTCAAGTCAATAAATACCTCATTTTGCCCCCTTCAGTGACACGCGGCTGATATGGACCCAAACGGAGGCAGAGAACGATGATGTACTAAATGCAGCCGTCCCACCCGAGATCAGAGTCATTAAAGAGCCCCTCTTCGTTGACCCCTCTGTGCCTGGAGTCACTAGGTACAATTTGCGCCCTCCGTTGAAGAACGGTGCACCAAAGGAGAAGTCATATTAGTTAGGGATGGACTGTACAAGTCAGGGTGTACTTTGTCATGGTACCAACGGTGTTAGTTTAGGGTGAGGCGAGATTGGTGCACTCTTCTGACATCGTACAGGATAGCTTGAATGTGCTCCCGTTTGGGGGGGGGGTACATTATCCTGGACGAAGTGGGATTCTTCGAGAGCTAGGACTGAGCAGCTCCACCGCCGGGGCTCAAGAGCGCCAACACTGATGAACAATAGGAGTCTACCAGTGAGGCTCTGACGGACACTGGGAACACTTGCCCTTGCCATCAGTTTTATTGCATTCCCTTTCCTTGTTTCGCAATGTATCCGCTTGGTCGGCCTATTGAGGAGGAGGAACAGCCATTTGCATCACCACAACTAGCGCAGCAGGGTTGGTCCACAAAGAGCAAAATAGTCTTCGTATTGATAGTTGTGATTGCATTAATAACAGTACTTGGAATAGCTTGGTTCCTGGAGGAAAAGTATCCTGTACATTCCTTGGTTGGTACAACGCCCACTCCTCCTAAGTATATGTTTGTTACTTTGGCCCCTCACAAAGGGGAACACCAAAAGACTTACACAGATAATGTGTTTATGCTAATGTTACAACAAGCTCATGATGTGTCCAATACTACGAATTGTTGGGTTTGTGGATTGCTTCCCTCAGTTACTCATAAGAGTGATAATTTGTTGTCTCTACCATTGTCATATGTCGGTAGTTGTGAGGGATGGTTTCAATTGTTCATTATGGTGCACTATCATTTCCAATTATCTACTCAGGTTATGATATCTGCTGACTCTCGCACTGTGATACATAAGTATATAAGTTTCCACCACGGATTTACTCCCCTAGGTCGAGAGGGAAATGGGACGTCCGGTACACTATCCCCAACATCTTGTATGAGTATATATGATAAAATACAAAACGAAACATGGCTTAGAATGGAAATGGCTGACTTCCAAAGATTCAACGCTTCCGAGTACTTCCAATCTTTCCAAGATCAGAATGTTACTAATGACAAGCCCATGCCGGTGTCCGTGGTTAACACCACAGCTAGTTTCTGTGTCCAGGGAACAGGGGAGGTAAAGGTGGGGGAAAGTAAATGCAACTTTTCTTACGAACTGGTAACGCTCAATAGTCCGCCCTTAGTCTTACCTCAGAATGTCTATTTTGTCTGTGGATCCCAAGCTTATGTTTGGCTCCCAAGGGGGTGGTCTGGCAGGTGTTACCTCTCTTTCCTTCTCCCCCCTGTGTATATTGCCCCGCCCAATTACCATAAAGATCATCGGTTGCAACGTAGGAGTATATACTCGCCCCGAGTCAGAAGGGTTGTGGACTCTGAAGTTATAGATCAGACAGATACCACCTGGCATCAGTTTGACGATGCTGCAAGGGGTCTTCTACCTTTCTGGGGCCCCATGGCTAATAGCCTCCAGCTTCGTCGGCTCACAAGAGTTGTGGAAGGGGTTATTAATACAACAGCTGGGATACTGACCAACATTACTGCTGAGCTCCAGGCTACGAGGTTCGTTACATTACAAAACAGGATGGTGTTAGATGTCATCCTAGCCGATAGGGGACGTCTGTTGCATCATTGGCAGTAGCTGTTGCGTTTACATACCTGACCACACCCCCAGTGTGTATAAGGCTATACAAAATTGCATAGATTGTCATCAGACCTACACCAAGAGACAGGTACTTGGACATTATCGGGGTGGTTCTGGGATATGCTAACAACGTGGGGTTGGAAGATTCTTATCTTTTTGGTTGCAGTTGCTGGTATTATCTTTACATGTTGCCTTTGCATACACTGCCTTCCAGCTTGTTACACCTGTTGTATACGTGCTCTGACCCCTAGACCGAATACGTCATTTCATGACACCAATGCTGCGATCATGCTGCAGAAACAAATTGATGAAATAATGCAAATCAACGAAGGTATCTTTGAATACTGATTATGTACGTATCTACATATGGTGCTGTTTCCTATCTTCGCAACGTGTTATTCATTTCTAGATAGTGATATACAATGGTTAGCGAATGCTAAAAGGAGGATCTGTTGGAATAAAAATGTTTTAGCCGTGTTGTTTATGCATTGTACGTCTTAAGTTAGCATTCGCTGCACCATTTTATGTTTAGCCGCCATTTTGAGCCATAATCGAAACTAGCTTCTGTCTCTCTGCCTCTGCTTAAAAGCAGCTGCAATAGTTTTAGTTTCTCCAAGGTTGAGCTTTACTGTACTAATGAATACATTGTTTTTATTAGCGCATACCTTTCCCACTAGATAGGCCTGCTCCCACCCTTAGAGCGGTGGGCACCGGCAGAGTGACCTTGGCATTGAGATAGCATGTGCCCGGTCACAGGATCGAAACTCATCCTTCTGTATCTCCTTTGTTCAACTGCTACCAACTGGAAATTTCCAGTCAGGGCGTGTCTTTATTGGCTCTGAATTGTACATAATGTATCGCCATGCTTGCTGAAGTCAGTCCCTCTGCAGCAATCCCAGGAGGCTGGTCAGACTGGACTCCGCTCGAGTGTATCTGAATAAATATACTTGGTTTGTATTCTCTACTGTCTGACCGACTCTTCATTTGTATGGAAGGCTGAGAGGTGGTCGCGAGTGACCCGGGTGGCCCTAATCGGGTCACTTCCTTCAGGAGACTGTGAGTCTTCATGGAGAAGAACATTGATGTTTGTGCAGTATTTGTTTAGTTATGCTGCCATGGAGCAATAAGTATGATCATGGTATTCTTAAGCTTCGAGTGGGTCATGATGCAAGGGTCATGATGCAATTCCCTTCCCTCAACAATGTTAAAAAATTGGCATATTATTCTTACTGCATTTGCTTATATGGTTTATGCCATTTTTGGTTTGGTTTGTGTAGTTCTGTGAAACAAAAGAATTTCTTCAGAACCAAAATTCAAGGGGTTAAATCAGTGTGCCGAGGAATATTCACACTGAATGGACCTGGAGATTAGTAGCAAAATACTATTCCTCAATCAAGTCATTATAACATGGAATCCATGAGGGTAAGCATTGTTGTATGAGTATAGTCTTACAATGTTGCGGTAATAACAGAATTTGACCTTTGCACTCTTGTAATTAATAAATGTATGAATGAATGTTTATTAGTACACTGGCTCTAAATAACATGTTATTGGGCCTTATTTATTTTCACCGACATGGCATAAAGAGTATATATGTAGATAAGCAGAGTGTAATACGCCTATTAGTTCCTTTGCTGAGTGTGAGGAGGGGCCAATGTGTAACATAATTTGATCTGTGAGGCAGTAAAAGTTGTTTTTCTCATATCTAATTTCTGTACCCTTGTAATAAACTGGAATTTGACCTTTGCACTGCAGTAATAAATGTGTGAATGTACTTTTATTACCACAGTGGCTCTAAATAAAATCTGATTCTGTTACATTTATTTTCACTGCCATGCAACAAATATGTTTCCTACACAAGTAACAACACTGCTGTGCCTTTATTTTCTTTGCGATGTAACCTTTCGACATTTCTGTGTAATGTTTGGTTTACTGCTGGTTTCGGATTTCTCTTTTGTTCGAAAATTAAATAAATAAATAAATATATAAATATATATATATATATATATATATATATATATATATATATATATATATATTATCTACTGGCGGTCGCCAGTAGATAGTTATAGTTACAACCTATTATCCATAGGAAATCCGCGACATTCTATTTGCAATAACGTTGGCGCCGGTTGACGAATCTTCGCGAAAGCTTCCAACTTGTTGGGGCGCTCCGGTCCGCTCCTACCCTGAAAGTCTCGGGGTGATACGTCAAGCGGGGGCCGAGAAAAAGGGGGTCCCAAAACGCGTTTTCCCCATTCATTTTTCCATAGGAACCTTTAGTCGCAGCTACAGCCCGAACTGCTGAACGGAATTACCCCAAATTTGGCAAAGAGGTAGCCCTTGGTTCAGACTGGTGCCTTTTGCTAAAATGGTGTAAATCCGTTCAGTAGTTTCTGAGAAATTCACAATTAAAATCACATATATATCTATGGGCGCGTCGGATCCGCGTACCCTCCCGATCACGAGCTGCATGCTAATTGGCTGTCAACACTCCAAATCAAGAAGTGTTGGCAGCCATTTTGTCCTCTCGGTAGAACCGAGGGACAGAAACAAGTGCGCAAAGCGCAAAAGGGGGCAGGGTAGAAACACCCTGACCCCCTAGGCCTGCTCAGGGGGTCCCACAAGGACCCCTGGGCAGAAAAAGATTTTTTTTTTAAATCGGCGGGATGCGCTTAGGGTGCGCGTATCCCGCCGAGAAAAAAAGAAACAAGTGCGCAAAACGCACAAAGGGGGCAGGGTAGAAACACCCTAACCCCTAGGCCTGCTCAGGGGGTCCCACAAGGACCCCCTGGGCAAAAAAGCATTTTTAAAAAAAAAAATCGGCAGGATGCGCTCAGGGTGCGCGAATCCTGCCGAAAAATCGAAGCGCGGTCTCCCGCGCTTCGATAGCTACTGGCCCCCGAGTGGCCCAAGTCCCGGGGGCATGGTGGGGGGATAATTTAATGTGTGGGGGCCTCAAGGGGCCCCCAAGCCCCGGGGACCGCCACCCCCGGGGCTTTTTAAGAAATGGTGCGGGAGGGCTCTGAGCCTCCCGCAGCCCCGGGGACCACCACCTCCCCGGGCTTTTTTTAAATTAATTAAACAACCTGTGTGGGGGCTCCAGCCCCCACACGCCCCGGGGACCGCCACCTCCCCGGGGCACTAACAAATTAAAATGGGGGTCCGTTTTGGACCCCGAAGCCCCGGGACCACCACCTCCCCGGGGCTGTGCTCATGTAGGAGGGGGCCGCGCGGCCCCCTCCTGGAGCCCTTGATGGCCCTGGGGACCGCCACCCCCAGGGCCGGCTCCTGCAGTGTCCCGGGGTGCCTACCCCCGGGACACTGTAGTTTGCTATGGCAGGGACGGGAGCCTCGCGGCTCCCGTCCTGCCATAGCAAACTGCTTTGGATATTGGAAGAGAGAGCAGGGAAACCTGCCTCTCTTCCAATATCCAAAGCACATTGCTTTTCCACATGGGGAGCAGCATGTCAGCTGCTACCCATGTGGAACAGCAATGCCGGCTCCCAAGGGACGTGGGGAGCCGGCGGGACTGTGGGGGATTGGGGACCCCCCACAGTCCCCAACGGAGAGGGCCAGCCCCGGGGATGGGGTCCCCAGGGCAAGTAGTGGCCCAGGAGTGGGGCCACGCGGCCCCCCTCCCCAAAAAAGAAAAATAAAAAAAAAAAAAAAATGGAAAGGCCGGCCCCGGGGATGGGGTCCCCGGGGCCTTAAATGGCCAGAGGAGGGGGCCACGCAGCCCCCTCCAAAGAATAAAAATAAAAAGGCCATGCCCTGGGGATGGGGTCCCCGGGGCCAATACAGGCCCAGGGAAGGGGGCCACGCGGCCCTCTTCCCCGTTTTTTTTTAATTAAAAATAAAAAAAAAGGGTAAGGCCCTGGGGGATGGGGTCCCCAGGGCATAAAAATAGGAAAAAGGAAGGGGGGCCACACAGCCCCCCTTCAGGGGACAAAAATTGTTTATTTTTTTTAAAACGATCGGGCCCGCAGGCCCCGCCCCCTTCCTTCACCACTCTGCAAACGCGCCCCTGGCGCGTTTGCAGAGGGGAACGAATCCCCTTGAATACTGGGGGTCCCTGGGGGCCAACTAGCCCACCAGGAACCTCCAATATGCGCCAGGGGGCTGCGTTGCAGAGACGTGTAGAGAGGCCACACCCCTTTACACCTCTCTGCAACGCAGCTCTGTGGCGCTTTTTGGAGGTATATGGTGGGCTAGTTGGACTCCGGGGACCCTCAGGATTCAAGGGGACTTAATCCCCAACTTAAAACGCGCCACGGGGCGCGTTTGCAAAGTGGTGAAGGGAGGGGCGGGGCTTCAGGTGACATGTGTGCAAACAGGCCCCGTGGCGCGTTTAAGATGGGGAATTAAATCCCCTTCAATCCTGAGGGTCCCTGGGGCCAACTAGCCCAACAGGTACATCCAGAAAGCGCCACAGAGCTGCGTTGCAGAGAGGTGTAAAAGGGTGTGGCCTCTCTACACGTCTCTGCAACGCAGCCCCTGGCGCATATTGGAGGTTCCTGGTGGGCTAGTTGGCCCCTAGGGACCCTCAGGATTCAAGGGGACTTAATCCCCCAGCTTAAAACGCGCAACGGGCGCGTTTGCACAGATGTCACCTCAGGCCCCGCCCCCTCCCTTCACCATTGTGCAAATATTCCTCTAAAATCAGCCGAAATACGAATTCCGATTTACTCACCTGTTATCAGGAGAGACCTCAGTGCTGTATCTTTCAGCCCAGTACTGGTCCTGAAAAGTTATTCTAACCATACTTACCAGTAACTTGAATTTCCTTCCATAGGCTAACATTGACTGGTTTCACTTGGAAATTCTTCTAAGTGTGGAGTTTTGGAACTTTAAAATATTCCTCTAAAATCAGCCGAAATACGAATTCCGATTTACTCACCTGTTATCAGGAGAGACCTCAGTGCTGCATCTTTCAGCCCAGTACTGGTCCTGAAAAGTAATTTTAACCGTACTTACCGGTAACTTGAATTTCCTTCATAGGCTAACATTGACTGGTTTCACTTGGAAATTCTTCTAAGTGTGGAGTTTTGGAACTTTAAAATATTCCTCTAAAATCAGCCGAAATACGAATTCCGATTTACTCACCTGTTATCAGGAGAGACCTCAGTGCTGCATCTTTCAGCCCAGTACTGATCCTCAAAAGTAATTTTAACCGTACTTACCAGTAACTTGAATTTCCTTCCATAGGATATCATTGCCTGCTTTTTGCTGAAAAAGTTTCTAAGTGTTGATTTTTGAAACATACAAATATTCCTCTAAAATCAGCCGAAATCCGAATTCTGATTTACTCACCTGTTATCAGGAGAGACCTCAGTGCTGCATCTTTCAGCCCAGTACTGGTCCTGAAAAGTAATTTTAACCGTACTTACCAGTAACTTGAATTTCCTTCCATAGGATATCATTGCCTGCTTTTTGCTGAAAAAGTTTCTAAGTGTTGATTTTTGAAACATACAAATATTCCTGTAAAATCAGCCGAAATACGAATTCCGATTTACTCACATGTTATAAGGAGAGACCTCAGTGCTGTATCTTTCAGCCCAGTACTGGTCCTGAAAAGTAATTTTAACCGTACTTACCAGTAACTTGAATTTCCTTCCATAGGCTAACATTGACTGGTTTCACTTGGAAATTCTTCTAAGTGTGGAGTTTTGGAACTTTAAAATATTCCTCTAAAATCAGCCGAAATACGAATTCCGATTTACTCACCTGTTATCAGGAGAGACCTCAGTGCTGCATCTTTCAGCCCAGTACTGGTCCTGAAAAGTAATTTTAACCGTACTTACCGGTAACTTGAATTTCCTTCATAGGCTAAAATTGACTGGTTTTCAGCAAAAAGTTTCAAAGTGTTGATTTTCACACACTACAAATATTCCTTAAAAATCGCCTGTATGACTTAAACGCATTCTTTCAACTGTTTACAGGAGATGCACCAGTGCTGGATCCAGGATCCAACACTGAGTAAGAAAAAGTAACGATAACAGTTTTTACCTGCTAAGTGAATTTCCTTCCATAGGATAACATTGGTTATTCTATGAGAAAAAGTTTCTAAGTGTCAACTTTTAAAATACAATAATATTCCTTAAAAATCACGACTGTAACCAAAACGCTTTTACTCAACTGTTTACAGGAGATGTACCAGGACTGAATCTAGGATCCAGTCCTGTGGTTACAAAAGTAATCCATAAAGTAACTAATTGCATTTAACTAGAAATTCACATTGAGCTGAATGTTGCATTGTGTTTGAAAATGTGTTGCCCATTGCAACAACTGTAACTACTGTACTTAAAAGTCTATTGCCTATCTGCAAAGTATTTAAACTAAAGTAATTCATTCTGAGAAAGTATTTTTGTAATGTAATGTATAATGTAATTACAATGTAATTTAAAAATAAAATATGTAAAAAAAAATTGTTTCTAAAAATGTAGTAAATCAGTATGAAAAAAATTAATATAACAATTAATACATTTAAAAATTGTCATTTACAAAACCTTTGAAATTCACTGAAAAAACCGTAGGTTTCAGGCACGTTATAGTTAGAAATTAGCATTTAAAAACCTTTGAAATTCACTGAAAAAACCATAGGTTTCAGACACGTTATAGTTACAAATTAGCATTTAAAAAACCTTTGAAATTCACTGAAAAAACCATAGGTTTCAGACACGTTATAGTTACAAATTAGCATTTAAAAACCTTTGAAATTCACTGAAAAAACCATAGGTTTTAGGGACAGTTATAGTTAGTTGGACATTGCACTCGTACAAAACCAGTGAAATTCCCCCGTTATAGTTAGTTCAGCTAACTATAACTCGCGCCCAGCAATGCACTGCTGATGACGTCACATATTACATCACTCATGACATGGTCAGTGACATCACTGATGACATCACTGATGACATCTCAAATGACATCACTGATGACATCATCCACGTGATAATCTGATGCACCTCCTCACACCCTAATATAACCTTTGATACACCCACTCTAAATTACAGACTGCCATTCGCAAAACCATAGACACTCCAACACCAATAACTACATACCCACTCACTGATTCTTAGGTCTACACACACACATCCACTCACTCACCCGTACAGTCACTCATACTTACGGTCACTCAGTACAGCACTATCATATGCACTCATACTCCTATATAGACACTCAAACACCGCCACTCATCCATAGAGGTACTCACACACCTAGTCAGTCATGCAAATAATTAAACACACTACCATTTACTCACCTATACAGTTATACACACACCAGCTCACTTACTCATACAAATACTAGCACATTCTTACGCTCTTATACAATCACTGATACAAGCACACACTCATCCATACAGCCACTATCACAATCAGTCACTCTCGCTTATAGCTATTTATATACTCCAACACACATATATACTGCCTTTCACATATGTAGTTACTCACACATGTACCACTGGGACATACATTCACTCACTAACACACTCTTACACACACTTACCCACCCATACAGTCTATCACAGATGCACTCTTGAAACCATCCACCCAGTGAATCACCCACTCACACATCTATGCACAGAGTCGCACACACCCCTCCCACACAAACACTCAGGCACCCATACAGATACTCACACAAGCATTCAATAACTCAAATAGACACTCATGTAGCTATTCACAAACACATGCAGCCACTTACACAGCAACAGACAGACGGATACAGACATTCACCCAGTTTAGTCACTAACCCATGCATTCAGTAAGATACGTTAAATCACTCACTTATACAGTCAGTCACGCACCTACTAAATCATCCATACAGACACTTACACACCCACTCATTCTTCAATACGTCTTTTCCTATATATATTAAAAATATTTAAACTTTAGAGAAACACACAGTCACTGGATGATGTCATCAGTGATGTCATTTGAGATGTCATCAGTGATGTCACTGACCATGTCATGAGTGATGTAATATGTGACGTCATCAGCAGTGCATTGTGGGGGCGCGAGTTATAGTTAGCTGAACTAACTATAACGGGGGAATTTCACGGGTTTTGTACGAGTGCAATGTCCAACTAACTATAACTGTCCCTAAAGCCTATGGTTTTTTCAGTGAATTTCAAAGGTTTTTTAAATGCTAATTTGTAACTATAACGTGTCTGAAACCTATGGTTTTTTCAGTGAATTTCAAAGGTTTTTTAAATGCTAATTTGTAACTATAACGTGTCTGAAACCTATGGTTTTTTCAGTGAATATATATATATATATATATATAGAGAGAGAGAGAGAGAGAGAGAGAGAGAGAGAGATCATTTTGGCTTGACAACAGGTCTTGCCGGTGTATATCACCGTATCAGAAGATGAAGGCTATTTGGGCAACAAAAATAATCAAAAGATATTTGATGGGTTTTAACGGTATGCTTGCTTGAGCTATTCAAAGTTCAATTGAGTTCATTTTCTCGTCTTCCCTGTGTTTTGTAAAGGTCTGTCGGCCTCCAACAACGCCCTCTTTCTTCACAAAGGAACCGCGTCCTCTGCAGGAATTTTCCATTCAATGGCTCTTACTTTCCTAACTGGGGCCCCCAGCGCTGCAGTGCTGTATATTTCTTTCCACTGCAGCTTGACATTTTGCAGTCAGCAACATGAGCTGTGTTCACACAGCACTTCGTTTTCCCCCCAAAAAGACACAGCATACAGCGATATTCGGAAAGTGGTAAGCTAAAACAGAATTGTTACGTAATTAAGCTTCCTTTGCTTTTAAAAGAGAAAAACGTGTATTGCCCTCTGCTGGACCCATTAAAAAAAAAAAATCTCATACTTGGTAAACATTTCACAGCACTGCGTCTGCAATTTTGCTGTCCTTTTTCGCACCTCAGAGGGTTCGTTTTTGCATAATGTTTGCTAGTATTCATCAATGACTGGAATTCTGATGAAAGTATCCATGGGATTTTTCATAACCGCCGCAGTGAACCAAAAACTGACAGAAACGCGTAAAAAAAAAATCGGTCTGCAAAACAGCACATTAGCAATCTGTTGGCTGTTGAAATGCCGCTCTGCAGTTCCAAACAGCAGCTCCGAGACTTGCTAAAACAATGCGGGGGCAACGAACACACTGGAAATCATCAGACACAATACAAATTAGGCTTTAATGTTTTTTTTTTAAAAATATCTTCTTTTGCAGGCACAACAGTCATCGCTACTGCCGTTTGTAAACACAAACTAGCTCTGCAAGGGTAGACGCTTCAAACGGCGGGAAGGAGGTTCCCCCCTGTCTGTGCGAAGTGGTAGGTTCTCAGACAGCAAGGTCTCGGGAGGTCAGACTGGGACTTTACATTGTGCGTGGCATGGAAGCAGGGAGACAGGTTGGGGAAGGGGCGGTGGTTGAGCTTACTTAGGCTGGGAGGGTGGGCCATTCTAAGGGGGAAAAGGCTGTTTCTTTGCAGGACACCTACGGTATTTCTTTTCAGAGGGCATTACTTCCACTTTTAGCCTGGAACAAGAGCTGCGGATGGGGTGACAGACCATTCTGATCAAAGCGACCTAACATTGAATGCTTTACTCTTGGGCTTATTTGGCATTCTAATCTGAATTCTTGATAGAAAGAGCGAGAGAGAGTAAAGGGAGTAGAAATTAAAACGAGGGGAATGCATAATATTCTTTGTTAGAACGTGTTAAAGACGGCTTCGACTAGAGGTCCTTCTTTCTTTCATCTGTGTTTTTTCCAACTGTTAATCGATTGCACATCCCTGTTCTTTTTCCTTTTCTTTCTCTTGTTTCTCAATTATTTTTTATGAATTCTTTACTTCTACCATTGCCTCACCTTCTTTCATTATGCTCAGCCTGGCTCTTTCTTTGTTCTGTTTTCCTTTTCTTTCTTTATTTTCCCCAAATTATTTTTCATGAGTTCTTTATTTCTTCCATTGTCACACCTTTATTTATGCTCAGCCTGGTTCTTTCTTTCCTTCTTTCTTTGCTTTCTTATCCTTCTTTGGCAATTTCCCATCTGGTTGAGAAACATGTTTGAAGACATGGCTGAAGTAGCTTTTCATGTGCCACATTCAACCTTTGTGAAACTTTGAGAACTGCATTTTAGCCAGATTAACCTTGCAACTAACTTCTAAAGTAACCAATGGGATTGCTTTGGAATGGTGTAGCAGGGGTAAAGCTGCAACAGGCTTTAATGGTACTTATGGTGATGTCATGTGACCTGGGTTGGTATCCCTGTTTTTATCTTTTAGAGTTTTATATAGCGCAACCTAGACCCGAAGATATCAGGTATCAGAGCGCTTTACATGAGCACCAGTTGCGTTACAGACGGACACATTCATTTTTGTTGGGCGTCGTTGCCGAGACTCGAACCCGATTCCTCAGCTGCGAAGTCGACTGCTCTAGCCGTAAGGCTACATCCTCTCCCCGGTTGGATGGGGATAGACTGAAGAGGACACACCCGTAACAAGCGCAGTTCTATTACTGTTTTATCATCGAAAATTCATGCCTTTATCACCAAAGCAATTGTCTTAGGATATAATATCATGATAGATTATAATTGGTTGCTTAAATTTATCTTTTGCCTCTATTGTTCACTCAATTAAATATATCTTCAATCTTCAGTGAAACTACTTAATGATGTTACCCTCGATCTATCTAGGTATCAGTCATATAATAGTTTGCTCGATTCATTTAAATCCATTTGTTGAATTTCGAGAGATTGACAAAAAAAACAGAAAGAATAATAAACATACCAAAGTCATTGTCTTCCAAGAGAAATACAAAGCAAGAAACAACAAACTAAAGCATTGCTATCAAACATACAATTAAATATAACTGGTCACAGCTTTCAGCTGTTATGCACTATTCTGTGAATTTATTTAACCCCCAGGAAACGTTTTCTAAAATTATTTGACAGGGCAGTGTAGTCATTGCTCTTCTCTGCAGAAAAAGTTTGGCTTTTACAATTGTCTCTGCCTGAGCCATTAGGGGGTACATTAGTGAGTTCCTTGCACATTGTATAAAGGTACTTTGCCCATGTAACGCATGTGATTTTCAAAGGTGCATGCATCCCAAAGTCTTTATCCAGCGGTCTGTTGAGCAAGTCTCAGGGGCTAATAGACCACAAAATGTTGATATTTAATAGCAGCCAACATAAGCATAAGGTATTCGTACATTGGGCTCCCTCAACAAAACTGTTTAAGAAGCTTATGATTATGTCTTCCTAAATCTAGATCTATTTAAGAGAAAGATGCCTTGAGGATCGCTGTAAATCCTTCAAGCCTAATAGCCCCAATCAGAAATGTATAGCTTTCCAGGAGTGTTAGACCCTGTTTGGGGACCACAGGGGCAGGCAGGGCTACTGGGCCACAATCATGGTGGTTGGGGTCATTTGTTTCTGTGTCCTAGGGTTTGTCCTACTTTGTCTCAGAAAACTAGACCTAATACTCACCATCCGCATTTGACTCTCAGGGTACTAATGGCAAGCAGTCAAACTCTTCTCGGGGGGGGGGTAGTGTGTGAGATAGGGACTCAGAACTCAAACAGTCAAAGAGTAGGCACAATTATTCATTGTCCAGCCTGTACTTTTCTTTAAGTGATACAAGAAGTACTTTAACCACTCCAAAATGGGATGTATGATGCTACATCGCAAACGTTTACATCGCAAACATTTATATCGCCATCTTGACATCGCATACACATTCACAACGCACACTTTCACAACGCAAACCATTAGTTCGCTTCCCCATTGAAATGCATACAAAACACAATCACAACGCACACAAACACCCTGCACGCTTTAACATCGCGATTTTTTCTCCCGACCCTAAACTGTAAGCACAATCCCCCTTACGCCTAAAGCCTAAAACACTGTCCTACACTACGACCAGACACTGCCCTAAACCCTAAACACTACACTCTAAGCACAATCCCCCTTACGCCTAAAGCCTAAAACACTGCCCTACACTACGACCCCCAGACTCTGCCCTAAACCCTAAACTGTAAGCACAATCCCCCTTACGCCTAAAGCCTAAAACACTGTCCTACACTACGACCAGACACTGCCCTAAACCCTAAACACTACACTCTAAGCACAATCCCCCTTACGCCTAAAGCCTAAAACACTGCCCTACACTACGACCACCAGACACTGCCTAAAGCCTAAAACACTGCCCTACACTACGACCACCAGACACTGCCCTAAACCCTAAACACTACACTCTACGCACAATCCCCCTTACCTCTCTCTCCTCGCGTCGTCCGTCCCGGTGCTCGCCTCTGTCCGCGTCCGACTCTCGTCCATTACACCACATGCGATTTAAAAGCGCATGCGTTTTAAAAGCGCTTGCGATGTAATGGGACGCGTGGTAATGGTCCACGTCGTAACGTCGCTTGCGTTGTAACGCTTGCGACGTAAACGCATGCGATGTAACGCATGCGTTGTGATGGGTGTTCGCCTCCAAAATGAGATACTGCACAAAAGGAATGTTAATCATCATAAGATTGCATACGTCATGAAATATGCGGGTTATCTACACAAAAATCAAAAGACTAAAGTGCAGCTTTTGGCTCACAATGGGTGCAAATGAGCAGCTTCCCTGGTTTCTGGTCAGTCTGTATTTCTCTTTAAGCAGAGACAGTTCTGTTTAAACAAGGTTATTGTTAAATCTGTAGTAAAGTTCACAATCAGTGTTCAGTTCAGGTGATGGTTGTCACTAAGTTGACATGTGCTTGTTAGACTTAGGCACAAGAGTGCGCACCACAGCTGCACAGGTAAGCTTTTGGGGGAAGTGACTCTGCCAGGTATACCTGCCTCCTCTCCACTGAAATGTCTCTAGGAAAGTCGGCTCCAATCTGGCAGATCCTGACACTCCTGGAGGTCGGTTCTTTGTTTTAGTACATAGTGCACGTCCCCATCCCACTGTGCAGACAGTAGAGTCAGTACAAGTCTGTTGTCCCCCTCTGGTAGCGGTCACTGGACTGGGCACACTGGGCAGATGTTCAGCTGTTCAGCTTGCGGTGCTTAAATGTAGGAACACTCAGGGAGACTGAGAGACTTTTGGACAGACTAAGGCCTACTCCGGGTACTCTCCAACAAACAGCTGACTCTCTGGGGCTGACCCTCATCTGGACTCCATTACAAAGCAATGGGGTGACCCAAAAATAACCCAAAGGGCCTGGGTAGCTTGCGATAAAGACAACAATGGTCAAAACTGAAAATAAATTATTACATATCGGAGGGCCAAATTAACCACCTCCTCCTTATTTATTTAGACACCCCCACTGTGATTCAATCACAGAAGTATGAGGTCACAAAATCCAGACACACACCAAATTTGTGCTCTTGACATTTTTGAAAATATATTACAAAAACAATATAAATGCACAATTTACATTAAGTTTTTAGCTCCAGAGAAGGTTTTAGTGATAAAGCAGGTGCTCGGAGAAGGTGTTCGTTGTCACAGAGTCAGATTGTAATACCACTAACCTGAAAGATCCGACCAGCAGGGGCGATGTGTGAAGCCTGTCCAACCATTCCCCTTTATGGTATCTCCTGAGAGCGAATATTAGACAGCTTTCCAGATAGACACCACACAGGGGAAAGAGGGAATGGGATAAAACAATAAAAAGAAAAGGCTGCTGAAGATAACTGGGAGGCCTCGTCTTCAGAGTTCGTCATATGGTACCAGTGCCTATTCTGTGTAGATTCAACCGTGTGTGAGTGCCCTGCAAAAAGACAAAAAAAATAACAGTGTACCAAGAGCCACTTATATGTGTCTGTTCCCATGTCAACTGCATGCAATCATTCTGAAAGAAATCACATACTCACAGCACAATCTTCATACAGCTGATGAAAGCACAAGAACAGTGTCCATGTCCTTTCAGTTTCAAGGAATGGACATAATTCATGAGCAGTGGCTGCTCCCCCATTGGGGCGTGGGGGCGTTGCCCCACTGCTTTCTCGCAGTGCGAGAAGGCAGAAACATAAATGGTGATAACTACCATTTTATGTTTCTGCCTTCTGCACGGCGAGAAGCAGAAGTGCCTGGTTGGGGGTGGGCGGTCCTGCTCGAGGGCAGGGGAGTGGCTTGCCCACTGTTGTGCGTACTGACTGTTTGGTCGGCCCTGAGGCTGACCAAACAGTCAGTACGCACAACAGTGGGCAAGCCACTCCTCCCCCACTGCCCTCGAGCAGGACCGCCCACTCTCCCTTTTTCTCTATGTAGGCAGCTGCATGCAGCAGCCTACATAGAGAAAATGGCCCGGGTGGGGCGCGCTCCGCTGCGCCTTACCAATCACAACGCTGCCATTGCAGCGTTGTGATTGGCGGAGGGGAGGGAGGGAGGCTGCCTTTCCTGGCTGATGACGTCGCGATGAGAGCTGCCTGCAGGAATTTGAAAAGGCAGGACGGTGGACGGCGGGAGTCGGACCCATCCAGAAGCTGAGGTGGCAGCGGCGCAGGACGGTAAGTTAAGTTTTATTTTATGTATTTTTTTAATTAAACAAACCCCTCCCCCCCCCACGACCCCATTTCCACCCCCTCTCCCCCCACCCGCCCGTCATGCCGGCCGCGACTGCATCAGACTGAGCTGTTTATTTCTTTTTAATTTAAAATTTATAAAAATGTACATTTTAGTTCAAAGTGAGATTTCTAAGCATTTGCCAATTTATAATGTAACCCACATTCCAATTTCACTTCCTGTGGTTTGCCAATACAATTAATCTGACCTTTATTCACAAAATAAGAAATTGTATAGGGAGCGCGAGGCCTATCATTTGAGCGGCAGAGATAGCATTAAGAAGTGACGAGCTGTGAAAGGTCGGAGGGAGAGGCCTGAAAGGTCAGGGGGCATTACTAGAAGCAGCGTGTGTGTCGTGCGTGATGTCCAAGCTGTCACCTCGCCGGTTATTGTGTTGGGAAGAGGGTGGGGGTGGCGGCTGGCATAGGCTGTTAAAAGTGAACACGATACAGTACACACAATCAACTCTAGATACAAAAGTCAAACTTGCCAAAATGTTGTGACCAAATTGAGGCAGGAGTTTGCAAGATTCAACATTACAAAGTACCACAATTATGTCACCAGAAGTTACATCATATATAGGCCTTGCCCCTGTGATGTCTTCACAGGAAATGAAATCACGTCACCTCGGAGGGAGATACTGCAGAATACAGTGGCTGGTACCAGATGCATTAAACAGCAGCAGTTTCCGGGGCACAGGTCCATCAAGAACAGACTAGTGAGTATTCACACGCCTGACGCCTGCCATGCTATCTGGGCAAGACTGGCATCTTATTTCATCGGACATTTCCCTGGTGGGCATGAGTCACTTGACACTTCAGAACAACAGCGCTCTGCGGGTTTTCTCTGGCGTGGGTTGCTTCTGCGAGCCATTAGTTCACATGTGTTATAAAAGCTTGCCCTACTCCGCCCAACTGCTAGCAACACCTGTGCCAGCACCCTGAGTGTGACGAAGCCGAACAGGGTTCAAAAGACAAATCCCTCTTTAAAGTTCTTAAGGAATCAATTGTTCCAAACCCTGCACAGCAAACAGTTATGTTCCCCATAAAAGCCTTCTTACTTATTGCATTGCTTGAACGTGTACCCCCTGGTTCAAAGCGTCTGTCCGTTCAACTGTTGGAAAGCACGAGTTCCGTAAGTAACAGCTGGCGTCGCGGTGCCACGGAATATTTTACATGAAGTTTACGACCGCCTCAGCCGAACCACCTAAGCGGAGGTAACCATTGGCTGGTCATTGCATGCGTACTAACAAGACCTGTTGTGTAGGGGCTCGCATCGAGGCGCTATAATTGATTGTGGGTAAATATACAGAAGTAGGGAGTAAGAGCGTGTACCGGTGCTGACTCTATCTGAGCGAATATGATACATGGTATTTTGGGAATTAATTCAAGATGATTGTTGGTGGGCGGGGGGAGCTACTGTTGGGGGGGTCCTCTTTGGATCCCATGCACGGTCTAGGGGGTGGTTATGCACGGGGTCCAGCCGGGTTTGTGCATTGTCTGGAAGCACCAGGGCATTTTATTTGGCTGTCAGCGCAGGGTGTCTGGGAAAGGCCTTTGCAGGGGATGCAACAGCCCTCACAAGAAGTCTGGAGGCGCCAGGATATGGTATCTGGGGTTGTCGGTGCAGGGAGTCTGGACTGTTAATGCAGGGTGTCTGGGGAAGGCCTGTGCAGAGGATGGGGCAGCCCGTGCAGGGTGTCTGGGCTGTTAATGCAAGGTGCCTGGACTCTGGCGCAAGACTTTCTCTGAGGGATGTAACGTTAAACGACAGTTGATATGCATCCGGGGGGCCGTGGGCGACTTTCAGGTGAAGCTTGGGGTCACCCTGACCCGGCTTTGGGCTCGCTCGCTGCGCTCGCTCGCCACAGTACAGTACGACGATTATTCTACGCCTCACCACTTTCAAATGTCACCAGCCGCCACTGTTCATGAGATTGTAGTCCTTTATAGAAACATATGAGTTATGTTCAGTTTGTAACAGAATATTCTTTTTGGCTTGAGAGTACTAGGCAGTCCTTCTAAAAAAATATCAACAGAAACAAAAAATAACACCAGATCAAGCACTTCTCTGTACTTATCTGCTCAGTGTAGATACAAAAGGGGATGATGGACGGAATGTTTGAGCCAATCAAACACTCACCCCCAGTCAACTGATCTGGGTTTAATCCATCATCATTCTTTAGCTCACTCCACCACCCCAGTTCAGACATGGCCATATGCAAATCAGTCTGACCCTGTGCCTCATGGGAACAGTCCAGCCCGAACTGCCAAGCCATGTCTTCCCTGGACCGGAAACAAGCATCCTAGGACCGGTTTCTGGCATTCCAGCCGTCATCAGCCAGGCTTGCTTGAATCCAGTGGCAAAGTGAGCAAGGGACCCACGTCTGGGCATACCCCCGCCAACTTAGGGCGAAACAAAGCGATACAAAGGGGATGATGGACGGAATGTTTGAGCCAATCAAACACTCACCCCCAGTCAACTGATCTGGGTTTAATCCATCATCATTCTTTAGCTCACTCCACCACCCCAGTTCAGACATGGCCATATGCAAATCAGTCTGACCCTGTGCCTCATGGGAACAGTCCAGCCCGAACTGCCAAGCCATGTCTTCCCTGGACCGGAAACAAGCATCCTAGGACCGGTTTCTGGCATCCCAGCCGTCATCAGCCAGGCTTGCTTGAATCCAGTGGCAAAGTGAGCAAGGGACCCACGTCTGGGCATACCCCCGCCAACTTAGGGCGAAACAAAGCGATACAAAAGGGGATGATGGACGGAATGTTTGAGCCAATCAAACACTCACCCCCAGTCAACTGATCTGGGTTTAATCCATCATCATTCTTTAGCTCACTCCACCACCCCAGTTCAGACATGGCCATATGCAAATCAGTCTGACCCTGTGCCTCATGGGAACAGTCCAGCCCGAACTGCCAAGCCATGTCTTCCCTGGACCGGAAACAAGCATCCTAGGACCGGTTTCTGGCATCCCAGCCGTCATCAGCCAGGCTTGCTTGAATCCAGTGGCAAAGTGAGCAAGGGACCCACGTCTGGGCATACCCCCGCCAACTTAGGGGCGAAACAAAGCGATACAAAAGGGGATGATGGACGGAATGTTTGAGCCAATCAAACACTCACCCCCAGTCAACTGATCTGGGTTTAATCCATCATCATTCTTTAGCTCACTCCACCACCCCAGTTCAGACATGGCCATATGCAAATCAGTCTGACCCTGTGCCTCATGGGAACAGTCCAGCCCGAACTGCCAAGCCATGTCTTCCCTGGACCGGAAACAAGCATCCTAGGACCGGTTTCTGGCATTCCAGCCGTCATCAGCCAGGCTTGCTTGAATCCAGTGGCAAAGTGAGCAAGGGACCCACGTCTGGGCATACCCCCGCCAACTTAGGGCGAAACAAAGCGATACAAAAGGGGATGATGGACGGAATGTTTGAGCCAATCAAACACTCACCCCCAGTCAACTGATCTGGGTTTAATCCATCATCATTCTTTAGCTCACTCCACCACCCCAGTTCAGACATGGCCATATGCAAATCAGTCTGACCCTGTGCCTCATGGGAACAGTCCAGCCCGAACTGCCAAGCCATGTCTTCCCTGGACCGGAAACAAGCATCCTAGGACCGGTTTCTGGCATTCCAGCCGTCATCAGCCAGGCTTGCTTGAATCCAGTGGCAAAGTGAGCAAGGGACCCACGTCTGGGCATACCCCCGCCAACTTAGGGGCGAAACAAAGCGATACAAAAGGGGATGATGGACGGAATGTTTGAGCCAATCAAACACTCACCCCAGTCAACTGATCTGGGTTTAATCCATCATCATTCTTTAGCTCACTCCACCACCCCAGTTCAGACATGGCCATATGCAAATCAGTCTGACCCTGTGCCTCATGGGAACAGTCCAGCCCGAACTGCCAAGCCATGTCTTCCCTGGACCGGAAACAAGCATCCTAGGACCGGTTTCTGGCATTCCAGCCGTCATCAGCCAGGCTTGCTTGAATCCAGTGGCAAAGTGAGCAAGGGACCCACGTCTGGGCATACCCCGCCAACTTAGGGCGAAACAAAGCGATACAAAAGGGGATGATGGACGGAATGTTTGAGCCAATCAAACACTCACCCCCAGTCAACTGATCTGGGTTTAATCCATCATCATTCTTTAGCTCACTCCACCACCCCAGTTCAGACAAAAACTTTTGTATCGCTTTGTTCGCCCTAAGTTGGCGGGGGTATGCCCAGACGTGGGTCCCTTGCTCACTTTGCCACTGGATTCAAGCAAGCCTGGCTGATGACGGCTGGAATGCCAGAAACCGGTCCTAGGATGCTTGTTTCCGGTCCAGGGAAGACATGGCTTGGCAGTTCGGGCTGGACTGTTCCCATGAGGCACAGGGTCAGACTGATTTGCATATGGCCATGTCTGAACTGGGGTGGTGGAGTGAGCTAAAGAATGATGATGGATTAAACCCAGATCAGTTGACTGGGGTGAGTGTTTGATTGGCTCAAACGTTCCGTCCATCATCCCTTTTGTATACGCTTTGTTCGCCCTAAGTTGGCGGGTATGCCCAGACGTGGGTCCCTTGCTCACTTTGCCACTGGATTCAAGCAAGCCTGGCTGATGACGGCTGGAATGCCAGAAACCCGGTCCTAGGATGCTTGTTTCCGGTCCAGGGAAGACATGGCTTGGCAGTTCGGGCTGGACTGTTCCCATGAGGCACAGGGTCAGACTGATTTGCATATGGCCATGTCTGAACTGGGGTGGTGGAGTGAGCTAAAGAATGATGATGGATTAAACCCAGATCAGTTGACTGGGGTGAGTGTTTGATTGGCTCAAACGTTCCGTCCATCATCCCCTTTTGTATCGCAGTGTAGATAGGCTGCAGCTGTGATTTGTCCTTGGCTGTTGAATTTCACAGCGAGATGGACGAATTGTCCTGCGAGCGTTTCGCACTGGCTTTTATTTGTTCTCCGCCTCCAGCCGGGAACACATGTATAAACACAGGGGCTCTAATACTGGCTCACTGGGACAGGAATTCGGGAAACGGATGTGGCCGACCTCGGCCGTTCAGTGAAAATAGGAACTGCCCAACCTTGGACTCCGCCAACACACCCTTCCTCTTGTGTGGTTGAGAAAATAGAAGCTGCAAGAAGTACACGCTTTTCTTCGAGCACGTAAAGAGGATTTGAAGAAGGAATTGGCAATCCACCTAAAGTACGCAGGAGAAAATGATTAGCAGCTTGAGGAACTCACAGAGATCTGACTCCGACTCGGATTGTCAAGCACTGGATGATCTGAGGGGCGGAGTTTATATAGGCTTGCTGCCTATAGGGCAGCTACGTAAAAGGCTACTTTTCCTTGTCCGGAAGTCTTCTGGGACTGGTAGTCCCTTCCCTTCCAATGAGGGGTTTACAGTCATGCCACACTCGACCCCCAGTCATGTGATGGTATGCGGATGGTGTGAGTAGGTCTTTCGCTTGTGTGTCTATTCTATTCTGACCCCACCACGCATATTTGTACAAGACTATACAGAACCCCCCGCAAGGACTGTCGTCCCGGCTGTCTTCCAGGCTTTGAGGGATAGTGTTCATGGAAATGTCTAAGAAGGACCGGACAATGGAGTTTATGTACTGGTTCCCAAGTTCTGTCTTCGAGGACAAAACCCTTCCAGTCAACTAAGTAGTAACCACGCCCTCTTAACAGCTTAGAATCCAATATGTGTTTCACTTCATACTTCTTTTCACTCTCTATTTCTATGGGTAGTGGTTTGAACAGGAGTCGGGTTTGCATAGGACAGGGATGTGGCAGAGATACGTGGAATTCAGGATGTATACGCCAGGAAGCGGGTAGGTACAACCTCACAGCTACTGGATTCACCACCTTTTCGATACAGTAAGGCCCTACATACTTGAGTTTCAGTTTATTGATCCCCCTTAACCACAGATTCTATGTGGCTAACCAAACCTTGTCCCCCACTTGATAGGAAGGTTTTGCTGCACGCTTTTTGTCTGCAAAACGCTTCCCTGCCTCTTGTGCCTTCGTCAGATGTTGTTTCGCGTCCTGAAGCACTGCACGAAGATGGGCGTGATGTTCCTGAATTGAAGGATGTTTGGAGGTTATAGGCCACTCAAAGGGAAGCATATTTGGGTGATGTCCATTCAAACAATAGAAAGGAGAACAACCTAATGGGGAGTGTTCTGCATTGTTGTAAGCGAATTCCGCCATCCATAACAACGTACTCCATTCCTCTGCATACTGCAAGGTAAGGCATCCTAGATACTGTTCCAACGTCTGGTTCAGCCAGTCCGTTTTTCCGGCCGTCTGGGGATGGAAGCTGGTGGAAAGGCGAGCATCCACTTTCATGGTTTCGCATGATGCTCGGCAAAAGCGTGATGTGAACTGGGAAACTCTATCCGTAATTAGCACAGCCGGTACACCATGAGCTCGGAATACATGTTGTAGAAAAGTCTTTGTTAGTTCGGAGGACATAGGTACCTTTTCATAGAAACAAAGTGATCCATCTTGGTCAAATGATCGACAACCACAAGTATTGTTGTATGACTGTTGCTAGGGGGCATCTCCACGATAAAGTCCATGGAAACTGCGTGCCAGGGGCTAGGAGGAATTGGGATTGGTCGCATAAAGCCAGCAGGTTTTCGATGACTGACCTTCCCCTGAGCACAAACAAGTAACTCGTTCACGTACTTTGTTACATCTGAGAGTAAAGTAGGCCTCTAGAAGTGTTGCTTCATTGCCAGGATGGTTTTGTGCATACCCAAGTGCCCTCCCAATGTAGAATTGTGGATCCAAGGTGAAGTTTGTTGTTGTAACGTTCCGACTGGGATATACAACGTCTGGTAATGATATAAGAGGTCGTCTTTTCTTGAACAGTGTTTCGGATCCTCTTGTATCTAGGCTTGTTGATCCAGAGTAGCCAACAGGACTTTTAGATTTTCCCAGAGAGTCATTGGAAGTTACCAGAGCTATCTCACCCTCCGAGAACAGCGCCTTTTGGACAATTCTTGGCTGTTCGATGGGAGTAGCGAGGCCGTTCTCGGGAGGAAGATCCAGTCTGGAGAGAGCATCTGCCTTGCCGTTTTGTGAGCCTGGTCCAAACTTGATTATGAAATTGTAATCAGAAAAAAGAGAAACCGGCGATGTGCTCATGCATTTTTTAAAAACAGCAGATTTTGGTGGTCGGTACAGATATCAATCATGTGCTGGGCACCTAGTAAATAATGCCTCCTTCCTCGCAAACCCTGTTTATGGGCAGTAGCTCTATGTCTGTGATATTGTTGTTCATCTCACAAGGTGTTAGTTTCCTTGAATAATATGCCACAGGATGAAATTGTCCAGTTTCTGGATGTCTCTGGGACAGAACTCCCCCCAATGCATACTGAGAAGCATCTGTTTCTATCATGAAGGGCATTCTAACATCCGGATGTCGTAAGACGGGAGTCTGTGTGAAACATAATTTTAATTCCTGAAATGCAAGCTCTGCCTCATCGCTCCACACATACGGAATGCCTTTTCGTAATAGATGAGTGATGGGTTGAATGAACTTTGAGAAGTTTTTGATAAACCGTCTGTAGAATATGGCAAAACCCAGAAAACTCTGTAGAGCCTTAACACACGTAGGTGTTTTTCATTGAGTAGTGGCTCGGACTTTACGATCATCCATCTTTAGTCCTCCAGTATTAATGACATACCCCAGGAATTCAATCTCGGAAACATGAAACAAGCATTTCTCTAGCTTCGCATATAGAGAATTCTGTACCAGTCTGTCCAGCACTGCCTTTACGTGAGACACGTGTTCTTCTAGAGTAGAAGACTAAATAAGGATGTCATCTATATACACAATGCGAAACACGTCCAAAAAAAACCTTAAAACATCGTCCATGAAGTAATGGAACACTACAGGAGCATTACACATCCCAAAGGGCATCAACTGGTACTTGAATAATCCAAACTTCATCCGAAACGCCATCTTCCACTCCTCTCCTTGCTTCACTCGCACCAGGCGATATGCCCCTTGGAGATTTAGCTTTGTAAATACTTTGGCTCCCTTAGGCTGATCCAACAATACTGGAATGAGTGGTAACGGATAGCATTTTATAATTGTTACTCTGTTGGTCGCCCTGTAGTCAATGCAAGCCCTTAGATCACCCTCCTTCTTCGGTATAAAAAAAAAGAGGGGATGAAGTAGGAGATGAAGAAGGTCATATAAACCCTGAGGCCAGGTTCTCTGGGTATTCTCGTAGATGTTGTGTTTCTTGCTCCGTTAAAGCATAAATCCGGCTACAGGGAATAGCAGCTCCAGGTGTCAAGTCTATTCTGCAATCATACTCCCTATGGGAAGGGAGTTGACTGGCTTCTTGTTTACTGAATACAGAGTGGTATTGTTCATACTCATGAGGTAGGGAAGTTGCATAGCACACCAAAGGTTCGTTACATCCTGTGGCCAGGAGTTGGGCTAGTGTTTCCAGGGTGTTCTGCTGAAAAACTCTTTCCTTAGTGCAATGTTCGTTGCAGAAAGAAGAATCCACCGTGACAGTGCGGGCGGCCCATCTCACCGACGGATCATGCTGTGTTAGCCAGGGCATTCCCAAAATAAGGCCGAAGTGAGGAGCATCGATTAGATCGAACTGGATCATTTCAAAATGGTCCTTGCCAAACTGCATAAGCAATGCTTGTGTGTGATAACGTACTGGTCCAGAAGTTAATGCGGTACCGTCTACCGTTTTCACTGGTTCAGGGGAGTTCTTCCTGATGCAAGGCACTCCTATTTCTTGAGCGTATTTTCTATCAATAAAATTGCCAGTGGCTCCAGAGTCCAACAGAGCATGTACATTCTGCTACCTGCCTTTGGGCAACGAGAGTGACAAAAACATTGATATGAGCCACAGACGTTTGAATGGTGTTGACGATAACTGGGGAGTTCTCATATCCCATTACACGTTACAACATGGATACCAATCTTGGTCTCAGCTTCGGTGAAGACATCGTTGCCGAAATTCTGAGAACACCGTCACTACTGAACGAGGATGGCAGCACTCCTTCTTGCAATAGTCAAGGTGATTGGAACTCTATTGCTTCCCTAAAAAAACAACAGATGAAGATAACACTACATGGAGCCATAATGATAGAGTATTTAAGATCAAACACAGCACCTAACGGCCTGTTAGTGAATATAGCACCACATCTATTTCTAGAAGATCTTATATTTAGATGAGAATGGAGCCAAATCACGTGTAAATGTACAAGGGACTGGCTAGTCCTGATAATCAGCACAGCAAAACGTCTTTCCGACTCCTTAATCATAAAGATCAACATCGCAGAGAATGCGCTCAAGACTAGCATCAGTATCACTGCCTTTAAGTCTCATCTAGCAGAAATTAATACTGAACTAAATGAACATAAGGATTACTTAATGAAACAGAAGATACAGAAACTCCAGAAGGATATATACGGAAATTTGACAAGGAAAAGATATATCCTACACAAAGGAAGATTACCAACCATCTGGTAGTGACAAGTCTTCTGATGATGGCTCGACATCATCTCATAGGACATACCAGTCATCCTACAGCAATTCCAGTAATGAGAGCCGAGGCAGTAACATGAGCCACCAAGGACTACTCCCAACACCTCCTATGTATGAGTACCATGCACCATCTTTCCCAAGCACCAACCAAATGTGGTACCCCGGTTTCCCTGGGCAACAACAAGCATACCCGCCCTTCTTCCAAAACCCTATCCCTCAACCTTTTTGAAACAGAGGCAGAGGCAGTGGAAGAAGGGGAGGCAACAACAAACACGTGGGATGGCAGGATACTGAAACTCAATGCCAGACCAGGAGCCAAACAGCCAAAAAAAAACTAATCATCAATCTATCAGACAGGCCGTTAAGTGAAGACGAGAGCACGGTTCTACAACTTGGACTCAGTTTCGTCCCGACCCCCGTGAAGACCCATTTCGCCTCACTGGTGAACTGCACCAATTCTTTCGAAAGATTTGACTGCATTAATTTTTTAAGGATGAGGCAAGTTTTACCCAAACTGATACAGGGTTAGGAACGGAATCAACCTTTACACCAACAGCTGCTATAAATCCGAGTGAAATTTTAACATTTGAAAAGGCAGTTCTTAAGGACGTGGGAGGACTACAACAAACTAAACCCTACAACAATCTTTCTACCAAACTCAGAACAGCCCTCACCAGTTTGATGCAAGATGAGGATATCATCATAAAACCGGCTGACAAGGGTGGAGCATCCGTGATCATGAAGACAGATGACTACGACCATGAATGCCAGAGACTACTGTCAAACACAGCATACTATGAGAAATTGGACACGGACCCTACTAGCAGCCTCCTAAGACGAATCAGGATTATGGTCAACTCAGAGGAGAACCAAGGTTGGATCTCAAAGAGGGAAGCTAAGTTCTTGGTAAATGAAACACCCGTCACACCCTACTTCTACGTGTTACCAAAAATTCAAAAGGAAACACGTCCACCTCCCGGTAGACCAATTGTCGCTGGTATTGGGTCGGTATTTGAACCTCTGAGCCAGTTCTGTGACCACTTCCTCCAACCTCTGGTCCAAACTACCCTGTCTTTCCTCAAGGACACTAAAGATGTGCTGAACCTTATTACCAATATAGAGAACCCTGAGGAGATCTCTCTTCTGATGACACTCGATATAGAGGCCCTCTACACCAACATCCCCAAGATGCAACGATTGAAGTAATTGACACAGCTCCTGAGAACAATCACTCCTCCAACCACCACCCCAGCAGACTTCATAATAGAATGTGCCACCTTAGCACTAAAGAACAACTTCTTTATGTATAAGACACAAGTGTACCACCAAATACAATGGCCATCTATGGGGAGTACGTTCGCCCCCAGTCTCCCATGTCTCTACATGGCCGACTTCGAGTCCAGACATATCTTCTGTACCTCTAATCCGTTCCAAAACAACATGGTTTCATGGAAGCTCTACATAGACGACATACTCGTCTTGTGGAAAGGGGACAGAGACAGTTGTGAGGCTTTCGCCGACTGGATCAATTCACCCAGCCCTTTTTTACACTTCACAAGTTCAATCTCAGACTGCGAGATTGCATTTTTAGATCTCATGATCAGCCTCAATCAAGGCCAGCTAACCACCACAACGTATAAGAAGAACACGGACTGTAACAGCCTGCTATCCTTTGAAAGTCACCACCCGAAAGCACTCTGTGAAAATCTTCCATATGGCCAATACCTACGCCTTCGGCGGAATTGCAGTATTCTAAATGACTACGATAATCAAGCGAAGGACTTGAGCAAAAATCTACTTGAGCAAAAATATCCTCCAAGAGTAATTAAACTCGCTGAAAAAAGAGCCCGTAATAACAACAGGGAGGCTCTATTAGAAAATAATACACAACCCAAAGAAGACACAATGACATGCGTCACTACCTTCACACCTCTATCTAACAAAGTAAAGTCCATCATATTGAAACATTGGAATATCTTGAGCACAGGCAATCTGAAACTTGAACGCCCACGCTTTGCTTTCCGAAGGACTTCGAATCTAAAAGATCAACTGGTACACAAAAGCCCTTGAATAAAGCTACCCAGATCACAAACAACTTTTTGGAACCTTCCTCCAGTTAACGGACACTACCCCTGCGGGAACTGTACTGCTAGTAGTTCTACTGAACACTCACAAACACTCCAGCTAGGATCATTCATGTGGACACAAAAACAGCACACCATCTGTAACACCCATAACTGCATTTATCTAATCAAATGCCCCTGTCAAATGTACTATATAGGGATGACTACTAGACCTATAAAAATAAGGATTGGAGAACATAAGAGCACCATAAGATGTGGACACAACGCGACAAAGATGAGCAACCACTTCACTGACCTTAAACATTCCTCTAATGATCTACAATAGAAATCCTTGAATCAAATACATCATGGACCCCAGCCACATTATTTAGGCGAGAACAGCGCTGGGTGTTCCGCCTTCACACCAACCGGGATGGAATGAAGTATGACATCCCATGGATCGATTTGTAGGCATACATCTCTGAGCTACTTGATATGGAAACTATACAGGCCTACTCCTCGGTTTATATGCCGCCACTGATCACCACCTCATGCACCTTAAATGATCATTTAATCATCAAAACAATCTACAACGATCATTACACCACCTGAAATGATTAACCACAGATACAGGACGGCTGACAGACTTACAAGACTAGATCACACCACGCCACTTAGCGAATTACCCGTTAATAAGCATCATTCTGGTCCACTTTGTCTTGATGGTCTTTTAACAAGCTACCCTGACATAAGTATTGTGACCGGCACCATGCACACTCTAGAGCTGTCATCCATCACCGCATTTACTGACAATACATATCTTCCCCCTTTTACTTTCATGAGGGTTGCCACATATTTGTGAAGAGTTTCTCTATAGATGTTCAATGTCTCTCATCGGTACATTGTTTCATGATGGCCGCCAAAAGTGCGTGATAAACTTCCTTACACATTCCAACTTTTTTTGAAATCACCACTTTAAAATGGCCGCCAGACATGCGCAGACACTCAATGCCTTTACCACACCACCACTCCAAGATGGCCGCTACATTTGTGTGCCGCTGCACTTCCGGGTTCACACGGATTTCGGTTCCAACTCTCCAGACATACTCTTTTTAAAACAGGTTCCCTCATCCTCCGCATCCACATTCGGGGCTAGCAGAGGACGAGGGTAGGTGCGACGATCTGATCGCACTCAGAAACTGTGAGTACCGAATACCGGTCTCTGTACCGGCGTGCGCTGCTACGGCATATGTGATCCTCTAGTTAGGATCTTCCTTACTTACCTGACATACTTATTTCCAGTCCAGCACGACTGAGCGCTGCACCTCTGCTAGACCCTAGGGAGTACTTAGATCTCCGGTTGGAGGTAAGATTATGTGCTTGACAATGAATAAGAAAGGGAAGCATTGTCTACACCACCACACTCCCCTTTTTAATAGAGTGACCATTTATGTGATATCAGCACGGATTAAGGTTATCTCTTAAATATATGTATAAAACAGGTGGATGCTTCACTGGCAATCCACACTATCTGCACAGTGGCATTGGATGGATGTATGCTGGTGCCATCACACAATGAAATTTTCTCCATTTCATACTGCATACCAACTATGATCGTGACCAACATTGGATGGACGGGGGGTACCAGCCTCGAATTCTTTAGGCTGGTAAACTCAGCTAAATGGAATTTTTTTTTCAATGCGAGCTATTCTTAAAAGATCGGCTCTATATATTTTTTCATGTTGTACGTGTCGTGTATTTGTCTTTATGTGTCTTTACATGTCTGGGAGCTACTCCAGCACCGGACAAACAGTTTTGGGACAAAATAATGGACATCCTGGTCAATAAGATATTCTTATGCCAGGAACATGATAATTCTGTTTCATTTCTCTCTCCTGACAGGTTGGAAAACCAACTCCAAATAAGTAGGTACCACTGCAAGGGCACCACTTTTTAGACATTTGTGGGGTAGGAAGATTCACTCACTATTCCTGTCCTGACGAAGCGCCACGGATGCTCCTGACCACAAGCAGCGCGAAACATGTTGACCAACTAGAGTTGGACCTAAAAGAGCCAACTCACCTCAAGATTACCAAGGGACTTTATGACCCTACTGGTAGTATCTACCTAGAAAGGTTTTTAATCCAACAGCGCGGTCCAGTTATTAAAAGTAGTTAGTGGCCTCCCTGATCATTTGTAATCCACACTATCACACACGAAACTCCACCCCACCTAGACTCTACCTTGCACTCATCATACGGCATACCAACAAAAGATCTCCTCCAAAGTGACCCTTCGGGGGACCCGTTGGGCATTGCAGCGCCAGCCCAACGAGGAGCAACAGCCCTATGATGAAGTATGCAAAAAGAACAATTGATGGACAGAATGCAGAACAATGTCATACATTCACCCCAGTACAGAGATCTGGGCCTAAATCCATCATTTTTTTGCTCACCATGCCATTCCAGTTTGGACCCAGCCATATGCAAATCAGTCTTGACCCTGCGCCCAATGGGAACAGTCCAGCCCGAACTGCCAGGCCAGGTCCTCCCTGGACTGGAAACAAGCATCCTAGGACCGGTTTCGGGCTTTCAGCCCTCATCAGCCAGAATAGCTTGACTCCAGTGGCATGGAGAGCACGGGACCCACGTCTGGGCATACCCGTCCCACTCGGGGTGACAAATGCAAAAAGAACAATTGATGGACAGAATGCAGAACAATGTCATACATTCACCCCAGTACAGAGATCTGGGCCTAAATCCATCGTTTTTGCTCACCATGTCATTCCAGTTTGGACCCAGCCATATGCAAATCAGTCTTGACCGTGCGCCCAATGGGAACAGTCCAGCCCGAACTGCCAGGCCAGGTCCTCCCTGGACTGGAAACAAGCATCCTAGGACCGGTTTCGGGCTTTCAGCCCTCATCAGCCAGAATAGCTTGACTCCAGTGGCATGGAGAGCACGGGACCCATGTCTGGGCATACCTGTCCCACTCGGGGTGACAAATGCAAAAAGAACAATTGATGGACAGAATGCAGAACAATGTCATACATTCACCCCAGTACAGAGATCTGGGCCTAAATCCATCGTTTTTTTGCTCACCATGCCATTCCAGTTTGGACCCAGCCATATGCAAATCAGTCTTGACCCTGCGCCCAATGGGATCAGTCCAGCCCGAACTGCCTGGCCAGGTCCTCCCTGGACTGGAAACAAGCATCCTTGGACCGGTTTCGGGCTTTCAGCCCTCATCAGCCAGAATAGCTTGACTCCAGTGGCATGGAGAGCACGGGATACACGTCTGGGCATACCCGTCCCACTCGGGGTGACAAATGCAAAAAGAACAATTGATGGACAGAATGCAGAACAATGTCATACATTCACCCCAGTACAGAGATCTGGGCCTAAATCCATCGTTTTTTTGCTCATAATGCCATTCCAGTTTGGACCCAGCCATATGCAAATCAGTCTTGACCCTGCGCCCAAAGGGAACAGTCCAGCCCAAACTGCCAGGCCAGGTCCTCCCTGGACTGTAAACAAGCATCCTAGGACCGGTTTCAGGCTTTCAGCCCTCATCAGCCAGAATAGCTTGACTCCAGTGGCATGGAGAGCACGGGACCCACGTCTGGGCATACCCGTCCCACTAGGGGTGACAAATGCAAAAAGAACAATTGATGGACAGACTGCAGAACAATGTCATACATTCACCCCAGTACAGAGATCTGGGCCTAAATCCATCGTTTTTTTGCTCACCATGCCATTCCAGTTTGGACCCAGTCATATGCAAATCAGTCTTGACCCTGCGCCCAATGGGAACAGTCCAGCCCGAACTGCCAGGCCAGGTCCTCCCTGGACTGGAAACAAGCATCCTAGGACCGGTTTCGGGCTTTCGGCCCTCATCAGCCAGAATAGCTTGACTCCAGTGGCATGGAGAGCATGGGACCCACGTCTGGGCATACCCGTCCCACTCGGGGTGACAAATGCAAAAAGAACAATTGATGGACAGAATGCTGAACAATGTCATACATTCTCCCCAGTACAGAGATTTGGGCCTAAATCCATCGTTTTTTTGCTCACCATGCCGTTCCAGTTTGGACCCAGTCATATGCAAATCAGTCTTGACCCTGCGCCCAATGGGAACAGTCCAGCCCGAACTGCCAGGCCAGGTCCTCCCTGGACTGGAAACAAGCATCCTAGGACTGGTTTTGGGCTTTCAGCCCTCATCAGTCAGAATAGCTTGACTCCAGTGGCATGGAGAGCACGGGACCCATGTCTGGACATACCCGTCCCACTCGGGGTGACAAATGCAAAAAGAACAATTGATGGACAGAATGCAGAACAATGTCATACATTCACCCCAGTACAGAGATCTTGGCCTAAATCCATCGTTTTTTTGCTCACCATGCCATTCCAGTTTGGACCCAGCCATATGCAAATCAGTCTTGACCCTGCGCCCAATGGGAACAGTCCAGCATGAACTGCCAGGCCAGGTCCTGCCTGGACTGGAAACAAGCATCCTAGGACCTGTTTCGGGCTTTCAGCCCTCATCAGCCAGAATAGCTTGACTCCAGTGGCATGGAGAGCACGGGACCCACGTCTGGGCATACCCGTCCCACTCGGGAGTGACAAATGCAAAAAGAACAATTGATGGACAGAATGCAGAACAATGTCATACATTCACCCCAGTACAGAGATCTGGGCCAAAATCCATCGGTTTTTTGCTCACCATGCCATTCCAGTTAGGACCCAGCCATATGCAAATCAGTCTTGACCCTGCGCCCAATGGGAACAGTCCAGCCCGAACTGCCAGGCCAGGTCCTCCCTGGACTGGAAACAAGCATCCTAGGACCGGTTTCGGGCTTTCAGCCCTCATCAGCCAGAATAGCTTGACTCCAGTGGCATGGAGAGTACGGGACCCACGTCTGGGCATACCCTTCCCACTCGGGGTGACAAATGCAAAAAGAACAATTGATGGACAGAATGCAGAACAATGTCATACATTCACCCCAGTACAGAGATCTGGGCCTAAATCCATCGTTTTTTTGCTCACCATGCCATTCCAGTTTGGACCCAGCCATATGCAAATCAGTCTTGACCCTGCGCCCAATGGGAACAGTCCAGCCCGAACTGCCAGGCCAGGTCCTTTCTGGACTCGAAACAAGCATCCTAGGACCGGTTTCGGGCTTTCAGCCCTCATCAGCCAGAATAGCTTGACTCCAGTGGCATGGAGAGCACGGGACCCACGTCTGGGCATACCCATCCCACTCGGGGTGACAAATGCAAAAAGAACAATTGATGGACAGAATGCAGAACAATGTCATACATTCACCCCAGTACAGAGATCTGGGCCTAAATCCATCGTTTTTTTGCTCACCATGCCATTCCAGTTTGGACCCAACCATATGCAAATCAGTCTTGACCCTGCGCCCAATGGGAACAGTCCAGCCCGAGCTGCCAGGCCAGGTCCTCCCTGGACTGGAAACAAGCATCCTAGGACCGGTTTCGGGCTTTCAGCCCTCATCAGCCAGAATAGCTTGACTCCAGTGGCATGGAGAGCACGGGACCCACGTCTGGGCATACCCGTCCCATTTGGGGTGACAAATGCAAAAAGAACAATTGATGGACAGAATGCATAACAATGTCATACATTCACCCCACTACAGAGATGTGGGCCTAAATCCATCGTTTTTTTGCTCACCATGACATTCCAGTTTGATGATGAAGTATGACATCCCTTTGGGATGTGTGAGGGCAACATGAAACAGTCCTGCTGACTGCCACCTTACATATGCCCCTTGCTTGGACAACCTGTTAATACTCTCTCTTTCTCTTTAGGAACAGTGGTCCTATTTTTTATTGTGAGATCTCATATTCTTCTGTTCCCAAACAAGGGATCTCATTCTTGCTCGAGACCTTTAGTTTTCTGACTCCCCATTTGGATGTACCACCACTTGTATTTTCCCAGGTGAGGGATTATCCAATGATCTGGTCCTGGCCTTGCATTCTTTGATAAAATGCCTGGCCTTGCCACAATACAGACAGAGTTTTTGCTTGTTCCTTTTTTCTCTTTCTTCCAGGCTGAGAGGTCCCCGTATTCCGTTGATTTGCATGGGCTCGACTCCCTCGCCATGTCGAGTATTTTCTTCCAATTCGGGTTTTGGACGGGGCAAGATATATCTCGGCTCTTCTTGAGTTTTGTCACCCTTTCTCTCTTGTAATCTATGATCCAGCTGCACCATCAGTTTGATCAATTCATCACAAGATTGTGGCAAGTGGACTACTTGTGCTAAAACATCCTTTAATTTACTACGTAGTCCCTGGTAGAATAAGGATGTCCTTTTTTCCATTGGCCAATTTGTTTCTACAAGGAGTTTATTGAACGTGGTGATGTATGTTAGCAAATCCTACAAACCTTGTTTAAGCATGATCAGTTCTCTATCCAAAGAGATAGGTGAACCTTCCATATTTAGACGAATGGAAGGTTCACCTTAAGAAAATAATTGGTGTCAAACGGTCTGTAGAAGCAATCAATGTACTTCTGCAAAAAGACCAGATATCTCAATTACTCCCTCCGAATAAAGTAGAATATTTCTTATCAGCTCAAAGCCAGAAACACAACCGCTGGGAGTGTTACTCACCCACCATATTGAATAAATTCAAACCAACTGTCTGGAATAACAAATTCCCGACCGCCCGCCTGTGCGTGAACCACATCAGGCCCTGAAAACATTGTATCAACCGGTTCAGCCAAGCAACAGAAGCTGAATTTGTATGACACGGCAAACTTATCTGATCCGCTCACCTTTAACCGCTTCAATGTATCCTTCACTCGCAACTGTAAACAAATGAGTGGCAGCAAGGAGAGTGAAAACATGGCGGTCTTCACGTCACCGTGCACACTGACACTGGTGTTAGATTCCGTTAACCGGCCACACAGAGGATGTATGAAACAAGGATGAGATCACTCTGATCCCTTATCATCAGTCCTGTCAATCATAAACAATCCGGGCATAACAGTAGCCCTTTCGGTTTCTAGTTGCCGATCTGTACCAACATGTGATCAAAGTATTTAATGTGTGCATGCGGGTACCGACTTGTGCTTTTAACATTATGTAAACCGATGCAAGAGATAAAGATGAGTGTCATCGAATCCCTTATCATTGTGTTGACAAACACAAACCAAAAACGGGCCTCTCTGCCTCCACAGTTTTTGTTTAACCTATCTTATGTAAATCACCACCCAACTAGACTTCATTTGGATCTGGAAACATGATAAACATTAATGGCAGTACATCAAATAATTATTTGCCAGGGTCGTTTACAATGTATTTTGTCCTTTTGCGAATTATGTAATATACACTAACAATGGTCTCATATTACACACCAATAATTGTACATTATTACATAAAGCAGTCTCATTTCTCCATTGTTAAGGCTCGTCACCTGTCCAGATTGGTTAACATTAATGACAATACATCAAAAGATTTTTCATGGTCAGGGTCATTCTCAAAGGATTTCGTAATTTTTGAAGATATAAAGTGACATGTTACCAAGTTTCAAATAGCATTCGCAGGCAGCATGCTTATCAATAACACCCAATTCATTGTACGATAATTTGTGGTTATCCCATGGTACACAAGTTATTATGCTTGTCAGAAGCTTTTCAGACCCTTGGCTAGGCCACAAAAAAACTTAGGCTCCATGAGGAGGTATGAGTGTCCAAAACAACACATAGTATGTGTTTCAATAATCGTAGAGACATGGTGTAGGTAATTGGGTTACTGGTTGAGGGGTGTGAAGCCCTACTCAAGCAGCAACCACAATTCCTGTCAGGGTGAAACACAAGCAAACCCCAAATGAACCTGTGCTTAACTCTCTGGTAGCTTGGCACAAAAACAGTCAGGCTTAGCTCAGAGGCAATGTGTAAAGTATATATGCTGCACACAAACAGTAATAAAGTAAAAACACCACACAAGAAAAATCCCACACCAATTTTGAAAAATAGAGTAAAATTTAATACATTATTTGAGAACAAAAAGACAAAAAATCCAATCAATAGAACCGGAGATATGCAATTTTAAAGATTTAAGTGAAAACAGTGCTTAGAAGCACAAAGCGCCAACTGTGGTTATCTGGTCGCACCTGACCAGGACAAAGTCACAAGTTTAGACCGACTGCGATGGAGCACGGGCTGGATACAGGGACCAAGTTAGGGCTTCTGAACAAAGTACCTTAAATGGGGGGAGGCGGAGCGTTGCGAGGTCCAGAGTCGAGGATGCGTCTCGCAGCAGCAGTTCCGATGCAAGGTGATGTGTTGCGCTCAGTCATTTCTGCCCAAGGGACCACAGCTGGGCTGGTAGACCATCTTCAGGCCCACCTCCAAGGGTCCAGGATTGGGGTAGCACCACTTGGGGGGCAAGACTCACAGCAGGCAGAGCCCAGGTGCTGGGTTTAAAGTCGTTGCACCCTTTTCTGTCCTTGAAGCTCTGATCAGGAGGCCAGCCAACTAGCCCTTGGAGTCACTCTGATGGTTCTGGATTCAGATGATGTAGGTCCAGTCTTTCTCACTCAGACAGCAGGGTAGCAAAATTGCAGTCCATCTTGCAGAGCAGCACAGCAATCCTTCTGAGTCTTTCCCAGGTCCAGAGGTGGACTGAAGATTTGGGTCTGATCGCCCAATATTTATACTAGGTGACAGCTTTGAAGAAGTGGAAGGTTCTTGAGGTATCCACCCCCAGAGGTGCTTTGAATTTCCTGCAACCCTACCCTGGCTCCTGCTTCTCTGGGGGACATCACACTAGTGTTGAATCCTTTGTGAGTGTGCTCAGGCAGAGGCTTTGTGATGTGCAAGCGTGGTAGTTGACAGCTCCTCCCCCTTATCGAGTCAGAGATGGCGCATCCTGCCAACATCTATTCACCCTTCGTCTTACTTTATGGGAGCAATACACAAAGACCAATACGACAGCTACACCTAGTCATGTGACCCAGGATACAGGCTGCAGGCACCAAATGGTTAGTACAAGAAAAGGGCAACTTTGTAAAAGTGCCATTTTCATAACAACAAAGGGACTGAAAGAATTCTTCAATTAGTCTCAGCCTCTGGCGATCATCTGGACCTCAGTCCAATCCATTTGACTAAAATGCCCAGACATGGGACCTGTGCTCACTGTGTCATTTGATTAGAGCTTTGTCTCACTTATGAGTCCCATGTAGGCCAGTACCTAATTTGGGTTGCTGGTGATCCCATCTGGAGAGGTTCTGACATGGACTTGGAATTCAGGCTAGAGAGTTTCTGTACGAGAACTAAGACTAATTTTCACATGGATTGTCTCTGTTTAGTGCACGGTCAGAAACAATGATGGACTGGAATGCATCTCAATTGACTACCAGTGACTGAGATAAATTCTGGCATCTCTAACATCACTATGTTGTTTGTTGTAGAAGATTTACAAAGTCATTTAGTGCTGCCTTGAGTTTCCATACATTTTCTAAAGTATGCTGCCATAAAGAAACATGTATATTCAGAAGACTTAATCCTTCTTTTATCTAGGAATGTGCAAAGTTGCAAACATTTCTCCACACAAACTTCCAGTAATATTTGCAGATACCAGTTACTTCCTGTAGTTCACAAAATTTAATTCAGGTGGGTTTAAGTGTTAAAATGGAAATTTTCAAATCTCCTTTAAATTGTTTGTTGAAAAAGCAGATTACCAACATCTATACAGTTTTAATGTCACAAGAAAAAGTTGTATTTAAACTGTAAAAAATGTCACATCCATTTTCAGCACCTACTAGAACTTGCTTGCAAAGGTTGGCACAATTAAGGAAATATTTCCAGTTTCTGGGGAAAAGCTATGTCAGTGGGTAGAGTAGGAAAACTAGGAAACTCAGGTTGCTACACCAATGACAATAACCAATGTTACATAAAACTTGTATTCCTTAATAAAAAAAACACCCACAGTTATTTTTAACATAGATCTTACCTGCCTAAGCCATGTCGTCCTCAGTTGGCCATAAAACAAATCAAAGTAGATAATCAGCATATGTAGTTTCCTAAGATATGCAGGTTTAATACATAATAAATATTTCTAAAAAGATTAGGTAAAGACAATATTTTCACAAAACAGAATGTGGCCTCATAGAGACAGGTGCAATTTATTTAATGAAACAAGATCCTGAGGTAGATTGGTAAGCAAAGCCCTAAAATTGCATTAAAATTCATCCTCCACTGTCCTATTAACTGAGATAACCAAATGGCTGAAATATTTTTTCTAAGCCCCAGAGCTGATCCATACATCATCCCAGTGCATCATCACAATTTATTGGTGTTCATGTGATAACCAGACATCTGATTACTGCTCTTCAAAACAATGTAGAAGTGCTCTTTTGCTGTACTAAAATCTTAAACAACAAGTCGCCTGTGTTGAGAAGAAGCTTTTCCTATATGATTTGCATGAAAATTCACTCAGGACCCCATCTTCTGATTATAGAGCCATTAAGGGTGTGATAAAGAGGTACCACAATAGTGGGGATAGTGGACAACCTTTTAGAATTGACATGTAAAGTTTTTAACAGCAAAATGAAATTGAACAAAATTTGGGTTTTCCACAGTACATTTATGTTTATTTAATAAATTTATCGAGCGATATGACTCCTACCTTGACGAGTACTTATCTTTTTCTCCTAATCAATTCTTTCCATGATTGTGGAACACTCTTATTTTTCCAGCAATTTTGAACAACTACATAAAATAAAGGAGTAATTTCCATTTGAAAGCATTTATGTATCTTGCTTCTAGGCCACAATATACTGCTGCCTTTGTGTTTGGCAGAGTGTATATCAAAGATTGTAGTTAGCTGTTCCTCTAAAATCTCCAAATCTTTTAACTTTTCTGCTTTTCTTTCTGATAAGCCAATTCAGTTTGACTTTGCAAATATTTACTCCTGCCCTTAAAAGGAGTAGCTCTCCAACTATGTTCCCAGCAGGGGGTGAGGAAATAGATTATGGAGTATTTTATAAATATCCACAAAGCTGCTGATTATGAGTAGTGATATCCCACCAGGAGTGATATGTTGGGGACGCTTACCACTTTAGGCTTTCTCAGGCACCTTGGTGTCCTCGGGCTGAATAATATTTAGACTGGGCACTGTGCTGCAGGGACGGATGCAGGGGCGTAATGAAGTAGCGCAGCTTAGCCCTTACCCTCGCCTACAGCACCATGGAAGCAGCATACAATGCTCCCTCTAGACTGGCTGAACTGTGCCTTGGCTCTCCAACCCACCCAGCGCGCCTGCCAACACTTTTGGCCTACATGTATTCTGTGGCACGTGAAGCGATCATCAGACATTCAGTAGTACAGTAAATGCTTTGTTTTTTTGTCAATAGCATAGTGATGGAGGGACATTCTGAGCCATAGTGATTTACAGACAATCTTCCATAGGAAAGTAATTGATTCACACATTTTGTGCAGGAAATCAAACATTTTAAGGGTAGTCCTAGCACTGCATTTGTACTTGGTTGTGCATAGTAACTTTCAAGACATATTTATATATTCTTATATTGTTATGTGCACATTGAACATTGGTGCATAACACTGGAACTCACAAGTAGCATCACTGCTATGTTCTGGCAAACTTAGGCTCCAATTACTAGCTGCCTGGTGAAAGTGTGCTGAAATTGCCAGGTCTGCAATCACTAATTTTCACCTGTTATTCTAAGGCTGCACTGTGCAATTATGTGTTATTGTTGTCAGAATGGGAAATAATCATGCAGACTAAGATTTACGAGATCCACATCCACATGGTTATTTCCAGTTCCATAGACGATTGCTCTACAAATTGAGGTGCTTATGTGGGGTGGTTTTGTGGTTATGTCCGGGCTGGGGCAGTCTGGTAGGCTGTTGGGGTGAACGTTTTATGCTACCATGTCTTTTAGGGAGGGGTCAGGCGGGACCTGGGGTGTACTTGTGTCCACAGGTGCTTCCCAGACAAATTTTTCCTCAATAGTGGTACCTCTCTTGCAATGCTCGCTTAAATAGTGGCACACCTAATCACCTCACCAAAAAAGGTGGATTCAAATATTCCACTGACATGAACTGCTGGAAATAATTGGAGAGAACACTGAGTATTATCTAGCTCTAAAGTATAGCTGGAGTTTTATTTTGAGATATGATTGTGCTTTTAATTTGGCTGATGCAAGTTTTTTGTTACACCTGCATAATCGTGAATAATTTTCAGTATTTCATGTAACACTTGTTATGCAAATTCTATTTTAAAATTATGTAATTACACCACATTATGTAATTTCAAGTCTGTTTGGGTCACTGGAGCACGGGAACAGCGTGAACGAACAGAATGTGAACGGCTGATGTTCACGACATTTGTGTGTTTTGGGTTACTTTTTAATGTTAAATGAGTCCTCAGGTCCAAGCACTTGTGTGTTTTGGGTTATTTATTAGTATTAAACGAGTCCTCAGGTCCAAAATGGATGTGAGGAAGAATTTTACACACTGCATTTGACGTAATTTTTCAGAAACTTTGCATAATTATTCAAAAAGAAATTACTCGAATTTACACTATTAATTTGCTGGTAATTTTATTCTGCCTCTCCTCGTATCTATTTCACAATGTCTCCCTTTGCTCCTGACTCACTCACCCACTTTGAATCTCACACTGTCATCTTACACACAAGAACACACTCACACACACTCACTCATGATCTCTATCACACTCTGAGGTTCTTGCGTTATCCTAGTCACTTTCTCACTTGCTCTCCCTTTCTTTATCTCTCATCTCGTTTTCCCTATAGCACTGTCTACCTTACAATTTAGCTGTTTTTCAAGATTTCTATACCTCTCACAAACTTTTACATGCTGTATGTTTCTCACACTTTCATTCATTCATCCTCACTTTTTATCCCTCACTAGCTCCTTTGACTTGCTCTAGGTCTCAAGCTTTCACATTTCCATAGATAATAACATTCGGCGAAGAGGGGAGCAGCACAGACCACTAACACCAGGTTTGTGTGAAAAAGAATGCTTTATTGAAACAGGTGCATATCGCGAAACAACGTAGGCCTTTGCCTTACAAAACTACAACCTCACTATACATATTTAATCACTTATGTTAAGCTAATCCCCCTGCCAACAACAACTTAATTCAGCAATATCGTACTTGAGCCACAGCTGTTCAACTGTAAATGAGACCTCTAAAATCCTTTCCCTGTTTGTAACATCTATTAACTTCTCAACCCATTAAACTTCCTGGCTCGTCCAGGTGTGAACTTATCTACCCGTTCCCTTTCAGCCTGAACTGCCGCTGACAACAACCATAAACCATAAACTTCAGTAAATCAATGCAGCTTCTCTGCCAACCGCCAAGGCACCTGAGTCAAAGTGACAACCTTAATAACATAGCTTCCCCTTGCACACCTGTATGCAACAAAGCACGCCCAACCCCCCAAAATTTGGGGAAAACAAGGAAAACAACCCCCAAAAACATAACTATGGGACTGGGAGGGTGGGGTAAAAAACACTACCCGCAGGTACCAGCCACTGTGTCACCAAGGCAAAATGGTGGCTGGTACCGCAAAATGCCCGAATATATATATCTTGGGCTACATATGTAGACCAAATGTCACCCAAAGCCTGAGCAGTCGTCCGACTGCTTCACTTCACCAAAATACCCGGGGGGCAGACCTCCCTGCGGTCGGCTCCGCCCCCCCCCAAATACCCCTTGCGAGAGATGGGAGCTGCACAAATCACTGACACCATGTTTGTGTGATAAATATCACTTTATTGAAATAGGTGCACATCACAAAACAACCTAGGCCTTTGCCGTACAAAACTGCAACCTCAATATACATATTTAATCACCTTTGTTATGCTACCCTGCCCCTAAAATATCCCTCCCCCACAACAACTTAATTCAGAAATATTGTACTTACGCCAGGGCTAGTCAACTGTAACTGAGACCTCTAAAATCCCTTCCCTTTTTCCTACAACTATTAACTTCTCAATCCACTAAACTTCCTACGTAATCTTAAACTTCCTGGCTCGTCCAGGCGTGAACTTGCCTACCCATTTCCTTTCAGCCTGAATTGCCGCTGACAACAACCATAAACTTCGGTAAATCATGGCAACTTCTCTGCCTACTGCCACCCAGAAAATGGGGAGACGAAAGTGCTCCCCCTCTTTTGTGCCCCCTCCCCTTTTTGACCTGAAGAATAGAGGTACCCCACTAACTAATGATAAGCACCTTGGCTAAAATCAACTTTAACTGCAAAAAGCCCATAAGGGACAAATGAACCCCATCTCCTCTAAAGAATTCTACTTCCTCATAATGAAGATCTGAATGTACCACTCTGCCCAAACCGATGTCCCTGCAGAGAGTACGCATTTCTTTGTTCAGCTTCCTCCTGGCCCTGTCTATGGGTGCTGGCTTGGCATTCCAGCACCAAACCCTCCTGGGTATGAATTCAGTCCAAAGCACATGGCAACCTGCCCATAATCTATTAATCTCCCTCAAATCCTGCTTCATGGATTTAATTAGTGCAAGGCACTCTGAAGCACTAGATCATTCTCCCCTAAGTGTATCAGGAGTATATAAGAACATTTCCCACCTACCAGGAGCCTATTAAGACAAGGGAGGAGCTCCCTCCATCGTATCCCCCCTTTCCCATTCCAGGTAAGGAAGCCTTATTAAAACCCAAATTCGCCCTTGACTGCTGGGCCTCGCATGACGCTCTGCCCACTTAACGAAAGAGTGGCCGACAATCCAAATCTTCAGCCCTGCAGCCTGAGGCCTGGGGAGAGGACCTGTAACAGAAACACAAGTTGACCACCTGGACACTTACCCCGTCAAGTATTCCCCCCTCTGACATACTTCTGGGAGAAATTGGATGACCATCTCCCCAGCTACATAAGATTCGCCTGACCCCAACCCGCCTACCTGCTTCTATCTTTATTCTAAAAGAGTGGGTCCCAAAACTGCGTGCGTCCAAGCCAATCAATGTCAGCACTTTGTGCATTATGGCCAACAACAACTGGCTACTGTCCTCATGCTTAAAAGACCTCTTGCCACTGATGACGGCCCGAGGACGCAGAGCAGTCCCCCAGCGCACCGGGCAAAGACTAGCTACCAGATGTAGCCGCAGAAAAATGCTCCTGCCCTTCTTCCTGTGGTCTGTTTCGGATTTGTATAACCACACCACAGGCCTTTTTTATATCAATGGACTTCCTCCCAGAGTAATCCCCTACACCCCCTACCCCCCCAACAGCTGAGACACCCGAAAAGCGCCAAAGAACATCTACAACATAAGGGCTGATAATAGCACTGTCTCGCTATCCCCCTGCAAACTTTGGGAAGAGCTTTGGGTACATCACTGAAAATGTCCAAGGTCAACGGCTTCCTATTGGGAGCATTCTGACCAGATTTCCTGGCCCAACCCTCCAAAATTCTTCTCCCAAGCTCACTAGCAGAGGGTGCATAACCCCACAAAGCTTGCCCATCAAAACAATACCTGCTAGCTTGCTCGAAATAGTCAGCCTTGACTGACCTTTTTCAGTGAGGGTCATTATAAATTGGACTACATCTTCAACCCTACCCCATTCCTGTGACCTCTGTTTTGCCCCCGCTAAGAGTTCAGCCCAGACATGATTAAAGCCCTTCTCGTAGAAACTGCTAGAGAATCAGCTATCCTCTCTCACCCATTGACCAAAGCATTTTCGGCATCCGGGTCCTCAATCTGTCCAACTCCGTGGCCAGCCCACTGTGAACAAGACAAAGCATCAGCAATGTCATTGTCCACACCTAGCACATGCCGGGCTCTAAAAATTATATCAAGTTGCAGGCATTTTAGAACAAAGACCCTCAGCAACTGCCACAGCTGTTGGTCCTTGGTTGACTGCCTATTAGCCACGTGCACTACCGACACATTGTCAGCTCTGAAAAGGACTCTCTCGTGTGATAGCATTTCCACCCATAGTGCCACTGCCACTATCAAAGGGAAGAATTCAGGAATGCAATAATACAGCCACCCCCTTTCCAAGCTGCTGGCCAGTCTTCAGCACATCATTGTCCTTGCCAGTAAAGAAAGACCAAAACCACAACCTCCTGCCGCATACGAAAAAATCTGCGTGTCCCACTCCATGTCAGTCAGTGCTGCTAATGGAATCCCATTAAGGGATTGTGAGAAAGCTCGCCACATCCTCAAGCCCTCTTTGACCCCTGCCGACAGCCTGATATGATGGTGGGTTAGCGGTAAACCTGAGAGTGACAGACCCGACCTCCTATAAAATGTTCTCCCTGTTCTCGCAACCCTGCATGCAAAGTTTAAAGGGCCCAACAGGACCTGTACCTCCTTCACTGTGACCTTTGTTTTTCCCAACATTGCATCCAGCAGGATCTGCATTGTAAGTTTTTTCCGGTAAAAGGTCATCCATAGCCCTCGAGTCAATCTCAATGTCCAGAAAAGACAAGACCGTGCTGGGCACCCCCAGTCACTGATGAGCTTCTGGAAACTTACCAGCAAGCGCTGGCAGTCCATGGAACCGGGTTCTCATACAAAAAAAAGTAATCCAGGTAATGTGTCATATGGTTGTGTCCCATGTATCAAGAGAAAAGTCACTGCAAAAATGTGCTAAAGCACACAAATAAAGCACTCGTAATTGAGCAATCCATTGGAAATGCTTTGTCCACATACCAACTGCCTTCAAATTGTATGCCAAGCAGTTGGAAGTTGGCAGGGTGTACCGGCAGCAAACGAAAAACCGACTTGATGTCGCTCTTAGCCATAAGCGCCCCCTGGCCAACTAATTCCATTAGAGCCAGGGCCACATCTACTAACAAGTATGTCACCGAAACCTGTTCTACTGGTATGAAATCATTGACTGACTGTTCTTCAGGCCAGGAAAGGTGTTGTATTAGCTGAAACTTTCCCTTTTCCTTTTTGGGTGGTGCGCCAATTGTAGACACTATAAGGTGTTCCTGAATCTCTTTGAATAATTTGTCTCTCACAGCTTGGGCATGCTCGCTCGCTGACTTCAAATTAGCTGCCCAGCAGCGTACTCTCGGACCATCGTAAACCAGTCTGAAACCCTCTGTAAAACTTTGTAACATCGTCCTTCCTATCGTATTGTGAAAGCCAAAATTTCAGTCTATCTAACTTAATGGGCATACAAGCCATTCCCTCCAGGTCCCTGGCCGCCCCTCCCTGCCCTGTAGCCAGTGGCCTGTCCGTTTGGCTGCCCCGTTGTTGCCCCATGTTGCCCTTCCGGGCCCCCTTGCTGCTGACCATAGCCTGCTGAATAACTGGAAGATCCCCCTCCCCCAAAGCAATGGACCAGTGGGTGTTGACCTGCACCTTTTGAACATTCGTGGCCGAACTTATAAAATTCCCTTGTGCAGAGTGCCTTATTGTAGTCCGAACAAGCCCCACTCTGGCTATCCTGTCCTTTACCCGAATACCCCACCCCTCCCCGGGTGGGGCGTCCTTGAAAGGGCTTATATTCGATCGGTAAACCACTAGCGATAAAGATCGTCTTTCCAAATTTAGCTGGGCCCATAGTGTGTTGCCATAAGTCAGTATCCAGTTCCCCCCATTGTGCTTCCGGATCTACCGCCATACAGGCCAGGAACTCTTCATCGTACTGAGCCCAGGCATAACCTTCATAATTTAGCTTGGCCTTTCTGATGACGTCTAAGTACTTAAAGAGTGCGACAGACCTCTCCGGTTACTTTTCACAGTACACACTCGCATATATAAGAAATTCTGCAGTCTAATTCTCTATTGTCGCCAGCACCTTCGGCTGTTTGGACAACTTCAGCTCCTCCTCCTTGGAGGCCTCTTTGGACCTAAGCTCCCTATGCAACAGCTTCAGCATTTCAACATATTTACCCTTCCATATCCTCTCCTTAGTAGCTGGCATGAGGTGCGCGCCCAAGGGCTTTCCTGTCTCCATGTAGGGCAACTTTTTGAATTTCACCTCCTTGCTTTCGAGCGTTCCTGACTCTGTGGTTGTATCCCCCTTTGTCCCTGACCCTGACCCAGTGCCCATGTTGGCAACCTTGCTGGAAGATCCAGATCGATCTGTGCCTGCTTCTCGTTTAACTGTGACCTCTTGCTTACTGTCCCCCTGCCCAACAGGGGAGATCTCTTTGCGCATAATGTGGTCCTCTGTACAAACACCAGTGTACCTCACATAGAGACCTTTCCTTAAGCGGGCCTCCCTGCTCTTCTGAGGCTCCTGTGCCTCCACCCCCACTGATACCATGCATGACGCATGCACCCTGCACCACTGTGCGTTACCTGTCGCCAAGGTCGGTGCCCGACGCTTCACAACTTTCTCTTGACGCCATGTTCTGGCCTGTACTCCTTGTAGCTGCTGTGCACTTGTAACCTATAAAACACTAGGGGCAGATTAATTAGATGAACCCTGCCACCCTGCCACCAGCTCAGTTCCTGGCCTGCACCTCATACTCATCCCGCAACTCCCCTTCCTCCAAGCTCTTGTCTTCATATTCTAGCATGGACCGTTCCGCCTGCTCTCCAAGCACCCCATGAACATCTTCGTCTTCGTCTGCCCATTCATGCAGATGCCCACTTGCCTGCATGAAGGTTTCATAAGCCAACTTACGGAGGGCGTACCTTGCCCTCCCCAACTCTCCATAGAAGCAGGACGCATAGTCTTGTGCGCCTTCTGCTGGAGGATGCTCTAAATCCTTCCTCCTGTTGCACCACAGAGGCCACACTAGACCTTTGTAGGGTGGTGATCTTGTCATCCACCGTCATTGTCCAGCTAGCCACACGGGCCGCACCATCTCTTCTCCTCAGGGCCAATGAGCCATACATGACTCTCGTGAATCAGTCCTCCCAGCTGATGCACTGAAAAAATAGAGCAAAGGTCCGGTGTGCTGGTAAAACGCCTAAACTGAATGAGTGCCTTTCCTGCCCCCTTGCTGGGACTGCAGCCTAGCTTGTGCAACCCAGCAACACCTGCCCATGACCTGGTGCCTACCTCTGACACAACACGTGCCTCAAGTGCCACCTTCTGCCCAACCCCAATCTGTTGCCTTGAACCCGAATGGCCTGCTCTGCTATATACCCTACTCGGGGCCTCACCAACAAACCCCCAGCCATACTCCCCTCCCTCCTCTCACCCCAATCCTCCTCTGTATCCTCCTCTTCCTCCTCACTCCATTCCAGCCTAGCTGCTGCAAACACTGGGGGTAAGTTACCGCTGTGCCGAAGCTCCCTCCCCCTATGACATCCTAATGCATTGCACCTGTGTCCCCACTGATGGTGAGCCCTCAGGCATTACCCCCTTCTCCTGTTCTTCACATGCCCGCTGAGCCTCCATCCCCATAGGCGCTCTCTCCAGCCAGGACACCCCGCTCGATTCAATAGCATTCAGCCTCTCAGACTGGACCTGGCTATGGCTTGCCTCCTGTTGCAATTCTAATGTGTTTTCACCCTCAGCCACTAACTGGCGATAAATCTCTTGAAAATCCACTTCTAGGCTTGCTTTCTTGGCCTCAATTCTCCCGATCAACTATTGCCCCTCACAGGCCCCTCTCCCCCTTCCACCTTGCCGGCTTGTCTATCTCTGCCCTCAGAGCCTTTCCTCCCTCGCACCGAGTTATGCTTTCCCCTCCCTTTGTGCGAGGCCGCTCGATTGTCCACACCAGCCCGCACCCAACCACTAATGCTGAGGCCTCCTGAGGCCACATGGCTTCCTCGCTTAAGCCCAGTGTTTCCTTTTGCTCTCTAGGTCATGTTTTAAACATAGAAACAGGAGCTCGTGCCACGAGGGACCTCACATTTTTTTGCCCAGACCCTGCATGATCGTCTCACTCTGGCAGATTTAGATAATTGAACTGAAAATAATAGAAAGGTGCTTTTTTTGTTAAATACATAATTTTTACATCTACATTTTTATAGAATTCATATAAGTATATGGATTTCTGTTTATGTGCTGTATTCTGTTTTTGTGTGGGTGTACCTGCTTGTATTTACTTATCTTGTCTCTGCAAAGAAAACTACTTTTTTAAAGAACAGTAAATACTTTAAAAAAAACCTTTAGTTACTTAGAATAAAAAAATGAACACATGATTACCTGCCGTGCAATGACAAAACAAATTAAGGAATGAAGAGATTGCTTTCAGAAGCTATGCACTCTTATGTTATTAGTTATACTTCAAATTCATCATGTCAAAGTCAGTGTATTGCAACAAATTTGGCATGGCAAATAAAAGTTTGATGATGTATTTTTTTTATCTCGAAAGCACTCCGCCCACTGACTTTTCCATTATGTAAAAGCAACTAGTGTAATAAATATATCACACATATAAACATTCAAATGTAAATTTGAGCTCTTGTAAATCAGATGTATCAATTTCACATGTAAAGACATAAAGAGCTAATAGTTCTGCGTTAAATCATGGATCCTGACCATATATGAAAATGTAACACTTTTATTTGTAATAATGAGTCAATTTTGGTATGAAAGAGTTTTCATGATGAAATGGTTTTTATGTGTCTTAGATCATGCCACTCTGGGAAATGTTTGGTGATGCCAAGTTAAAGGAGTAATTGGGGTTCAGCGGGTGCCTAAATATAATTTATTATGAGGAGATTTTGGGGATTACTGAGTGGAGCTTTGATTTACGCAATACTGGAGAGCGACAGGGGATGGGGCTGTGAGACAGGAAAAAAGCAAGCAATTAAAGTGTCTGATGGAGCAGGGTAAATATACAAATTTTAACCTCCTAATATTTTCGTATAATAATAATAAACATGTTCGTTCAAGTAATTAACCAACAAATGTATGTTTGGGGAAAGGATAACACGCAGTTTTATGTGCAAAGTAATGAACTAATAGTTGTTTACGTTTCTAATATAACATAATATTTTGCGTACTGAAATAATAATAAAATGCATGTTTTTGTGCTTTGAATAAAACGTGTGGTTGCAAAATAAAGCGATGGTAAGTAAGGGACAGCTTTATATGTTGCTTCTGCTAGGTAATACCTAATTGGGGTACGTAGAAAGACGGGAGGGAAACGAAAGGGTTTATATTTCATTGTTTTAATAACATTTTGTTTTCTTTAGAAATAGTGCGCTTAGGCCTGCCGAGCAGTAAAATAAAATGGCCGCGAGTTATTAGAGTGCGCAGGAGCGGATGCGACCATGTGATAGAGGAGAGAGGCTGTTGCAAAGGGATGATCACGTGCTGATGCCGAGAGGCTGAGATGAAAGTATGGTCAAGGCTGCTGTGACCCTTCTGAGCAGATGTGTGCCAAGATGATCAGCAAGAAGCGTGAGAAGCCTGGTTGAATCAATAGAAAGAACATTATTATACAATTGTTGCAGAAAAAGAAACAATTTGGACTGATCGAAACGGATGAGCAAGTGCATGAACTGTGGGAAACGATGCTTGCATGGACATTCCTCACGGAACTAGTTAAGACCAGGAAGCTTGATTAGAATGTATAGGGACCTGAGTTTTGGACCAATGAGAATGAATCGCGCCATGTAAGAAGAAACATTTTATGCTGTAAGCTAGAATTAGGGTATAAGAAGACCTACTCTTGGTGGGAGGGAGTTAGAATGCTGCGGGATGCTGCGGGAGATGCTGAAGAAGTTAGATGCTGTAGATGGGAGAGTTTGCGGTTGCTGATGCTGACGAGCTGATGCTGCTTCTGTTATTTTCCTTTTCCAGTTGAGTATGAAATGCTGCTTTAGGAGAACTAGCATTTGACAATGATTTATATTAGAATTATTAGGATTTCCTCGAGAGATAGATAGGTTGATCTATAGAGTCTTTAGTATGATAACCTCATTTTTCGGTCTAATAAAAGTGTCATGCATTTTACAAATATTTTTATAATGATGATAAATGCAAAGATCTGAATAATAAATTAATCCCGAATTTTCTGCATTCAAAACTTTATATAAACCTTATTATATTTTAAACCAATGACTCAGTGATTTTCTTTAGCATAATGATTAATTTCAGATTTGTAAAAGAGTTCATTGTGATTGAGCTGGTCTTAATCACCATCAACTGATTCCTACTAGTTGGTCCATCGACCAATGAGCGGAATACCTTAAAAGCAAATGAGAATTATTGTGTCTTTATAAAAGAGGTATCCCGTCTCCTTCCAGCAAATCGTTTTTCTCCTAGGTTTCATGTCGGAGGAAAATCCAGGGAAATAAATGAGTAAGTGAATGTATATGCGGTGTTATGGGCCCCACCGTCATATGGATATAGTGTGTGTGTGTTAGAGAAATAATTGCCCCTGGATGACCAAAAAACATAGTAGGAGAAAATAATTTTATTGTAAGCGCTGGATCAGATTTCTTGGTAGCAGAGTTATGGTTACTATAGATTAGTTTGGTGATTATTGATTTTTGATGATAGATTATTGATAAGTTTTATGTCTAACACTTTTTGTTGAGTCGCGTTATGTTATATGTAAGTTTTCACGCTTCCGGGAAGTAGGAAGTGGAACACGTGTGGCAAGAGAAGTCGCATGGAATTTTACACTGTCTGAGTTCAATTTGGTAATAACACAGGTTGTGTTATTTAGGGACATTTTGCGTATAAAAGGTGTGTAAGTGAAATAGTGATCGGTTTTCTTGTGAAACTCTGGCCTTAATTCTCAGGAGCAGTATAGTCTCCACATGTGTTTTATCCCCAGAGAAACGGGTTTATCGTTTGCTTGAAAGAAGGGTAAGGTAGAGGGAAGTGCTACTTTATCGACGAAACTAAAAGTTCTGTGGTAGGGTAGAGGTAAGCGCTGCCTACTGGAAAATACAGAATTCTTGTGTGAATGATCAAAAGCTATCTTTTCGGTTTAGCGAATCAGACAATGGAAATGTGGATAAAATGTTGTAACTAACAAGAATTGTTGAAAAAGAAAATTGCCGATAATTTTTGTAAAGGAGGGGTCAAGAGCAGAAGTGACGTAGACAAAAGCCGCGCTGGGATTGGACAGTGCGCTAGTCACATGAGAACAGGAGCGAAGTGACGTAGACAAAAGCCGCGCTGGGATTGGACAGTGCGCCGTAGACAGAAATCGTTGTGATTGGAGCGTTGGTGTGAGTCGCGCTAGCATTGGTTGAAATAAACGCATAGGGAACAGAGTTGATTTGCCGATTGTTTTAAGGAGAAAAGGTTGTGAATCATGTCGTACTATGAGTATGGAAAGGAGAAAACGTCTTGGATGTCGAAAGTTAAGAACTTCTTTAAGAAAGACAAAAAGGTAGTGACTAGAGAGGGACAAATTATTCCTCCGCCGAAGTCACCAGCTTCACATATGATGCTGAAATATGGATATCATACATGCATTTGGTTAGAAAATTGGACAAAATACACCAAGAATGATGGAGCATTGGCTTTTCCTGAGAATGGTTCATTTAATGTAGCTGTATTACGGAACTTGAGAGAAAAAATGGTGATGTTGGAACCTAGACCTAGACCAACACAGTTTGAAGCTTTAGCGGAATGGGAAGATGAGATGTATGAAAGAGAGAGATCTAGAGGATTGAAGAATCATGAGTTTATACCAGGAAGGTTGTGGGGAATAAATCATGAGGACAGAGTAAAGCGTTGGAGATACGCTAACATGGCAGGAGGTTTGTTTCCAGCTTTTGCGGTTGAGGAAGAAGCAAAGAGGAAGTGTACTGAGAAAAAGAAACATGTAGTGGTAGAAAAGTATGTGTATGGTGGTAGTGAAACGGATGACGAATTGCTGGAAGATATTTTAAACAGAAATCCACCTCCATATCAACAGACTTCTGTAGTGGTGACACCTAATGCACCGCAAATGGAAACTGAGAGGAATAAAAAACCCGAACGAAGAAATGAAATAAATAGGTCACAAGAAACATTTAAAATTTCACAAAATGATGAGACAGAAAGTGACAATGCAACTGAACTAGCAAAAACGACAAAAGAATTGACAGAGAAAATAAGAGAATTGACAAAGAATATGGAAGCTGTAACTGTACCAGTAACGATAGGTCCAGTAATGCCAATTTTTGAAAATCAGAAAATAAATGAACATTCTTTGGTGATTCCCATGAATTCACATATGCAAAGAAAAAGAGAAGGGATGGAACTGAATAAGGAAGGTGCACACAATTCGGCGAGTACGTGTAGACCAAGTCCACCTACAAATTTGACTATAAATGAGAGTGAGGTTAGAAGAATACCTATGGTGACAGAGTCCGCATCAGGAACACCAGAAAGAACCAGTGATTGGATTGAGTTAAATAGTACACCTGTAGGTCCGACTCCAGAAGAGTTAAATGAATGGATGAAAGCGCTAAAAGCGAAAGAACCTGAAGAAAAACCATTAGATGTAATTAGGTTAAAAATAGACATGGAAGAGTTGATTTTGGGAACAATTGGAACGGAAAAACTAAAGAATTATCAGGATGATGAGATTATGTTTTTGTGTAAGAGTCTTACATGGAGAGCTAGAAATTTACATGACAAATTGGAAGAGATTGCAGGTGAATTAGGAGTGGAATTTGTGAAAGTGAGGACATTGCAGAAACCGTACAGAGTAGATTTTTGTGAGAAAGACATAGAAAATTTGAACACATCAGGAAGACTGACCCAGATAAAAGAGCTGATTGTTTTATTAAGAAAATGGGGTGATGTGGATAGATGGAGAAACAGATGGACAAAGAGGAATGAGAAAACGACAGATAAAGCAGCTTTAGCTTTTGCAATGACAGATAAGGAACCAATTACCAGAGAGTACCCAATGAGAGAAACACCAGGTGGTAGTTATGTGCATGTTCCGTGGACCAGACAGGATATACTGTCATTTACAAATGACTTCCCAAAATTGAGAGAGAAACCAGTAGAATGGTACAGACAAGTGGAGAGATTTGTTAAAGTGTCAAAAGTGCTGTGGATAGATCTAGATGGATTGTTTGACATAGTAGTGCCTGCTGATTTATGGACGGAATGTAAGATTACAATTGATTGGCCAACTGTAGAATATCCAAGGGATGCCAAAGCAGGAGCGCCAGGTCCAGAAGTGATGCGGAAATATGATCAGGTAGATACCTTTTTGAAGAATAAAATTCCACCAAAAGAAACAGATTGGGTGAAAATAGACAGAACAACACAGGAAAGCAAAGAATCAGTGCATGCGTACTATGAGAGATTGTTGTTGGTTTTCAAACAGTATAGTGGTTATGAGACGTTAAGTGAGAAGGACATGAGTCATTTTGTATATAGGTTTGTGTATGGATTAACACCGGAGATAAGTGAAAGGATTAAGCAGCATTTGATAGGGTGGCAGAATAGCACAGTGGACGATGTTTTGAGATATGCTAAGTATTGCAGTGATGAAATTGAGAGTAAACAGCGTAAATTGAAAGAAAAAGCCATGTGGGCACAGGTGAAAGTTGCAGAGAAGCAAGAAGCTCAATTGAATAATACTAGCAGTGAAACAGGACAGTTTAAATCCCGACCTAATATAGGTAAAGGAAAAGGACAAATGAGCATAGATGAGGCAAAGAAAAAGTGGCCATGCCACAATTGCGGAATGTTAGGGCATTGGAGAAACGAGTGTACATTTCCTCCTAAACCTAATGTAGAAAATCAAACATTAAATTCACAGGTGCAGAGTGAGGTAGTTACTCAACAAGGTCAGGTGCCACAACCACCACTTCCCAAGAGTGCTAATCAACAGAAGTACAGTGCAGAAACACGATTCTACGGAGGAGGACAGGTAAAACAGTTGTCACGTGCAGCTGAAATCTCACAATATTGGTTACGACAGAGTGAGGATGAGTCGTATGAAAGCTCATGACGGTGTCTGAAAGAGAGGGGAGAGTGCGTGCTTGGCGCAACTCTAGAGGTAGACCAGTCAGGTCCATTTGTGGATGGAGAAGTGAATGGTGCAAATATAACATTCCTTGTTGACACTGGAGCTACCCGTTCTACTGTTAGGTCAGTGGAAATTCCAAATCTTCCTCTCTCAGGTGAACATATACAAGTGGTTGGAGTTTCCAATCAGCAAATTGAAACGCCTCTTACTAGATTAGTAAAGGTGAAAATTGGTCCATTTAATGAAATGCACCGATTTGTGGTGTGTGATTGTAGTCCCGTTAACCTTTTAGGACGCGATTTATTGTGTAAGATGAACTGCACAATTTATTGTACTCCAGACGGAATTGCATTTCAGACTCCAGATGAGGATGTACTGTATAAAATGACAATGGTAAATTTGGAACCAGAAGTAAATCATTTGTTTCCTGTATTTGATGCAGAGAAAATCCCAATTGAGTTGAAAGGGACAGTAAAAGAAGAAGTATGGGACTTGACAGGAGAAGATGTAGGATTAATGAAAGGAGTAGATCCCGTAAAAATTTCCGTAAAAGAAGGAACGAGTTACCCAAATACGCCTCAGTATAAATTGACTCCAGAAATAATTGAAGGAATAACGCCAGTAATAAATAAAATGATTGAACAAGGAATTCTAAAAGAAATCATGAGCAGTCCATGTAATTCGCCAATAATGGGACTGAAAAAGCCAAATGGAACATATAGAATCGTACAGGATTTGAGAAAGGTAAACAAAATTGTTGTACCTTGTTGCCCAATAGTACCGAACCCTGCCGTGATTCTATACCAGATTCCACGCGAAGCAGAGTGGTACACTGTGATTGATTTATGTCATGCATTTTTCTCTATTCCATTACATCCAGATAGCCAGCCAATATTTGCGTTTAGGTTTGGAGAGCGTATTTTGGCATGGTGCCGAATTCCTCAAGGGTATACAGAGAGTCCCTCAATCTTTAATCAGATTCTTAAAGAAATCATTGGAAGACTTAAGAATGCCAGAAAAGTCAGTAATGGTTCAGTATATTGATGACCTACTGGTGGCATCAAAAACAAAAGAAGCCTGTGTCAATGACACGATTGCTTTGCTGAATCATTTAGCAAAAAGAGGACATAAAGTGTCCCCTTCAAAATTGCAGTTTTGTAAACAAGAAGTCCAGTATTTAGGGCATAAAATTGAGAAAGGAGTACGAAAGGTAACGACAGAGAGAATAAAAATGATTCAAGGAATGAGAGCTCCAATGACACAAAGAGAGGTAAGAATGTTTTTGGGAATGGTTGGATATTGTCGACAATGGATAAGCGGTTTTTCACTAATTGCTAAACCATTGCAGAAACTGACAAAGAAGGATGTTAAAGATCCTTTTGAAATGAATGATGAAGAAATGAAAGCATTCAAAGAGCTGAAAAAGAAACTGTGTGAGGCTCCAGCATTAGGAATGCCTGACTATGAGAAAGATTTTGAGCTGTTTTGCAGTGAAAGAGATGGATGTGCATTTTCAGTTTTGGTGCAGAGACATGGAACTATGAAAAGACCAATTGCATATTTTTCAGCTGTTTTAGACCCCGTAGCGAAAGCGTTGCCTGGATGTTTGAAAGCGGTTGCTGCTACTTGTGTGAGTCTGGAACAGAGTGAAGGCATAGTGATGGGGTATCCATTGAGAGTGTATGTTCCCCATTCTGTGGAAATTCTCTTGACAAGAACGAAAACACAATACATGACACATAGTCGGCTGACTAGGTATGAAAAGGTAATTTTGAGTGCAGATAATGTGACCATTGACAGATGTATGAATGTAAATCCTTCAACATCATTGCCAGATGAAGAGAATGTGATTGAAATGGATGAAGTAGATCACGATTGTCTGAATGTACTCGAATACTGTACAAAACCAAGAGCTGACATCCGAGATGAGCCTTTGAAAGAATCAGATTATATTCTGTTTGTGGATGGCTCATGTTTGAGAACGAGTGATGGAGTTCTAAGTGCAGCATATGCAGTTTGCACAGTAGCAACTGTATTGGAAGCATCTTGTCTGAAAGGTGTACGGTCTGCCCAAGTTGCAGAATTAGTAGCTCTGATTCAAGCATGTAAGTTGGGAAGAAATGTACGGGTTACGATTATGACTGACAGTCAGTACGGCTTTGGGGTCGTGCATGACTTTGGTCAGATTTGGTCACAAAGGGGTTTCTTGACGTCTGCAGGGACACCCATAAGGAATGGAGATTTTGTGAAAAGGTTGCTTGAGGCGATACAGCTGCCTAAAGAGATTGCTGTAGTGAAGTGCAATGCACATAAAAATGGGGAAGACTACATTACTGTTGGCAACAAATATGCTGACGAAATGGCACAGTACTGTGCAAAGAATGTGGTCTCTTTAAACAAATGCCGCGAGAGAGAGCATATTTCTTGTCCATTGCTTTTTACTAACTCAATTGAAACATGGGATGAGGTAAGACAGTTACAAGAGGCTGCAGAAGATGAAGAAAAAGATACATGGCTAAAAGCAGGATGTAGGAAACATGAAGAAACTGATGTATGGGTTTACAGGGATGAGAGACCAGTTATGCCTGATAGCATGATTTCTGACATGGCACGGATGTACCATGGGCAAGCCCATATTGGGAGAGATTCAATGATCAGACTTTTTAGACAAACATGGTACAATCCAAAATTCAGAGCCATAGCTGAGAGTCTTTGTCAAAGATGTCTGATTTGTCAACAGTTAAATCCAGGAAGGAAGACAATAGTGAGTCTAGGAAGAATAGGAAGAGAAGGGGGTCCTTTTACCAGAATGCAGATGGATTTCATAGAAATGCCACCTTGCAGCAGATTGAGGTATGTTTTAGTGGTCGTCTGTTTGTTTTCCCGTTGGGTGGAGGCATATCCAACAAGAAGGAATGACAGTATTACAGTAGCAAAACTTTTGCTGCGAGAATTCATTCCGAGGTATGGTTTTCCAGTCACAATTGAAACAGATAGAGGAACACATTTCCAAAACGAATTAGTTAAACTGATTTGTGAAGCCCTTAGTATTAAACAAAAACTGCATTGTGCATACAGACCAGAGGCTTCTGGAATAGTAGAGCAAGTAAATGGAACAATCAAGAACAGGTTAGGAAAAATGTGTCAAGCTACAGGACTGAAATGGCCAGATGCTTTGCCATTGGTTCTGATGACAATCAGAAGTATTCCGGAAAGGAAGACTGGACTCAGTCCACATGAAATAATCATGGGACGAGCAATGAGACAAGCACAAGTACCTGTCAACAAGCTACTGACTATAACTGATGATCTAGTACTGGATTATTGCAAAGGATTGGCTGATGTGGTGCGTTCTGTGTTTCATCAGGTTGGACCGGATGCGACCACTCTTGAAAGAAAACCAGCACACGACTTGAATCCAGGAGATTGGGTTCGAATAAAAGTCCACCGGAGAAGAAATTGTTTGGTTCCTCGCTGGGACGAACCACGACAAGTGATCCTAGTGACAACGACCGCAGTTAAGTGTGCAGGAGTGAAACACTGGGTTCATGCCAGCCACACCATCAGAGTTCCAGAACCTAAAGATCGACCTGTGAGTCGGCATCTGGAAATAATAGACAACAGTTCAGCATCAGAAAGAGAAGAGGAGACAAACAGGGTGCCAGAACTTGAAGATCGACCTGTAAGTCGACATCTGGGAGACCCAACTACAAGTGAAACGATAGAAGAAGAAGAAGAAATAGAGGAAATAGCTGAAGTTCCAGAATTTGAAGATCGACCTGTAAGTCGACATCTGGAAATATCTGATACCAGTTCAGAATCTGATACAGAACAGTCAGAAGGAGAAGAAATTATAAAGACAAAGTGGAATTTTGAAAGCATAAGAGAAGAAACTGAGCCAGAAAACAGTGACAGTGAACAACCAAGTACAAGTGGTGGTAGAATTCCTTCGAAGATAATTTTAATAGATGAAGAAGGGAGAGTTTCAGATCAAAAGTTAGAAAAATCGGAAAAGCCCCGAGGAGCAGTAGGGACAGATAGTCAAACACAAGAACAGGGAAATTTAGAAGCAGATAGAGAAACTAACACAAAACCGGAAGAACCTCGAGGAGGGACAGAAGTAGGTGAACGAAGGAAGATAAGAAAAGAACCACAAGTAGCTGAAAGCAAAATAATTAGTTTCAAAATAAGAGGAAATAACGAAAAGATTGAAACAGAATCAGAAGAAAGTGGAGAAGAAAGAAATGAAAAACTAGAGACAAGAAAAAGAAATTGGAAAACAGAAAGAGAGGAAAAAGGGAGTGAAGCAAAAAGGCCGAGAAAAGGAGACAATTGGCCCAACGAAGTAAGAAGGTTAAGATACAGAATAGTAAAATTGGATGGAAAAAGTGCTGAACAAGTGAATGAAATAACAAGTCAAAAGGAGCAAGGAAAACAAGGTGGTAAACACTTGCAGAAAACAAAAAGAATAAAGAAAGTGAATCAGAAGTACAGATCACCTGAATGGTTGTATCGTGCTCTGACTAGCTACAAAGAAGAATTGAACACTCACAAGAACCCAGAACAAAGAAACCTAATGGGAGAAAGTGAAGTGCAACAAACCTGAAGAAACAAACCTGAAGTGGTTGCTGTAGATAGTTTACCGGATTTGACAAAAACACTGGACTGACAACTATACCGGATGTGACAAAGAAAGAATTCTGAGAAAGAATTGAAGAAAGAATCAAGCAAAGACAACATTCTGAAAGTACAGAGTGGCAAGCAAGTCATTTCTGAGGTGTAGTGACACAATTTTCTAGAAAACAAGTACCAAATGGAGAATATTAGAGATAGAAAATGTAAATGTGAGTTTTTAAAAAGATGGTGCAAAATGTGCTGTTTTTGTACAGGATTATTAATAACAGTATGGGTAGTTTTAGCAATAACTATTCCAATTAGTTTAGCTGTAGTGGAAAAGTCTAATAACACTGAGAAAGAAAAAGGAGCTAACACTCAAGAGCCAGTTATTTTAAGGAGTAGTGCAGAATTACATAAGGATAAATCAATAACAGATTTTTCAAAGAATGTGTTTACTAAATTACTGTATGAGTACGTAGAAACAATGGATGTAAGGGATTGTTATGTTTGTATGCAGTTGCCTGCATTTGTAGCAGAGGGTGTGACTTATCATCACCTCCCTTTGACGTATGGAATAACATGTAGTGTATTAGCAAGCTTATTTTATAAAACAGGCAGATTAGAATATTATTACACTGATGTAGATAGGATTTTTGCAAAGGTTTCTGTAGTTCCCGAGCTTAATAAAATAAAAGAGGGAAAGATTTTTGGTGAATATTTCTTAGAAGATAAGATTTTAACATTAGATAATATATTTAAGTACAACCTTACCTGTGAGTTAAAGAAGGAAGAAAAAGTATTTCTAGAAATGGTCGAGGAAAGAAGAGTGAAATTTGAAAGAAAAGTAATTGAAGAGACAAAAACACCTCTCTGGGCGTTTGAGGAAGACCATCATGACAAGAAAAAGATAAATGCAGCTATGACTCTGGATTGGCCCCAACAGGGAAGGTTGTGCATTAGAAGAAATAAGACAAGATATGACAATTATTTTGTGGGTTCCAGTAATTGCTATGACAATTACCTAATTATAGGTGGATGGGGATTCAAAGGGGGAAAAGATCCAATATTTCCAGGGATTTATTATGTTTGTGGGAATAGGGCTTATTATAGGTTGCCGGACCATTGGTATGGATCATGTTATTTAGGCCTGGTCTTTCCAAAGATTTTTCATGTGGATAGAAAAGAAAAAGGAACACACAAAATGATAAATACCTTTACACGTAGAAAAAGGGAACGTTTTTCAGAAATAATAGGTGATATTTTTGGTGCATTGATACCAGCAGTGGGAATATCTTTGAATGCATTCCGAATTCGGAAATTATCCACAGTAGTAGATCGTTTATCTACAGATACTGCTGGAGGGTTCTTAATGGTAAATACCGAGATGGTTGCCATGAGAGCTATGGTGATGCAAAATCGTCTTGCCCTTGACATTCTTTTGGCAAAAGAGGGCGGAGTCTGTGGAATGCTGAAAGTCCAACATTGTTGCACTTACATTCCTGATAAAAGCGAAAATATACAGAAGTATATAACAAATATTACAAATTTGAACAAAGAACTAGTACCACTGGAGGTTGAAAGTGTTTGGGGAAAACTTGGTAAAGGGTTTTCTTCTGTAACGAATTGGTTAACAAGAATGAGTGGATTAATAATAGGGAAAGTTATAATAATAGCAACCATGATAATAATAATAATAATATTAGTATTGAAGCTTGCAGTAACATGTATAAAGAGACGAAGAAAGCAGAAAAAGTTAGAAAAAGAAAATATGATAAACAAAGAGAGAGAGAGAGAAATAGGTGAAATAGAGTTAGAAGAAATAAAAGAGAATCTGTACAAGAAAACAAAGAGACAAGTTGAAAGCGATACAGAAGTATAAAACTAACAAAAGCAAATGGATAAAAGATATATGCTGTCTGAGAAAATTGTATAACTTGAGTTTATGTGGTGATGTTAAAAATCACCAAACGGGGGAGTTGATGGAGCAGGGTAAATATAAAAATTTTAACCTCCTAATATTTTCGTATAATAATAATAAACATGTTCGTTCAAGTAATTAACCAACAAATGTATGTTTGGGGAAAGGATAACACGCAGTTTTATGTGCAAAGTAATGAACTAATAGTTGTTTACGTTTCTAATATAACATAATATTTTGCGTACTGAAATAATAATAAAATGCATGTGTTTGTGCTTTGAATAAAACGTGTGGTTGCAAAATAAAGCGATGGTAAGTAAGGGACAGCTTTATATGTTGCTTCTGCTAGGTAATACCTAATTGGGGTACGTAGAAAGACGGGAGGGAAACTAAAGGGTTTATATTTCATTGTTTTAATAACATTTTGTTTTCTTTAGAAATAGTGCGCTTAGGCCTGCCGAGCAGTAAAATAAAATGGCCGCGAGTTATTAGAGTGCGCAGGAGCGGATGCGACCATGTGATAGAGGAGAGAGGCTGTTGCGAAGGGATGATCACGTGCTGATGCCGAGAGGCTGAGATGAAAGTATGGTCAAGGCTGCTGTGACCCTTCTGAGCAGATGTGTGCCAAGATGATCAGCAAGAAGCGTGAGAAGCCTGGTTGAATCAATAGAAAGAACATTATTATACAATTGTTGCAGAAAAAGAAACAATTTGGACTGATCGAAACGGATGAGCAAGTGCATGAACTGTGGGAAACGATGCTTGCATGGACATTCCTCACGGAACTAGTTAAGACCAGGAAGCTTGATTAGAATGTATAGGGACCTGAGTTTTGGACCAATGAGAATGAATCGCGCCATGTAAGAAGAAACATTTTATGCTGTAAGCTAGAATTAGGGTATAAGAAGACCTACTCTTGGTGGGAGGGAGTTAGAATGCTGCGGGATGCTGCGGGAGATGCTGAAGAAGTTAGATGCTGTAGATGGGAGAGTTTGCGGTTGCTGATGCTGACGAGCTGATGCTGCTGCTGTTATTTTCCTTTTCCAGTTGAGTATGAAATGCTGCTTTAGGAGAACTAGCATTTGACAATGATTTATATTAGAATTATTAGGATTTCCTCGAGAGATAGATAGGTTGATCTATAGAGTCTTTAGTATGATAACCTCATTTTTCGGTCTAATAAAAGTGTCATGCATTTTACAAATATTTTTATAATGATGATAAATGCAAAGATCTGAATAATAAATTAATCCCGAATTTTCTGCATTCAAAACTTTATATAAACCTTATTATATCTTTAAACCAATGACTCAGTGATTTTCTTTAGCATAATGATTAATTTCATGATTTGGTAAAAGAGTTCATTGTGATTGAGCTGGTCTTAATCACCATCAACTGATTCCTACTAGTTGGTCCATCGACCAATGAGCGGAATACCTTAAAAGCAAATGAGAATTATTGTGTCTTTATAAAAGAGGTATCCCGTCTCCTTCCAGCAAATCGTTTTTCTCCTAGGTTTCATGTCGGAGGAAAATCCAGGGAAATAAATGAGTAAGTGAATGTATATGCGGTGTTATGGGCCCCACCGTCATATGGATATAGTGTGTGTGTGTTAGAGAAATAATTGCCCCTGGATGACCAAAAAACATAATAGGAGAAAATAATGTTATTGTAAGCGCTGGATCAGATTTCTTGGTAGCAGAGTTATGGTTACTATAGATTAGTTTGGTGATTATTGATTTTTGATTATAGATTATTGATAAGTTTTGATTGGGAAAACTGGTGGCAAGATGGAGTCAGAGTGAGCACTCGCGCTGATCGGCCGCTCACGCTAGTTGCGTAACCGATCGGCTAGGCGCCCTGCGATGTACGGACAGACGCGGAGACAACTGGCGGGAGGATCACAGACGTCCGGTTTTCGCTCACAGCGGTATACAGTTGCTGCCGCGGTAATCTATCACATTTCCCCCGCGGATTCCCGTGTGCTGCCTGCCTTGCGCTGGAGGACTCTATTCTCTACCTGGATTTTCTGGATTATTAAAATCCTGGCCCCGGACTTGGCTGCATTTACTGCCTCAGTCCTATCAGGACACGAGAAGAATCGGCGGCAACAGCATCAGGGCAGCCCTGGGACTATGAGCTGCAGGGGGGTCAAGAAGGGCAGCAAGCTGAAAGCGACCATTGCCAGCACTGAGTCTAGAGACGCCGCTCCTACGGAAAGCACCACCCGATCTAGACATGAGGTTAGTGGGACTAAAAAGCCGCTGGGGAGGTCCGGGGGAGGGGGGCTGCCTAAGGACTCAGTGGGCACTCAGCCACCGATAGCTAAAATATTTTTGGGTGCTAAAGGACAGCCTCCTGTTATAAACACCAAGACTTCTATACATACTCCTCCCCTTGAGTGTGCCCCCCAGATCGGTTAACTTCCCAAATACCCGTGCCAAGCCAGCAGCAAGAGACCTGTTTAATAGAAGCAACCCCAGTGGAAGTTCTGCAAGCTGACGCAGGAATCATTGCGGGCCCACAAGGCTCGACTGAAAACTTAAACAGTTCTCCATGTCTCCCTGCTGTGGTCATCTGTAAGGGGCTAACCGAGCAGCAAAATCAGCTATCTTCAGCCGTTACAGTTCAGAACACGGACGGCTGCCCCTACATGAGTGGTTCTACGAATGGTCCTGGTGATCCCTCCATGAACTCTGAGGCTGGTATTACTAACTACATCCTGGGCCTGGAAGCTGCCGCTGGTGCACAAGCACCGTGGACTCCAGAAACCGGGCCTGAGAACTTTTACTCGGTGTCTGATGGCACAGGGACCACTTCCGACGAGGGGGGCCTCGACACAAGTGAAGATGACAGCGAGGAGTCAATCCAAAACACTGGAACGGTGCAACGATCCAAGAAAGCAAGGAGTAAGGGCAAAAGACGTAGCCAACTTAAGTGGGACTACTCAGACTCACAGATGTCCTACCCCTTGGCTGACGACGACGATTCCCACATGACAAAGTGGGAAAAGGCAAAGAGCTTGCCGGCAGATACTTCGGAGCCCTCACTAGCTTCAATCTTAGCCTCAATCAAAGAATTTCAGGAAGAGGTTCGGGCAGACAACCGCGCAGCCAAAGGGGCTGCTAAAAAGTTGCAAGGAGGCCTAAGACGACTGAATAAAACATGTACTGATATAAGCGACCGTGTTTCTATGATTGAGGGGCGTACCGATTGTCTGGAAATTGAGTCCACGGCTGTCAAAAAGCAGAGCGAGACCAACGCTGCCTGCCTAGTGGATATAATGTCCAAACTAGAGGAACAGGAAAACCGCCAACGCAGAAACAACCTTCGCTTGCTTGGAATCCCGGAGGGAAAGGAAGGCGAAGATCCCAGGCGTTTCATTGTAAAACTTTTGCAAGAATCCTTCCCGAACATCCAGGCTGGGATTGGGATCGCGAGGTTCAGAGGGCACACCGTTTTCCCTTTAACATTAGGCGACAGCGCGATGGCAGCAGTGCAGCGGCTGGACAACCAAGGGTGTTCCTGGTGTACTTTGGGAACTTTCTTTTGAGGCAATTAATATACGATCAGGCTCGCCCAAACTCTAAGAAGGGGGCTAATGGAATAACATTTTTTGCAAAGCCCGACTTTTGCCATCAGACAGTAGAGCGAAGATGGCGTCTTAGACAACTAATCTCCCCATTCCAGCAACTGGGAGCACAAGTATACCTAATGAACCCTGCCAGACTTAAAGTAATTTTTAATGGGGGTACAAAAATCTTCTTGTCTGAAATTAAGGCAGGGGAGTACCTGGACGAGATTAAATCTAAGAAGGGTCCAAAATAAAGAGACTACCACTTGGGCATGAGCAGGGCAGGGCAGGGGAGGACTAAGAAGGAATATATTTTGTTATTTCTCCATCATGGCTTTCTCTCGTTCCTCCTCACTCCCTCCCTGGGTTCTTCTCTCAGCAGGCTAGTTGTATGTTCTATCTAGCTGAGGGGGATCTAGCCGAACTCATAACTAACATATCCTAGGCGTGGTCTGCGGCTGAGACTCACTACTGACTACCATCACTCAGGTTATTCCTGATTGCTCAAAGATAGGGGGGTGGGTTGGGGGGAGGATGGGTATCTAGAATGACATAGAGGAATCAAGGACACCTTTTCACACTTAATCACTCACTTAGACGTTGGGTAAGGCTAAAAAAATTCACCAAATGAAGTGCACTCAAAGGATCAAGAAAATTCCGGCTTAAATTTTTTAAAACATCCAAATGGCTAAAATAAATTCACTCAGGTTTATCTCTGCTAACATCTGTGGGCTGAATGATGCTTTAAAAGGCAAAAAGTAGCGCAAGGTCTGCGCTTTCTGGGGGCGATATCATTTGCCTCCAGGAGACTCACATAGAGGGATCACAAAAACATTTATTAAACTCGTTAGGGTTTAAGGTTGTGGGGGCTACTACACAGGGTGCCAAAATTAAAGGGGTAGGCATTTTGGTTGAAAAGAGACTTCTTTTAAAAATCCCCGCGTCAAATCTGACTCACTAGGTAGATGGGTAATCTCTGAATGTCATCTTTCCCCTAATCCCCCTTTTACCCTGTGCTCAATCTATGGAAGTAATGTAGACGACCCAGGGATCATAAATTTGATTTCTGGGGAGCTAGCTCACTGGCCTACTCCAATAATTATTTGTGGCGACCTTAATATTAACTTGCCTTGTCATTGGAAAATGGACAATAAGTGGAGGTATAAAGGTAGAAAACCCCTAGTATACCAAGCACTTATTAATCTAGCCCAAATTCATGGTTTAAGGGATGTTTGGTCTAATATAAACTCTACTCAACCCGGCTATACCTACTTTTCTGCCCCACACCGGACATTTGCTAGACTAGATTATTTTTTAATCTCATCTTCTCTATTAAGCAAATGTACCATAGACATTGCTCCACGCTTCATGTCGGACCACAATCCACTCATCTTAAACATTGGGGGATTGGGGAACTGGAAAGAAACACCAAGATGGAGTTTCGAGAAAGCGCTATTGTATGATGAAGGCTATCGGTCTCATATTCAGGTATGGATCCAGGAGTTTCTGGAAATAAACATAGGTACGGCCTCGACTATGATAGTTTGGGACACACTGAAAGCAGGTATTCGGGGAGAGACTCTAAGATTCTCAATCAGGAAAAACAAGAAAGAAAAACTAATAATGTGTGATCTCCAGGATAAACTAAAAAAAGCAGAAATAAAATTAGTCCAAATGGCTCAAACTGGAATGGACACTGAGAACACTCAATAGGAAGTAATACTCATTAAGGCGGAAATAGGGGCAGTATTTTCAGAGAAAACCGCAGCCAAGTGGGCGGCAATACGGGAAAAAAACTATGAGTGTAGCGACTGCATTGGTCATCATCTTGCTATTAACACCAGGCAGCAGGCTACAAGCAATGAAATATCGGCAATCCAATTGTCAACAGGGATAGTGACCAGTGATCCTACTAAAATACAAGAGGGTTTTCGAGAATTCTACGCCGAGCTATATACAGAAGAGAATAGTATGTCAACCGACTTAGGAGAAACTGAGATTATCAACTATATAAATGCGGTCGACCTAAGGCAGCTTAGCCAGGATAATTGCGAGCTATTGGATGTTACTCCGACCTGGGATGACATCACAGAAGCCTTAGTCAGTCTGCCTGATGGGAAAGCTGCAGGAATAGATGGCATTCCTGTGGAATTTTATAAAATTTTCGCTCCTCAAATAAAATCTATTTTTCTGGCTGTCGTTACCGCTATATTTAATGGGGCCTCCCCTCCTGCCTCTTGGTCCAATGCTAAAATATCTATATTTCTTAAAAAGACAAATCACCCTTAGAGATGGGCTCATACAGGCCTATCACACTTATAAATTGTGACTCCAAAGTCTTTTCCAAGATCCTCGCAATAAGAATGTCTTCAGTAGTTGAGTCCCTGGTATCAGAATGGCAACATGGATTCATTCCAAAGAAAAGTACTACCGAACACATCAGGCGTGCTATCACACTGTTTGACGCAGCACAGGTTGCGGGAGACCCGATGTCACTGATATTATTAGACGCTGAAAAAGCCTTTGATCGGGTCTCCTGGCGGTTCCTGTGGTGTGTCATGAGGAGGATGGGCTTCGGGCCAAAACTTACGCAGGCTGTACAAGCTCTGTATCAGAGCCCGACGGCCTGTGTGTTGATTAATGGGGGCTAACTGAGCTATTTAACATTTCTCGGGGCACTAGGCAGGGCTGCCCCTGCTCCCCTTACTCTTTGCCCTTTATATAGATCCCCTAATCAAGAAAATTGAAAAGAATCCAGCAATCCTGGCAGTAAGCATGCAGGGAAGCGACACCAAAATTATGGCCTACGCTGATGACCTGGCCATAACCACCCTGAACCTGAGAGTGCTATTTTGGCATTGGAATTGGAGGCACAGAAATTTGGGAAAATCTCGGGGTACGCACTGAATCAAAAGAAAACCCAAATAATAGTCAATAAAGAAATTAACTGGATTGATAATCGGATTGTCCCGAAGGCCAAATATTTAGGGGTAACATTAACTGCTAATATAGACCAAATTGTAACTGAGAACCTATCCCCTCTGGTCACTGAAACTAAGCGAGCCCTTAAACAAATTGACAATTTACACCTGACTATTGTGGGTAGAAGCAATGTTATTAAAATGACTTACTTTCCGAAATTGCTATACTTTTTTCGGGCCATTCCACTGGAATTCAGCAAAACTAACTTGCAGAAATTTCAGCAAATCTTTTCGCAATTTATTTGGGCTTACTCACAGCCTAGGCGGGCTCTAAAGCAACTGTCCCTCCCCAGGGATCGGGGTGGCTGGGCTCTTCCTAATATAGTGCTTTATTACTGGGCTTCCGTTCTGCAGTGTAGTACTGAACTGGTGAAGGAACACTCTTTCTCTCTTTCAACCGGGCTTCCTTCACCATTTCAGCTTCTACTGGGAGAGGAGACCCGCGGTTGTCTTCTTAGACAGATATCTTTCGGATACTACAAGCATGTCAGATTTAAGACACTGATGAATTCGTTTAAGGTTTTCCGCAATATCCGCAGAATATACGGGCTGGGCAGACTTAATTACTACTCCCCTATCAATGCAAACGGCAACCTGCCTGCTATCTTTGGCAGGTCTTATCTACTAGACTGGTATAAAGCTGGTATCATAAAGTTAGGGGACCTAATTTCCAGCGAAGGAGTTAAATCCTTTGCAGATTTACAAAACAAATACGGATTGAAAAACCAAGATGCCTTTAAATATTTTACTATACATGACTTTCTTTCTCGAAAGGCTGGGGGACCAGCAGGATTTTCAGAAATCGAATTCATCAAAAGGCTACGGGCCTCAGTGACTCCCCGGATAGGTCACATATACTCTGCACTAAATAGTCAAACCCCTGATGACCTACCTAGAATCGCAGATAAATGGCTTGTAAAACTGGCGGCCCCACATAGTACGTTTTATAAATCACTGGAACTTTCTCAAAGCGACTTGCTGTCTGCTAAATTGCAGGTGCAACATTTTAAAACCATCTTTTTCTTATATATTACTCCTAGTAAAATTGCTAAATGGGGAGTAGGCAAGGGAACGCTGTGCCCTCGATGTTCGGAGTTTGGAGCTGACGCAATACACATGTTCGCCACTTGCCCAAAACTTACTTCAGTCCTTCTTAAAGTACAGGATTTTCTGGGGAGGGTTATCTCTCAGGCTCTAGTGTTGACCCCCATAACCATCCTGTTGGGGACACAAGAGGAGGCTAACAGGGTAAGGGGTGGAGCGTTTATCTTTGTCGCTATGACAGTGTGGAGGATTTGTGTTGCTTCAGCATGGATAGAGATTGACCCCCCTCCTTTTTCCCAATGGTTGGCCAGGCTAATGGCGACCTACCACCTTGAAAAGGCTGTATATGCTAAAAAAGGTCGTAAAGGGCGAAAGAAGGGGTTGGAGATCTGGGGGTTTCTCACCTCCTGGCTGGCACAGCCTGGCCCAAATGTCTAAATACTTAGTTCTGAGGAGGGCAGCTCATGGCTGGCTGCAGTCCTGACTGTGCTCCCTCTTCTTTCTTCCTTCCATGTTTACGTACTTTCTTTTTTTTTTCTTTTTCTTTCTTCTTTCTTTTGTGGTATTTTCCTCGCCTTTTCTTTTTTTTTTCTACCGCTCGTCTGTTCAGTCTTATTTCTTATTTCTATTCTTTTCTTTTTTTTCTTTTTCCTTTTTCTCCGACTCATAACCCAATTTCGTGGTTTATATATATATATATATTTTTTTCTAATTATTATTTGTGTCCTTGAAAACATTGTCATCTCGTGGTTGTTTGGGGTGGGGGGTGGAGGGGTGGGAGTCGAACTGATATATCTTTGTATTTACTGCTTTGGAAAAATAAAAAATATTTAAAAAAAAAAAAAAAGTAAGCGCTGGATCAGTGTCACCAGCTTTGACCCTAACAGGAAGGACGTGGCTGCTACCTAATTGCTGAATCTACTCTGATCACCTCACTTCTCCTAAAGGATTTTCTACTTCTCATAATTTGGGATTAGGGAATCCAAATTTGTAGAATTTGTATTTGCATATTTATGTGAAATTATGTGTAATTACATGAAATGCGAAGCCAGCATTTGGTATGATGTTTTAGCACAAAATGCATCCTCACGTCCGTTGAGGACGCAAGGAAGCCTTTGGTGCTAAACAAATAGCCCCAAAACACAAACAAAGCAAACAGCAGCAACTTGCTTCCTTTTCATTCTCGACGTACGTGTATGCTTGTGTAAGTTTTTGACTCAAATGGTGAGTAATTATGCGTAAGTTTGGACTTTTTGCATGTCACACATAATGTGAAATTACTGAAATTATGCATGATTGTGCTAACGTAATAGGAAATTTGCTAGGGCCTACTCATAATTAACATCAGCAGAACTATGTGTGGCTCTCTCATGTACTGACAGCCAACTTCCATTCATTGGAGGTGCTAACAAGTGAAAGCTCTGCAGATTGTAGAGACAGTCAAATTACAAAATACTTGGAAAAAGGAGTTTCTTTGCGAGCAGTAACGGATGAGCAAGGAAAAACCACAATATGATCATTTTTCTGAATACCCACATCTGTTACACAAAGAAGCTTCAGAAAGTTGGTTTAAACATGGAGAAAAAGATTGTGAAGGTGAAGAATGGTCTGTTTTTGGGTTCTCCAGGTTGATGGTAATTTAATTGTCTGAGACGGATAAATTGAAGCTCAGGTGTTCAATATCACAGATTATCCACATAATTCGTATAGGCTCCTGTGTGCTTTTATGAAAATCATTTGACACCCTCTCAGAAATGTTGGTTCCCTCCTCCTTATTATTGCAGTAAGAACATATATCCAGAGCTTCACAGTACACTCCAAATTAAAGCACTGATATATTTACCAATCTTTGTTTGAATCGCCCTCGGTTGTATTTCAACAGTTTAAAAGACACACTCCTTTCTGGGTATTGTTTTAGGATTATGATAATACAGTCAGAGAACCTGCATAGAGTGTTTTCTTCAGATTCCACATTCCTGACACCTTTTTCCACTGAAGTTTTCTGTGTGGGCTTTGTAAGAATGCACATTTAGCAATCTGAAGGTAACTGCTTTAGGAAAAAAAGACACATAGGCCCTGAATGCGGTCGGGACGGAAAAGGGTGCAGTAAATATCAAAGCTAATATATCCAAATATCACAAGTATCTGAATTTATCGGGTGCAATAAAAGCACCTTAATATTATTGTCATAAAATGTGGCATAGCATGCAGATTTTGGTGCTTACAGAACCAAAATCTGTATGTCCCATTTGTTATTCGTAATTTTTGCTAAAATTTGCCTGCTGAAAAATGAAACGATTGTGTTTCTTATCATACAGCTCTACTGCGATATATGCTGTAATAGGTGTTACTGCACATATCACAATTAATTAGTCTGACTGTAAATGGGGCCATAATATGCTTAATATTGCTTCCTGCATTGAAACCTGTGTTAAACATGTCAGTAAATCTATGAGATTGTGTAGAAAGATCGCTGCCCACAGTACCCGTTTTGGCTTTCTGGGAACCCCTGGGTATCTCTGTATACAAAATATGCCCTTGTCTTTTGATGTAGTGTTGTTTAGGTTGTTGCTTTAAGAGTGCAGGAAGGCAATGCAATGATTTCTGAGGAGTAAATTCCCAGAAATAAATTGTCTCCTCTCGACAAAGTTCCCCACAGTCAAGCAGTGTAAAGTGTAACCTTTCTGAAGACTGTAGGTACACAATATTAGTGGGAGATCTGAACTCTAAAGTCTCATCGCATAGTCTAAAGGTATTTTCTAACATTGAAAAAAATGAAGCCCTAAATATTCCCACTGCTCAATTCCCGAACAATAGCAGGACAGATAAAAGAGGAGTTTTACTTCTAGAAGGTCTGAGAAGCTTAGATCTTATAATTGCTAACGGGAGGTTGGGGAAAGATATTCCAGCAAACTATACCCATAAGGCTCATACTGGGAGATCAATTCTGGATTATCTAATTGTCTCTGCAGATTTTTTTCATAAACTTACAAATATGGAAGTCTTGGGAAATGTTTTTAGTGATCACATGCTGATTTGCTTTATAATCGACTTCATTTGTGATAAGGTAGGCTCCTGGAATTTAAAAGGTGCTACTGTAGGGTTTAATGTAACAAATGGAAGAAGCCACTGGAACACTCAAGCGACCTTTAAACTAAAAGCGCACTTATCAACACTAATAAGAGATCAGCTGCTCTTAGAATCAGTTGAATGTGACTGTACTCAACCTGATTTACTTGATGTCTTTTCCCATAACATTGGCCTTTTGGCTAAATCTGGTAAATCAACTCATGTCCCTGTGCAACGGAGACCATATTTTAACCCATTGCTCTCTCTAAATAGGGAAATAAATAAACTAGTGAGGGCCCAGTTCCTGTATTTTTCGCAGGAGCGAAGTAATTTAATAAACCTGCTAAAGAGGAAAAGACAAAGGAAAAAACGCTCCCTAAGGCAAATAAAGGAAGATGGTGCATGGATACAGCTAAAAGAGGCAGCTTCAAAAAATAATTCAAAAAGGTACTGGGAAATAATCTCCGACTGCTGCGGCACTAGGGTGAAATCTCTCCCAATACCTATAAAAGAAGAGGATTGGAAACTTTATTTGCTGGAATTGTACTCTGTGAATTTCGATTCCTGCAGATCTGATATTGTGGCATTGGACCAGCCTTTAATTTCAGTACCCAACTATGTCCATTCTATCGATGAAGTGGTCGGGGCTATTAAAAATGAGATCCTCAGGAGCAATGGGCCCTGATGAAATTCCCATGACGCTAATTAAAAGGAGCCTCTCTTGTGGGCTACCTATTTAGCTCCATTATTTAATTTTTGTTACTCTAATGGGATAATCCCACCATCTTGGTCAGGAAGTATTTTAATTCCTCTATATAAAAAGGGCCTTAGATCGCATCCAGGTAATTATTGGCAAATAGCCTTACTGGATGCGACGGGGAAAATATTCGCACGTAGAATCCTCGATCACCTTACGGAATGGGTGGTAGAGAAGAAAGTTCTACCCATTGAGCAAGCAGGCTTTAGGAAAAATCACTTTACGTTAGATAATATTTTTATGTTGAAACTAATAGAGGAAAAATACACAATCTACCGTAATTCAAATGTATTTATGGCTTTTATTGACTTCTCCACAGCCTTCGATAAGGTAGATCGACCTCTATTATGGAGAAAATTGCAAAAAATGGGTTTGCCTTTCCCCCTGCTATCCTTGATCATAGCACTCCACTCGCAAACTTGGTGCAAGATATTAATGGGTGGAAATCAAGGATTATCAAAAGTAATCCCTACTGAAAATGGACTCAAACAGGGTTGCTTGTTAGCACCGCTGCTATTCTCCCTATATATAGCTGATTTACCCGATTGTTTTGCTCAAGCTGATGGAGATGCCCCGAAGATAAGTTCCCGCCCTTTTGCATGTTTACTCTATGCAGATGATATAGTAGTAATGGACTTAACCCCTATTGGGTTGAATAGAAAGTTGGCTTCCCTACAAAAATATACTGTGGGCCACTTTTTGAAAATAAACATATCCAAAAGTAAAATTTTAATTTTGAAAAGTACTAAAAGTAGAAAATCATATAATTTTAATTGGCAAATCGGTCCTGAAAGGCTGGAGGTGGTAGATTCATACCTTTATTTAGGGAAATTTTTAACAAGCAGCTCGAAAAATAAACCTCACATTTCACACTGTACTAGTAAAGCTACATCGCACGCCAATGGTTTGTGCATTTTTTACAGCGCTATGGGTAGAAGACATTTTTTACACTTACTGACGGTTTTTAAGGCAAAAATCCCCCAACCCTGCTTTATGCGATTGAATCAATCCCAGTTAAGGATTGGAGTTTTTTGGATAAGGTTGAAGGTCAGATACTACGTAAAATAAGTCATTTTAACACGTTAGTTCCTACGGCAGCAATTAGGTTGGAATTTGGTTTGATAAGCTCTTATACTCAAGGCTTATCTAGGGTTTTACGCTGGGGTTATCAGCTAAAACATAGCGAGCCAGATTCACTAAGAGGTGCTCTATGCCATGAAATCTTTGATGCTAAGGCAGGTAACTACTCCTTTTACCGTGACTTCTCATTGGCACTAAAAGCCTTTAGTATACAAGAAGAACTAGTGCTCACCCTTCCATCATTGGGATTTAAGTCACTCCTGAAAACTCTGAGTGGCAAAATTAGTTTTGATAGAGACGTTCAACTCTGTAACTCTAAAGAAAGATTAAAACTAATAATTAGGACAAATTCACCGAGAATTGCACAAAAATATTTATTTTGGAATTTAGAACACGGTATTCGACGCTTGCTTATTTTAGGTCGTATGAATCTCCTGCCTTTAAATGACCTTACAGCAAACTGGTCTCAGAATCCGAATAATGGGAACATTTGTAATTTGTGTATGCTGAGTACCCAGACTCTGGACCATGTTTTGTTTGTATGTCCTGCATTGGCATTGAGCCGTTATCGCTGGCTTCGCCCGATGTTTCTACAAAACTCTGTTAAAAATGTAGCATCAGCCCGAGATTATCTCTTTTGTCCTAAAAACGAAGCAGTGTGTGTAAAACTATTTAATTTTTTTAAGGAATTCATGTATATTTTTTAAACTTGTACCGGTGTTCTTACAAGATTGTGTAAAAAATGTAGTGTCAACCCGAGACTATCACTTTTAAACAAAAATGAGGCTGCTATTGAATTGCCTTTTGCACAGGTCTGGACATGCCCATGTTTTATTTCGCCTCTAATTCTAAATTAATTTTCTAGCTGAAATTGAACTTTTGGACTTTTTTAATGAACTGTCAGTTTTTTAATGTCCTATGTACATCTTAGGAGTTGTAATGTGGAAAATCTTAAGTACTGTATGATCTGGGCTCTCTGACAATATTGTTTGTTTCTATCTATAAGAAATTTAGCTAATCTAAGGCAGGCTTTTGATAATTTTATGATGGTTAGTGTATTGTGCTTGTTATGTGTTTGTTTGTTTTTCTGAAATAATATGTATGCATTTTATGTGGACCTCCTAGGAGTTCCAAATCTTTAATAAATATATTGAATTGAATTGTAACCTTTCTAAGTAGTGGTAGTAGGAGTGGTGGGAAGGCAGCACATTGTTTCCCCACAAGTGGAGATTTGTAGAAATTGTTTCCATTGGAGCTCATTTTTTTCATTGCTCCTCTCCACATTGTACTTTTAGGAATTGTATTAATTTACTGTTCATACGTTAGAGCATATATGTCAAGGGATACAGGACAGTCAAGAGAAGGAAACTGCATATCCCTGGTTGGTTTCCCAGTGTACTATCATACTTACAAACAACTGTTGAAATTGTGGAGCCCCTTCAACACATTGAGGTCTTTGTGAAATGGACCTTATGGGGTTTTGAGGGGGTGTTGCAGGGTAGAGGGATGACTGAGTTGAGCAGTAGAGAGAGGGCTTGGACTTCATTCACAACAGACACAAGGATAACCTGAACTATTCCAGGGCTGAGTAAGGTAAGGTGATTAGCTATATTTGATTGTGGGGGTTAAAAAGTGGAGTTAATTTTTATGGGGTATGCTATTGAAGCCTTGGTCAAAAATGGGGCACCACAAGAGGATGTAGTGACATCCCTGCCAACCTTCTGCTAGCAGTGTGTAGTAAGACTTGACTGCTAAGGTACCATAAGAGAAAACATACACCTGTGTGAGTAATGAGAAACTTCTAAAAGATTCATTAATGGTCATGAACATTCCAACTTGGATATCTTGAGAATGTTTATATTTGTGTACAAAGTATAATTCGTAGGAAGATAAAAATGTGAATAACTATTTCCTATGAAGAATATTTATTTGTTAAAGTGACCAGTGTTTAAATACATTTGTTTGACAAGATATTGAAGCTGTTGATAGCACTTCTTTGCAAATACATTTCAAGGTGGACCATTATTTAGATTTTATGTAAGTGGTGAAATTGAGACTGGTACTTAGGATTCTCAGCAGATTAACTTTCGGGATTTTATTTATGTCTTCCACAATTTTAATCCCCAAATATTTAATCTCCTTTTTAATCAATGGGTTATCTTTCCTCTGGTTCCAAACCATAATTTCTGTTTTTGTCTCATTAACCAAGTGACCCGATATTCTGCCAAACCCCAAGGCCATCTGTATAGTGGGAAACAGTGCAGCTTCCAAATCTGCAGAGAAGATTACCAAATCATCTGCATATAATGCAACTTTCTTTTCCCAGGTCCCCCAAGAAAAGGCGGGAATGTTAGACACCATCCTAAGTTTCTGGGCAAAGGGCTCTATGTAAAGATTAAATAGCAGGGGAGACAGCGGGCATCCCTGCCTTGTACCCCTCGAGATTTTATAGGGTGCGTTAAGTTTCCATTCACTAATACTCTTGCTGTGGGCTTTTGGTATAATAATTGAACTGCCCTACAAAATTTATCCCCACGCTCGAGTCGTTTCAAAACCGCTAGCAGATAGGACCACCTGACCCTATCGAAGGCCTTGGAGGTATCTAGCATAATAACTGCAAGGGGGGCAGAATAAGCTGTCGCCACATCAATTGCTCCAATGAGCCCATACGTTAATTCATGTACATGCCTCCCCTTAATGAATCCCTTCTGATCTTTGTGAGTTACCTCACCCGCAACTTTACTTAATCTCCCCGCCAGAATAGTGGTAAAAATTTTATAATCTGCGTTCAATAGAGATATAGGTCTATATGAGTCGCAGTTAGTGGGGTCCTTACCAGGTTTCAGAATAGGCGAGATTGTCGCTTCATTCCATGATCTTGGAAGTTGCATCCCATTCTCCAGAATCTCTTTAACTATTGCTGTCAGAAAAGGAGTTAGAACTTCCCCCAAGACCTTATATAACTCCGCAGGTATCCCATCCTGCCCAGCGGCTTTCCCACTCTTAGATGCTTGTATGGCAATCTTAACTTCTTCTTTTGTTATATCCTGGTCAAGAATATTTTTCTGCTCTTGATCTAAAGGTTTAACTGATTCAGCCAACCATGCATTCGCCTCCTCTTCTGAGACCTCATCTTCTTCAGAATAGAGCTCCCAAAAATATTCTGTAAACGCCTCTTCCAATTCTGTTTCGCTAGTGAACATGACGTGAGACTGTCCTGTCTTAATTCCATTATTATGGTTCCTATTTTGATCTGTCTTGATCTTCCAGGCTAAGAGCTTTCCTGCACCTTCCAAATATTCGAAATGGGCCAGTTTACTTGCTTCACATCTTTTTCTAATCCGATTTTGTAGGATTCCTTCCATTTGATTTTTAAGTAGTAGCAATCTCTCTTCCCTCATTATATTACTGTCATTAGTCCTATTTCTGTCTATTTCTAGGTTTTTCATTTCTGCCTCTAGCTTACCTAGCTCTAGTCTATATTGTTTATTCTTATAGCTAAGTATACTTGTAATCTTACCCCTAATAAAAGCTTTCATAGTGTCCCATAGAGCCACTGTTAATTTCTAGGAATTCTCTTAGTTCTATTTTTAGGGCATTCATTATTTCTGTTTCTGCCAGGATAGTGCGATCCAAAGTCCATCTCTTATCCTTAGGTCGGCTATTATTCCTAAGTGTTATTGCTACCGCTGAATGGTCTGACAGATGTGCTACCATGTATTCAATGTGTAAAACATCTTGTTTAAGGCTTGCCTCTACCAAGAAATAATTAATCCATGACCTATGCCCATATTTCTTGTTATGGAACGAGGTGCCCCGCAGAGCTCTTACCCTCTCTCTCCATAAGTCACTAAGGGCATGTTGCCTCATCATAGATTTTAAGAAAGCCCGGGATTTCGGAGTGGGTATAACCCTGCTATTGCTCGATTTATCCAACTGTGGATCCAGAATGATATTAAAATCTCCTGCCATTATAACCGGACCTGGGAAGTCTAGCAAATTAGTAAACACAGACTTTAAAGGTTCACAGTCATCCTGGTTTGGGCCGTAATATCCGACTAAAGTTAGAGGGTGATCCCCTATTTTTATATTCGCTGTGATCCATCTACCGGACTTATCAACCCGTGCATTTAATAGCCTGATACGCCCTCCTTGTTTTTTCACCACTATTGCCACCTCTCTTATATTGACAGTCTGTTCCGTACACACTACCTGTTACACCCATCTTTGTTTTTTAAACAACTTCATACACTCTTCATTTACCAGGTGTGTCTCTTGTAGGATCCGGATTTGTGCTGGAGAGTGTCTGAGATATTGTATTATCCTATCCCCTCTACCACTTGTACGTAGCCCGTTGACATTCCATGTTAATATGAGTCATCTTCCTAAAATATTTTCCCAATCGTGTGCTGAGCATCACAACATATCATATCTACCTTCTGTGTGTTTGAGGCATTTTTTTGTAGTTTTTTCCCACATGCTCCCCTCCCAGTGCACCCTCCCTTACCTCCCTCCTCCCACCCCCCCTTGGAGAACTCACCCCTACTTCCTACTGGACCTAGTATAGGTCCCATGTTCTTCCCAGCCCACCGTCGCACACCACCACCAACCTTAAAAACTACTAACAAGAACTCATATGCCCCCCAGCTATCTCTTTCCCCCCATTTCCTATGTCATATGCCAATCTCAGGGTTCCTCCCCTCCTTTTTTAATTACTTCCAGAAGATCATCGGCCTCTCTAACACTTTTCAAAAAATGCATTTTATTATTATGCATGATTCTGAGGGCTGCTGGAAATTTAAGCTGCGCCGATGCACCTGTTTTTCGGAACTCCTCAAGGCGCTTTCCCAATTCCCACTGTCTATCCAGGGTAGCCCGGGCCAGATCTGATCTAATTTCAAAGGAAAAGTCCTTCCCCCTTATAGTTTTCAATTTTAATGCACCTAGGAGTATTTTCTTTTTCAATGTACATGTTTGGAAATTAAGCAGGATTTTCCGTCGCTTCACTCTGTTTGGGTTCTTCCTAAAGGGGTCCCTATGTATTTGTTGAATGTCAGCTAATGATGAGCTGGGCATATTTTCCTCTTACCATTTTTGGCTAGGTTAATCTGATTAAGATGGTGATTCTGCCAAAAATCACATATCTATTTAACACCATCCCTTTGTATTTCGAGAAAACAATAATAGATAAAATTCAACAGACAATAAATTCCTTCATCTGGGCATACAAAGGGGTTTGGATTTCTTGGAAAAAGCTGTGGAGACGGAGAGAGAAAGGGGGATTATCGTTACCGGACATTCAATTCTATGCTTGGGCCTTTCAGATAGCCAGTTCTAGAATGCTTTTAAAAACCCCAGATGATACGGATGTGGGAGTTATGTTTCTCGCAATGATAAAAGCGAGTAGACTGGGCACTGGAGGTTTTCTCTTTAAGTTAGGGACCCAAAATTCTTTAAATAGAATAAGTTAAAAGTACCACAAGCATTTGCCAGAATGTGGTATACGATAAGAAGACGGCTCAAACTAGATTATTATTCCTTCTCAGCGCCAATTTGGGAGTCTCCAGGGACACCGGAATGCCTTAAAGATAAATTGGCTTTATCAATAAGAGATGCAGGGGTACTTGTTTGGTGTGAGATTGCGCAAGATGGACAGCTAATTTCATGGAATGAGATAAAAGACCTTATGGGAGATAACATCTCTCATTTAAAGTACATGCAATTAAAGAGTTGGGAACAGGTGCGGAAGACACCTCTGGGTGTAGGAAATGATCTGGAGGAACAACTTGCCGGTAAACCCCCTGGTGAGAAAGAAGTCTCTTTTTGGTATTGGAATCTGGAAGAAACAGCAGACAGAGAATTCACCCTGGCAGAAGATCTATTGGGAAGATGCTTGCCGAGCTGCAATTTACAACATATGTGGCAAGTATCGATGTGCACACTTTATACTATTGTTAAGCCTGCTTTTTTTTAAAAAAAGAAACCATTTCTTCTCACTTCATAGGGCATACATAACACCTGAGAAGCTGTCTAAAATGGGGAAAGGAAAACCGACAGCCTGTGCAAAGTGCAGCTTGAAAAAAGCGACAGATGTACACATGTTCCATCAGTGTACACAGATAAAGAATTTTTGGCAGGAAGTGGAATCAACACTCTCAGGTATCTTGGGGGTACAGATAAAGGTAAGCCTTTCACAAGTTATCTTTGGTGTGAGAGAAGGTATATCTGGAGCCGCTAGGGATCTGTTGTTCTACGCATTATTACTTGCCAGAAGGGAGATAAGTCGTAACTGGATAAGTGACAGTCCGCCGCAGCATTCAAAGTGGTTAGAATCTATGTTTTACATGGCAAGGATGGACTTGCTGGGGAAGGGGTCCAAAAAGAGGAAAAGATTCTGGGACATATTACAAAATTGGGCAAGGGTTAACCGAAATCAATGACCTTCTGTCCAATGATTACACCTACATAACTCTCTGTTTTATGGCTGCAAGGGTCTCCCAGTATACTGTATGCAGCAGCCGCCATAAGATCGGACGCTTTTTCTGAGAGAAATGTACCAGAAGGAGGATAGTGTCTTAACCCAGCGCTTTTCTCCCCCTTGTGGGGTTCCATGGTCTCTCCCTCGCAGCGAAAAAGTAAGGGTATAAGTCATTAAAACCTGAGGTGAATGAGGACAAAAAAAAAAGAGTGGTACTTAGTAGTGAATGATTGAATGTACCATTTGTACAAGAGCATGTATTATTCTGAGTTTGCTCCTGCAATGGAGTCAAGTAAACAGTGTGCACATTCTATGTTGACACAAAATCCCTGAAGCTGAAGTACAATATATTTGTATTCCTTGTCTTCTCCTATCAAAAATATAATTCTAACCATTTATAAACTTTAAAACATTCTATCATATTTGATTTTATAAATGCAATACTGTTCATCATAAAACATTACATCATTTAGAAATTAATAATTCAACATGAAAACATTATCTTATACGTTTGAATCCATCCCTTTTGGACCAATTTTGTGGCCATAGCTACCCATTTCTGTAACACCTTTAAGCTACACCTTCTAAAGTGTTATAAATTAATTATTTACATCTGCAAATATATTTCAGAATACATAGCGTGATCTTCCTGGGTATTATAGTGATTGCTCCTATAGCAAAAATTAAATAAACATATTTTCATTAAATATTTTTAAAATCCATATATTATGTTAAGTAATTTATATTTGAAATGTGCTATTGGCATTCATATAGCCAGATCTAAAACCTCAAAATGCATACATTACATGGATTACAAGTCATTCCTCTTTTAGCTCAGGCTTTAAGGCCTGGCATAGTCTTTCACTGTTGAAAATGGATGGATCTTCATAAAGTGGATTATACTGTTGTTTGAACTGGTGCAAGGGCAAACTTTGAGCCCATTTTTCTTGGGTAAACAGAGCTTTTTCCTTTCCTCAAACTTGAATCATTCTAGGACATCTTAGCTATAATTATCATTAGTACTCTTCTTTTTGGTTCATAAAGATACTCCAAGTTATTGCATGAGCTGTAGCACAGCTAGGAAAGGGGCAGGGGCAACAACTGCTTCCTGCTTCTGAGCAGTGTGGTCTGTAGCTCATGCATTAACTCTGAAAACTTCCAAATCAATCACTTGTCCTTTAAGCAGTTCAATATCCTAAGAGCTATGCTCAGAACCAGCACACTCCTTCATGATACAGCCGCAGTTGTATGCAAAGAAGTCGTCTTTTTAATGGTCCTGTCTAAGATACTCTCCTGTAGTGCACTTTAAGAACAGCTTTAAATAGTCAAGCATCTATGTTTATAATTCTCTTCCTATGTTTCAGATTGATTTAAAAAAAAAAAATTATTTCACAAGTATCCTTGGCAAGTCATGGGAATGTATGACAGAAACATGTTTCTACAAGGACTTCTAGTGGACAATATTTGTTTATGCAAATATTTCACCATATGGATAATCCACAGCAAGAAGTCAGCCAAAAATGTATATTTAAACTTAAGATCCTCCACAGGAAATATTGTTTTTCTGTGGAAACTTTTTTCTGCAGCTTGAATTTTTTTTGAGTCTTTTCAGAACTTTTCCACTCTATTTTGACACTTAACTTTGACCTTATTTGGAGTATTTATAGTTTTGTAAAAGGGGTGAAAAACGTCTTAGGAAATGCCTTTTAATTGTTATTTTTAAATTACAGGTTGTTTTACCACAAACCAGACCCACCAGGGGAGCAGAGCCATTTACATAGAAGCATGAGGTTCAAAAGATACAGAATACATGGTAAAAGGAATACCATATGGGTCTAAAACATAATAAGTTTTAACATTGAGCCAAAAAAAGTTGCTGTAAAGGAGTGAGTGCTCTTAAAAGAGGATGCTGATTTCCCAAAAAGTATGTATACATATCCAATATAGTCAGAAATAATATCCAACATAAATATTGTGTCCTAAATGTTGTTTAGCAAAGTATTGTCCCCATGGATGTAGATGTCCTATAATTAACTATCTAATATTTATGTACATTGTTTTTAGGAATCAATATTTACGTCAGACAGACTACAATAATCTGGTACCACAACATCTATTGGATGAGGAGCAGATTCACTCTTTGAGTCATGGCAAATTGTTGAGCATAGAATCAGTCTCATTTTCATAGTGAGAAGCGTGTAGGCTTGTAATTAACTGTGTATTATCCTAAACAGGTCTCTCTAGACCTATTCAACAAAGGTCTCAATTATATCCAGAAAGAGTTTATCATTACACCTCACATCTTGACCATTAATTTAAATCAGGTACTTGTTCGGTCATATGTAAAAGTGTTGGTACAAATTAAATATTTGACATGGTTCTTTAAGTTGTGGAAGAAAATGATTTGCCCAGATAACCAGTGAGATTGAGTTTCATATGTTGGAAACACTCCCTAAAAAAACATTGCTTTAATGTTCTTGTGTTTTTTGTCAAGGAAGGTTTTTCGAGAAGGAGAGATTCTGCACTTGAGAGACAGTGTGAGCATCCTGAGAGGACTAATTTGGGAGTCAGGTAGCTAGTAGCTTTTCCATGCAAAGCCTTATGAACAATAATGGCCATCTTGAATAAGATTCTGGCTGCAATGGGATGCCATTTTTGGTAGATTAGGATTGCGGTAAAGTGATCTGCTCTTCTAGCACCAGATACCAGTCGAACCACTGCATTGATGGTTGCTTTTAAAGGGACCATATGAATACTGGGTGTAAAATTGACGTAATTGAGCCTTGAGAGGGCCAGTGATTGAACAACTCTCTTGGTATTTACAGCATTATCATTGGCCATCCCTCTTTTCATGGTGTGAAATCACCAATGTTGCCCTTAACAAAAACATCGATGGCTATGGAAAACCCACTGTTCTTTATGATTAAATATTTCCATTATTCATGATTTTGTGAATCACTATTTGGAATTTAGAACTTCAAATTACCTTTTTGTGCCAGCTAATTTACACTTAGCTGTGCACAAACAATTGTAAACTAAGGCCTAAGTTCTCAAACAAACGCATGATGGTTGTCCACATTCACTTTTTATTACATCCATGCACATATATTTTCTCACAGTGCCAGTGTGCAGCCCTCAGTAATCGCAACATAATTGCGGCAAATTCAGAGCCAACCTTTCTGTACTGCGGCAAACAGATGCAAGCAGTGTTTCGTGTTTCAAATCTACCCGCCAACCAAAGCAGCATACTACGGGGCAGATTTACAACTTCTGGCGCATCCCTGCAAATCAGCAGGGATGCGCCAGAATAGTTGCGACACGCAATACTCTCCTTGCGCCACCACGGAAGCGCCGCATTTACAATGCGGCGCACCGTGGCGCAAGGAAAGGCCGATGCGTGTCGCATCCTGTGGCGCAAGGGCGGCGAATTGCTGGAGTCGTGTCGCAAGCGCGACGCAACTCCAGCAATGCTCGTGGGCCGCCCATACCTAACGTGGTGCGCCACTCCTTACGCCTGCTTGAAGCAGGCGTAAGGATTCGTCGCAGCGGCGTCGGAAAAGTGACTCAGTGAAATCTTGTAGATTTCACTGCGTCACTTTTACGAGGCATTCCTTCGACGGAACGCCCACCCTGCGGAGGAACGCCCACATGAAACCTGACGCAGGTTTCATGTGGCGCAGGGCTTTACAACGTGACGCATCTCCCTAGATGCGTCACGTTGTAAATAATGCGCAACGTGGCGCATGGTTTACGTCGCCGCTGCGTCACAAAAGTGACGCAACGGCGGCGCAAAAGTGGCGCAAGGGGCTTGTAAATCTGCCCCTACGCCTTTCCAGTCAGAGGAAAGGAGAATTGAAATAAATTATGTTAATGCCGTCATTCAGAGCTCTAACAACTGTGTCATATGCCCGCCTTCTTCCGAACGCCACATTTTTGTGAATGTTTCAGCTAATTGAAACCACCCAGCATTGGCTATCAGAAAAGAGGCGGTCAAAACGGCTCGGCTAACACTTTGCCCAGCAGGATAGCTCCTTTGTTCCGTTTTTGTGTGAGGAACACGTGAACTAGTTCAAGGGGAAGTGCTTTCTACATCACTAGCCCCCAATGAATTCAGTCTTTTCCATGTCTTTTCACTCTAATCTTTCTGGTTGGAAATCAAAAGATCTCTGATGTTCATATAAACTGCATAATTCGTTTTAATATTCAGGCTTCCAGTTTCTAGGTGTTTTACATTTGCTGCATTAAAAGTCATTTTATGTGGAACAATTTGCAATCACCTGTGGATAGGTTGCCTAATCAGCCAAGCTAAAGGCTTATTTTGTTACATTCGTCCTGTGACAAATTGGAACACAGTTATCACAATCGAAAACTAATGTTACCCTTTATCAGGGTTATATGAGCAGCACCTAGAGGAAAATAATGTTGTTGTTTTCTGTGTTGGCTTGATCCGCTGCGGATGCCCTGCGATAAAATTCCCACACCAAACTTTTTTTGTTCAAAACTATATATTTGGTTTAAACCATTTTTAGTGAACACCCTTAAGAAATAAGGAGCAGTCTCTCTTTACTAAATGATAACGGGCTCATACTGAGTGCTGCAGTACAGTAAAGCATAACTGACTGCGAACTGCTGTTTGAGCACAGTATTGAAAGCGATTTTGTGCCTAATCATATTTGCACTTTTATATGTGAAAAACATGCAAAACTGATCTTGAAGGCTGTTTCTGCACGGTATTACCTCTACCACACAGTTTTACATGCACAAATTGCTGATACGTCTAAAGTCGGGCTCACCAACCAAGTATCCACTAACCTTTTTACAGCTGATTTACCATTTATCACAACACCTAGAAAACTCCAAATATATTGAACCACAGAAATTCAGATGAAGGTATTGATCCCAATGGAGTATTATCTTTGACGTTGGCCGTGATGCAAGGGTGTATGCATCAGTAGCCTTTATCTACTAGCACTAAAAATGTTTCTCTGCTTCTAAAATAATAATCACGCTTCACAGACTCACCTGCAAGGGAAATGGTTTTAAACTTACAAGTATGAAAACGGCACATGCATTTTCAGCACAAACTAATCCTCACAAGGAAACATTGCTGGTTTGCGTCATGTGCTTCTTCCTAAACTCTTCTATACCCCATAGTATATGTAGCCTCCTATGAAAATGCACATTATTTTTTGTATGTGGGAAAAACAAATTATTCTACTATACCACCAGCAAATTTGGGGTAATCCATTCCCCTTTCTCTCCTGGAAGGGGAGTTACACCAGCCCTTGGGAGTTTAGGATTCCCCATGGACATACATCATTGCGGGCATTCACACATTTCCAAGGCAAACCATGCCCCCCCCCCCTTGAGTTGGATTTACAATTATGGATTTTCAGGGCTTGTGACACTTGTCATCTATTTGTGGATTCCTGGCATGCGTAAAAAAGGTCAATTTAGTTGTAAACTTGGTTTATGATCAAACTTTCTTTGGTGAATAGTGGCAATAATTTTCAAAATAGCTTTCCAAGTCTATGAAAAACACAGATATAAATCTGCACAGATGTCTGCTTGTTTTGATGAATCAGAACTGAAACGGTCAAAATAGCGGAATTATGGCTACAAAAAACTGTGAAGCACTAACAGATGTTATTTCTATTTAGCAGATTTCTTCTCTTTCTAAACACAACCTGTTTCGATATGTATGAGCTGTAGATGCTTGAACCACACAGGTCACAACAGCACATGCTCCACAGCCTCACTCTGTGCCAAATTACCAAATGCTGTGCCACACTTCGTTTTCATTGTTATAGAGCTTAGTTTATTTATCAAGAGAATGTTCTTACTCCTTAGCCACTGTGTTGTCTAAAATGGGATTGTTCTCAAAATCTTCTTATATAACTGATTCCCTGGACTTTCTTCACTTTTTCTTTAATAGACTATGGTTTTAGATTTCAAAAGAATAGCTAACAGCGTCCTTGAGTGCCCCCTCGCTGTTTTTCGAGCACTTTATGTGTTGGAAAGAAGAGAGTGATTCCTCTTAACTTTTACAATATGTACGTAAATTAATAAAGAAGTATTGTCCACAATAGTCTGATTGGGTGTTTATAATTCCATATATTAATACGCTGCAACTGTAAATATAACTGTAATTCTGCAATTCTTCTGAGGTCTTTGACTCAGACATTCCTAGGTCTAGATTGCATTGGCACTTGGTCATATGTGGCTAACATTTCATACACAAATAACTGTAAGTTCTTAGTCATTTGACACATTTTAGGGTGGCGGTTCTTGGAATATAGAACCTCGGAGATTTATATTTCCCCTGTATGTTTAGAGCTATCTGTGAGGTTTTAATGATTCACTGCAGTTGCAGCACTGAGCTGACTAAGGAGCATGCGCAGATCGTATGGGAATAAAGTTGAAAAAATTAACTTGAAAATTGTTTTATTTCTGGTAAGATACAAGACAAACGTCCTTAATAGCAAAATATTACTTTACCAATCTTGTGGTACTGCTGTGTCATCTTTACATTAGGCCACATTTCTCTTAACTTAATTTTCCTGTTGTTTTCAGTATTCACTGTGATGCCCATTGTTTATTCTGTGTCTTGTGTGAACGGATTCAGATCTGCCATAAACTATAAACCCAATATGAGTACAAATGGAAAGTTCATCATGGTGGTGAATAAACCTAAACAGTACTGAAATCACCTTTGTTTAGACTGAGGCACTGAAATCACCTTTAACTAATTCCATGATACCTTTGTCTACAATCCCCTTTTTACATCAGTCTGGAACATATGAGGTGAAGTAAGACTATAAGCATTCAGATACTGGTTCTAGAGAAACTTCTGCGCATCGTAATAGTCCTAAATTTTTTATGGGATGCATGGAAGCTAACTTTAACATCAAGTGTATCATTTAGAGTTTGCTAGAGCGGAAACCCTACTGTAAATCAACAATGCTCCCCCTCTGCCAATTCTTGTGCCCCATTAAAAGATCCAGGGGCTGCTAATTGACCTCTAGGTGAGCCTTTGCTAGAGCTGGCAGCTGATCATTTGCAGCAGCTGATCATTTGCAGCAGCCCACTTGCCAAAGAGCCACCACCTTTCATAGATCAGGAGTCCCTCCCTATTGAGGGAAGGCCTTCTGATACAGAAATTACCTGTATCTGGGGGAGGCTATCAACAGTAACTCCAATACACTTGCATTTAAAGACTATTGCATAAAATCCTGATCAACATAGTAGAGGTATTGATCCATAGGCTGCCAACTTGTCAGGCTGCTCCCCAAAGGCTAGATTAGTCCCAAAGCTTCTTCAGATCCTTCTCTGGTGCTCAGATAGTCTGTATTTGAAAGCAAGGAACAGCCTCTCACAGTCACATCTTCACGCATTCTTTACTGATGCCTTGTCAGTGTCAAGTAGAACCTCTGTAGGTACCACTCAAACAGTATCTTTGTGGTTCACTTGTACCCTTATGAGTATTGGATCCCCTCTCAAAGTGAGTGCTGCACCGTGGTAAGAGTTTGACCTCAGCAACATGTTCATAGTTCGAACAGCCAGAGACCTTTCTCATGTTAAGCCTGTGGTGAGGCCTTAGGAATCTATAAAATTAAGAGTTACCCTGAGGGTTACATGTCTGTTGACATTTTTTAGGAAACCTCGTGACATGTAGCTCATGTGCGTTCATCCTCCCGGTTCAGACACTTTTCTGTCATCCACACACCTTTCAGCATCAACCCCCACCATTCTTTGGTGTTATCATAGACCCTCAACAGTTTTGTCTGATCTTATAGACTTCCATGCATGAAACACTCATCACAGACTCTGATACAGAAAACAACACAACCACAGTTAAACATGCTTCTGAGGAAACACTATCAGATATCTGCTTTGACAACATAGACTTAGTTGAAACCAATAACCGCATCCTTTGTTCACATCCCACTTCTGCCTTGTAGCTTAAAAAACAAATATTCTACTAGTTAAGCTAACAAGGGTTACAACTAGAAGTGCTGTAAGTGCAGTATAATTATGGTGTCACTGAGATAAAAAGAGCTGCTAAACTCTCAGCTGAGGATACAAGTTTGGCAGCATGAATCATTGGGGAAAGGAAAAAGTAGGAACAAAGGCGACATGGCTTGGTTTGATTCTTTCTCAGTTTGTTGCTAATTCACAAATTGTTTTGTGGTCCAATGTACAATTTATAACTTAAAAAGTGGCCTGAATTGTCATTCAGTTTGCTATTACTGTCCTATTGTGTCATGTTACCGTTCTCCTGAAGTAAGTGTCAAATAGTGTTCCTAACAACCCCATATGTTTAAGCTGTACAGATACCTGTTTTCTTTACATGTGAAAAAGTGTTTAAGTGGTGGAAAGTGGGAAAAAAAGGTCAAATATGCATATCAAACTTTTGACATACCATTTTCTGCATATTGTCGTCACTGTGTGCATCTGGACGGGTAGGTTTTAGGGAGTAAGGGTGTGCCTGGAAATCTGTGACTTGAATAGATATCCAAGGCTTACCCACGGGATTTTATAAATTCCAAAAAATAACGAAACAACAATCATTATTTCTTTCAATCAGGCCATGAGTATTCAATAGTGGAATCCCAAGAAAGGAGTCTGGTACTCTGAATAATCCCAGTCCTGGTACATGCCAATCATGCAGGATTAGTCTTGGCATAATTCAAACAATTCTGCGATTAAGGAAAAGGGGTACATTTTATATTTTTTCTAATTTACACTGGTTGTTTTCATAGTAATCCTTTAAGAATGTCAGGTAAAGATGACGAGTGACAAAATGTATGCTTTGGGTTGTGTAGAAGGTGCACAATGAGAAAGAAAGAGCTCACAAATCAATGACAAATTATGACATATTTTTTACCGCCCACAGATGTAAACTACAATTATTTGGGTACATGCTCACATATCTGACTCGTTTATTGTGAATATCAGAGTGTAAATAAAGAGCTGCATGGTTTTCATGTAGCCAATTTAAAATTGGTTCCTAGTACTAGATATGTTGATGGATATCAATTAGCAGTAGCCATGGGTACAATCCTTCCTACGATGGTCTGCTATGTGTTTGTTATCACTGGCATCCTTCTAGCTATTGCTAGTCTCAAGGATCATGAAGACCGTGACAGGAACAGAAAGAAAACAAGGCTGTGGGAGCTAGGTGTACCACAGTAGTTTCTGATCCTTGTGCTTTCTGTAGTCGTCAGAAGCAAATAGGATTTTTTTGTCGACTGTTAGATCTGTCATTCCTAGGGTGGGCTTCCCCCTTTTGCTGGCTTACCTCCTCTTTTGCTGTATCTTTTTGTTGGCTTTAGGACTCCGAGCACTTTACCACTGCTGATCAGTGCTAAAGTGCATGTGCTTCTCCCCAAAACATGGTGCCATTGGTGTATACACAACTGGCATATTTAACTTACTTGTAAGTCCCTTGTAAAGTGGTATACCATATACCCAGGCTCTGTAAATTAAATACTGCTAGTTCCCATTGGGCGCAGGGTTAAGACTGATTTGCATATGGCTGGGTTCAAACTGGAATGGCTTGGGGAGCAAAAAAACGATGGATTTAGGCCCAGATCTCTGTACTGGGGTCAATGTATGACATTGTTCTGCATTCTGTCCATCAATTGTTCTTTTTGCGTTTGTCACCTCGAGTGGGACGGGTATGCCCAGACGTGGGTCCCGTGTTCTCCATGCCACTGGAGTCAAGCTATCCCGGTTGATGAGGGGTGAAACCCCGAAACCGGTTCTAGGATGCTTGTTTCCAGTCCAGGGAGGACCTGGCCTGGCAGTTGGGGCTGGACTGTTCCCATTGGGCGCAGGGTCAAGTCTGATTTGCATATGGCTGGGTTCAAACTGGAATGGCATGGGGAACAAAAAAACAATGGATTTAGGCCCAGATCTCTGCACTGGGGTGAATGTATGACATTGTTCTGCATTCTGTCCATCAATTGTTATTTTTGCATTTGCCACCCCGAGTGGGACGGGTATGCTCAGACGTGGGTCCCGTGCTCTCCATGCCACTGGAGTCAAGCTATCCTGGCTGATGAGGGCTGAAAGCCCGAAACCGGTCCTAGGATGCTTGTTTCCAGTCCAGGGAGGACCTGGCCTGGCAGTTCGGGCTGGACTGTTCCCATTGGGCGCAGGGTCAAGACTGATTTGCATATGGCTGGGTCCAAACTGGAATGGCATGGAGAGCAAAAAAACGATGGATTTAGGCCCAGATCTCTGTACTGGGGTGAATGTATGACATTGTTCTGCATTCTGTCCATCAATTGTTCTTTTTGCATTTGTCACCTCGAGTGGGACGGGTATGCCCAGACGTGGGTCCCGTGTTCGCCATGCCACTGGAGTCAAGCTATCCCGGTTGATGAGGGGTGAAACCCCGAAACCGGTTCTAGGATGCTTGTTTCCAGTCCAGGGAGGACCTGGCCTGGCAGTTGGGGCTGGAGTGTTCCCATTGGGCGCAGGGTCAAGACTGATTTGCATATGGCTGGGTTCAAACTGGAATGGCATGGGGAACAAAAAAACAATGGATTTAGGCCCAGATCTCTGTACTGGGGTGAATGTATGACATTTTTCTGCATTCTGTCCATCAATTGTTCTTTTTGCATTTGTCACCCCGAGTGGGACGGGTATGCCCAGACGTGGGTCCCGTGCTCTCCATGCCACTGGAGTCAAGCTATCCTGGCTGATGAGGGCTGAAAGCCCGAAACCGGTCCTAGGATGCTTGTTTCCAGTCCAGGGAGGACCTGGCCTGGCAGTTCGGGCTGGACTGTTCCCATTGGGCACAGGGTCAAGACTGATTTGCATATGGCTGGGTTCAAACTGGAATGGCACGGGGAGCAAAAAAACGATGGATTTGGGCCCATATCTCTGTACTGGGGTGAATGTATGACATTGTTCTGCATTCTGTCCATCAATTATTCATTTTGCATGTGTCTTTTGCTTACTAGTGGGCCTGCAGCACTAATTGTGCCACCCACACAAGTAGCCTTTCAAACCTGTCTAAGGCCTACCACTGCATGCCCTGTGTGTGCAGTTTACTGACACTTCACCTTGGCATTTAAAATCCTTTGCCAAGCCTTAAACTCTCCTTTTATTACATATAAGTCACCCTAGGCAGGCCTTGGGGAGCCCATAGGGCAGGGTGCTGTGTTAGAAAAAGGTAGGACATGTATTTTTAAGTTTTGCATGTCCTGGTAGTGACAAACACCCAAATTCATTTTTCACTAATGTAAGACCTACTCCTCTCATAGGTTAACATTGGGAATTCCATATTACACTTTTAATCTGTAATTCCTGATTAGAAAGGAGTAGCTGTATCATGTTTTATATAACTGGAATGGTAATGATAAATCCTCATTACTTGTAAAGTTGGATTAAACATTACTATTTTAGAAAGACCACTTTTAGAAAGTGGGCATGTCTCTGCTCTTACTGCTCTGTGTGGCTGCAGCCTGTCTCCAATTGATGTCTGGGGTAGTAACAGCTGCACTTTGTGCCCTCCCTCTAGACAGCTACAAACACAGGAAAGTTAGGTTTGTCTAAATTCTCATCTACATTCTGATTGGACTTCCGGGGCAGGAAGAGAGGGAAGAGCTGACACTTACACCTGAATAGGCATTGTCCTCTTCCCACACAAAGGGCTGATTACCCCCTACTGATAGTCTGGAGCCAAGGGTGGGAAGAAAGGAGCTCTGTGCACTGCAAACACCTTTCTTTGAAGTCATCCCTACTTCAAAGGCAAACTGGGTATAAGTACTGAGTCTCTGATCCCAGCAAAACAGTACACTACTGGACCTGTGAAGAACTCTGCCAGGAAGGTGGACTCCTGTACTGCTACAAGGACTACTACTGTGCTGGACTGCTGCTCTGGAAGAACTGCTTTTGTTCTGTGATGTGCTGCCTGCTGCTTGCTACCCTCTGCCCTGTTGAGGAAAGGACTGGACCCATCTCACTTGAACCCAGAGTGACTCAGAGGGCTTGCTGGCTTGCCCCCTGTTCTGATGTCCCAGGGCCATCAAAGACTTCCTACAACCCTGCAACAGCACCTGGACTTTGCCATCTGTAAGTCCTGCCTTGCCAAGTGGTGCCAACCCAGACCTGGGCCCTTGGAAGTGACTTTTCTGTGCTGATCCAGAAGAATCCACGTATTGACGACTGTGTGCCAATCGGAACCAACGCATCTCCTTCGACATCAACGCAGTTGCTGCTAGATGACATCGTGGTGACGGACTGCATGGCTCGACGATGATGGACTGTGCGGCTCAACGACGACACATTACCTGCATCGCAAAGAGGTTCATTGACGAAGTCTTTCTGACAGCGTGGATTGCAACTCGTGCATCGCCTACACCCAAGGAATCGACATGATGTATCACCTCCTCTGCTCCTGGCATCGAGTCTTCTACGCTTCCTACATCCAAGGTACTTTTTCAGCGGAACCAGCGTGAGTCCTGCAACCGGCCTGCACTCCATTGCGGTTGGCCTGAACTTTGGATTTACCCAGGTATAGTGCGACCAAATGTTTCCAGTTGGCTCTTTATGACTCTAAGCACTATATTTTTAAATAATCTTTACAAAATCATAACTCTAGTTCTACTTAGTGGAGTTTTGTCATTTTGGTCTTGATTTACTCATAAAATTATTGTCTATTTGTCTAACCCTGTGTGGAGTACTTTTGTGGTGTTTACATCTTGTTACTGTGTGCGTGTGTGTGTGTGTTACACAAATACATAACACTTTGCCTCTTTAGATAAGCCTGACTGCACTGTGCCAAACTATCAGCGAGTGATAACAGGTTATATTTTAGTGTGTATCTAGCTTACCCTGTCTAAAGTGGTGGTCCCTACTTGGACAGGGTGATTACATCTGCCAACTTGAGACCCCATTTCTAGCACAGGGCTAATCATGGGTCAAGGACTCAACCCTGCAAAGATATCTTGGGGCATACTCTAATAGTGTGCGATATCACCTCTAATACCCCTGATCTTTGAGACAGTTTAAGCTGTCCCATCAAACTATTGTCTAAAAAAAAAAAAATTTAAATACATGCATAGTGAAGCTTTCCCATTAGACTATTGCTTTAAAAAAAACATTCATAAAATAAATACGTAGTGGGGCTTTTGGTCAGTGGGTGTCATTCATTGGTCTGTTAAACTGTCATACATAGTTTGCTTCTGCCCACAACAGCATACACCAAAGGGCAATGGATCAGTCTACTTTGCCCACTAGCTCTCTACACTGAATGACTGCACGAAGCCTGCACACATTGTACCATTTGATTAAATATAGTTCCTTTTTCTTCAGTGGCATATCTGGTTCAAAGCATGTTTTATTTCTTTTATATTAACTTTAAACTCCAGCTATTTTGTCTGCACTTTGGGCACCATGTGAAATGGTGATTTATTTTCTGGCTACTTTTTAAGGTTGCTGTTAACAATTGTTATAGGTGCTTGCTTAGCTGGTGGTTTAAATAAAATGCATACTGCAACTGAAAGGCTTTCTATTCAAAGAGTATCACTAGTAAAACAGGTGCTTTGGTGAATGTTTTTCAATTATACATTTTCTATTGCCCCTTCTGGGTGGCCACATATTTTTTTTCATTTTCATTTGTGGTGGTATATGCTTGAAATAAAAATAAAATAAAAAAGATATACAAATTTGCAAAGGTGAGACCTGTTGGCGTTTCTATCCCTTGTTGAGAAGTGACATCTACATATGTGTCTTGTGTATGTATTTTGGTACAACAGGCACTTTGAAGATTCTGAAAATTGCAGATTCACTAATTATTTTCTGTTCACATCCCTTCCCACAAAAATAATTTTTTCCCCAATTGTCAAGGTTTTATTCCAAACTCCCAGGATTGGTTCGATGCTCAAGTGGGTCCCCCTCTCAATCGCCTCACCCTCTGAAGCTATAATAGCACAGACGGTAGAGGAGATTAGGCGAGGGAAGGAAAGTATGGGGACAGCGGCGAGGGAGACCTATAAAATAAACAAACATAAAAAAAAGCAATCAGTATCACTATACTATAGATTTACAAGAAGCTTATATTATTTTTTATAGGTCTCTAAATACCTGTAAAAGAAAATAATGCTGAGCTGTATATCGCTCCAGTAGGAGAGTGCCTTCCGTCATCTGAAAACTCTCTTTTTTCTCAAACATTTGTATATGAAGGAGAAATACATTTAATACTATGACTTGCACAACCAGGTAACCATTCACACATATTCATGCCAGATTCTTACCCACCACAAATACAAAATGACCTTGCATCACGGGGGGTTGAAATTGCACACACTAATTCCCCTGCTAAGAAAATAAAAATTATGATTCTACATGGATCACCACAGTATGATTATTCCGATTGTATAAGGCATTAAAATACACATGCCCTTTATTGTCCACCAGTAGTAACAAGACACTGTTGTTAAGGTTCACAACAGTATATTTCTCACTGGATTATTGCTCCAATACGAAGTATAAAATATCAAGACAAATGTCAGCTTTGATCGGAAAGGTATCGATATCTGTAAATGATGCCCTCTTAATACACATTGCTTTTCTGTAGAATAATATGTGATAGGTACAGCCTTATTGGAATGAACTCTTGAACCTTTAGATATATAGCCCCATCGATAGGATTTGCTCCGAACAGCGTTAAAGGGTTAATCTGGGCAAACCCCCACCCCTGTTTGTTAGTCTCTCTGGCTCCTGCTCCAGGATGATAGTAACAGAGCCAAGACTACGGAAGTGTTTCGGAGGGAGGAACGCAATGCCCCGTTCAAAGAGATAATGAGAGAATGGCGACCACGTCACCCTTACCGCCCTCTCGCTGACTCCGGGAAAGAAGGATAACCCAGCGTGGAGCACAGCCACTCCAACACAAAATACACAGCAAGTGACGATCACCGGAACGGATCTTTTAACTTCCGGTTCACGGTGTCGTCACTGGGCGTCAGCGGTCCATGGCTTGAGGCTGCTGGGATTTGTAGTTGCCTCTTGGGACGGGATTCCGATCTACATCCTCTGGTAGGATCGGCAGCATACTCAGTATCTGCAAAACGGGTCAGATAGGTGTAGCACCAATGCATGCCATGCCTTCAAGGACGTCCTGTAAGGTCTGCACTAATTGGTACTCTAATATTCCAATAAGTGCACCTCTTACACCTGCTTCATTTGGATGAACTTTAATGCTCATGTAAATGAAGTCATTTCATGCCAAAAATTGTTGGATATCCACAGACTTACTGTTTTTTAGGAATTAGTCTATTTTGCATTGCATGTCCCAGGATGGAGTGGCATAGTTACCATATAATTTAACTATAGTACAATGGCTATACTTGGATGTGGCATTTTCCTTTCCAAGATCCATGTACATTTCCCTTTTTTGAATTCTTCTTTGATACTGTATATTGGAGGTTGTCCAACGCAAATGCAGTGGACGCACACAGTCCACTCACCCATACCAGCACCCAGACCACCAGTAAGGATTTGGGGGAATGCACCAGACTGCAATAAAAGAAACTCAGGTTCAGGTTTAGGTACACAGTCCACTCACCCATGACAGCACTCAGGGCACAATTATGGATTTGGAGAGTGCCTTGATTCCAGCAAAAATGCGAGCTTCACGGTGTCCAAGACAGGTCCAGCTCTACACACACATCCCAATCACCCATATGATTAGAACCACAATCAGGGATTTGAGCGTATGCTTTAATGACAGCAAAAGTACTGTGATGGTGTGAACTAATCAGAGAGATTTGAGGACAGGGAAGAAGGTCAAAGTACAGTGAGAATAGTGTGTGTCAAACACATACCTAAGAATGAAATCACTTGCTCTCAGTCAGATACACACTCAGGGCTACTGTCTGGAAAATTATCATTCTGAAGGAAGAAATGGTGCTGTCAACCACTGGTGTCCAACAAAGAAGAAATGTCCAAACAGCATCATCTCTCAGATACACAGCCAGGAGTAATCACAGCAGTAAGTGTTAATGAGACAGTGGGTTTACAACACAGATAAAAGGTCACAATCATCAACACTGACTGAGATACAGAAGACAGTCAGAGCAAAATAATCAAATTGAGTTTACATGCTGTTTCATTTTCAGCTAGCAAGTACAGGTGGAATTTGATTGGTTTACCAAAAGAAGAAATGTAAATTTGTTATCAATTGGATACGAAATTGCTGATTTTGAAAAGTATGTCATCACAGGTGAAAAATGACATGTTAATCATTATTTTGAAGCCAAATCTCTTTAAAAATGAGTAAAACTTTCAGACGAAACAGTTAAAAACGGAGTTATTCTGGCTTAATTTGGTAAACCATAACTATCAACTTCCCGTTACATTGTGAATTAATCTCACACAACATCAAGGAAGACATGAGTGACAACATTAAGAACATCACTTATGATATCACCATTGAAATGACTGCTTGAACCTCTCCCTTGATGTGCCCATAACATCATTGATGACATCATAATTCACATAATTGATAACAACACTCGACTTCACTGGTGACATCACTGATGATATCAATGGGTCTAAAAAAAACTAAAAGCATATAAACATATAAACGTATTCATCAGAAAAAAACAAAATAATCATTCAAACTGACATAAAAATAGACTTTGCAGAGCACCATTTTCTCAGACTCAGACTCATGTTAGCTTAGACACATGCTGAGACACACACATGAACACATATTAGTAGTATGGAGCTTAAATACACGTATACTATGGCAATTACATTATCATATTCAGAGCGATATGTACGAACACCATTTGCACAGCACGACATTCTCAGACCCTTTATATGATAGGCACAGAGACAGTCTCAGAGCCAGATATAAGAGATATATGTATATGACCACTCACGCAAACACTCAGAGGTACAGTGACAAAGTCAGTGGCACAGTCAGGTACACAATTGATATAAAGCCTGGGACTCAGTCAAAGAAAAACAGTTATGTGGAGGCACAGTGATGTAAGCATTCTCAGAGACACATTTGTACATAACTACTTAGTCAGATTTAAAACAAAAGATCAAAAAATGAAATACACTGCAAGTGAAAAATAAAACTGAGAGACAGGCACTCTAAAAATTGTATTTAAAAGTCATAAAGCAAAACAGGGTTATGGAATGAATGTGTTATATACTGTAAATTACACTGATAGCCACAAAGTTGCACATAAACATTACAGACTCCTAACATATACACACTCATATTCCCATATGCACACACACACACAAATTTACAGGCACACCATGAAATACATTTAAATTGTATTTAAATATAAAAGACATAAGTCAAATAAACTAAATTTGGCCATAACACTAAGACCTGTATAAGATAGATCACTATCTAAGGTGTGAAGAGCACATCAGTGTTCAAAATGTGACAAAAAGTAAGGGGCTGATTAAAAATTTGTCGGCTATCCCCTCCATTATATTTCAAGTGCATTATATTCCACAGCACTTGGAAATTAGTGGATGGGATATCAGTCACATTTGTGACAGAGTATCCCATTCCCCAAACTCTAAATTAGGAAGAGAAGAGGTAAATATCTAAGGACTAAAGGAGGGGCATAATACAAATAGCTGTCTGTGTGTGTGTGTGTGCCATTGTATCTGCACCTAATACTGCCTAGCGGTGTCACTTGACTAATAAAAGGATGCACTCGTCAGTGCATATATATGACTTTAATAGTGACAATATACATATAAGTATTTAATATCCTATATATCCATGTGCCAAAATAAATAATAATAGACAGCTGTGAAGAATCAAAGCTAGAGATAAAATGCGAAGAAAAAAATATTACATGTTAAAATACTACTATGAGACCATATATTTGCACCTCAAAAAAAGATGAATAATCAAAATACACAACATTATTCAAGTAGACCGGTAAATTGCAAATGCAAATCATAAATTAAAGAAGCAACAACTGACATTAAGGGATGTAGGAGCACTCTCCATTTCTCAGAATAGTCCTCTACAAACTAACACCCTATATTGTTCAAAAGGTCCCTTTCATTGAGACAACATCCTTAAGCTGTTGGTTCAAGTATTGTTTTAAACAAAAAAATGTTAACTTTTATTAGCAATTGATAAATCAGAAAAACACAGTAGGCAACATCACTCTTAGAAATTTAGCTAGTCATTAGATCTAATATTTAGCAATAAAGGGGCAGATCTACGAGGAAGTGCCGCAGCGCGGCACCGCAAGCCCTTTGGCTGCGCCACGCTGCGGCACTTCCGAAGCACAGGAATGCGACATATTTACAAGAATATGTCACATTCCTGTAGCTTCCCCTGCGCTGGCGCACAAACTGCAGCCATGCGCCGGCGCAGGCACCTTTGCACCATGGTGCAAGGATGCCTGCGTCGTGGGGAGATTGTTTTTGTGCAGGAAGGGTCACTTTCCTGCACAAAAACAATCACTACAGGCATTTTCCTCCTTCAATGTGTGCTGTAGAATGCAGCACGCATTGAAAGAGGAAATAACGAGGAGAAATGAAAACATTTCTCCTCGTTGCGCCTCGCTACGCCACCTCTAGGGTGGCGTAGCATTCACACGCATCTCCAGATTTACGATTTCTCGTAAATCTGGAGATGTGTCTTGTTCCATGGGTGTTGCGTGGGAACACCCACTGCAACACCCATGGAACGCCCCTTCACCGCAAAGTGCTGCGTGTGAAAGGACCGTATTTACAAGGAGAGGAAAAGTCACGCAGGGTGGCTTTTCCTCTCCTTGTAAATATGGAGGAGCCCTCTGCGCCACCAGTACGTCACGAAAAGTGACGTACTGGTGGCGCAGGGGGCTTGTAAATCTGCCCCATAATCTTTAAAGAAATGTCACAAAATATCTTGTGTTGAGAAGTAGTGATGTCTGCAGCGATATCACTGGTGAAATCATGAATGATGTAATCAGTTATGTCAATTATATTGTCATCAGTGATGCAGTGTGTGATGTCATAAGCAGCTGAAGGGGGTGGCACAATTTTTGGTTCTATCAGTCATGTCAATGTTGAAAACATAGGTGATGTGATCAATGCCAGTGCTGTTGTGTGATTAACAATGCAAGAGGAAGGAAATAGTTATGGATTACTTCACAAACCATAACTGGTGAATTTATGAATATCTATCTATCTATCTATCTATCTATCTATCTATCTATCTATCATGGCGGCGTTATTATTGAATCGAACGCCGAAGAGGTCATATATACGGACCTGGCATCTATTTGAACACGAAACCTGATATTCCAGTAAAAGTTTGGGCACACTACGGACGAGCTTACGTCTGGTCTTTACCTGGACCTTTTGAAAATGATGTTTTTATCCTGGGAATCCGATACACGGCTCTGAAGGATTAATCAGGGTGGCTGTCTTTGGCCTCCCTCATATGGCCCGGCCGTGCTTCATATTGGCTAACAGAGATATATTCAGCCCTGATGAAGTCGTTTAACCGGACGAAACACGTGTTGGTTACTGGAAAGAATTTGATGTCCTGAAAACTGATTAAAGAGCTGCAATAAAAGATCTCTGGAGTCCTAGATTTGGATCACCATAACTTCTGTGTGGAAAATGGATTTACTTAAGACTATAATTGTGATGAACATGCCATCGTGAAAATAATTTCTAAATAGATAATTTGTATATAGTGTGTGCCTAAAGGGTCTTGTATGAATTCAGATAGATAGATAGACATATATATATATATATTCACTGAAAAAACCATAGGTTTTAGGGACAGTTATAGTTAGTTGGACATTGCACTCGTACAAAACCCGTGAAATTCCCCTGTTATAGTTAGTTCAGCTAACTATAACTCGCGCCCGCAATGCACTGCTGATGACGTCACATATTACATCACTCATGACATGGTCAGTGACATCACTGATGACATCACTGATGACATCTCAAATGACATCACTGATGACATCATCCAGTGACTGTGTTTCTGTAAAGTTTAAATATGTTTAATATATATAGGGAAAGGCGTATTGAAGAATGAGTGGGTGTATAAGTGTCTGAATGGATGATTTAGTATGTGAGTGACTGACTCTACAAGTGAGTGATTAAACGTATCTTACTAAATGCATGGGTTAGTGACTAAACTGTGTGAATGTCTGTATCCGTCTGTTTGTTGGTGTGTAAGTGAATGCATGGATTTGCGAATAGCTACATGAGTGTCTATATGGGTTATTGATTGGTTCTCTGAGTATCTGTATGGCTGCCTGAGTGTTTGTGTGGGTGGGGTGTGTGTGACTCTATACATAGATGTGTGAGTGGGTGATTCACTGGGTGCATGATTTCAAGAGTGCATCTGTGATGGACTGCTTGGGTGGGTGAGTGTGTGTATGGGTGTGTTAGTGAGTGAATGTATATCTCAGTGGTACATGTGCGAGTAACTACATATGTAAAAGGCAGTATATATGTGTGTTAGAGTATTTAAATGGCTATAAGTGAGAGTGTGTTATTGTGAGAGTGGCTGTATGGATGCGTGTGTGCTTGTATCAGTTATTGTATAAGAGCGTAAGAATGTGCTAGTATTTGTATGAGTAAGTGAGCTGGTGTGTGTATAACTGTATAGGTGAGTAAATGGGTGTGTGATTAATTTTTTGCATGACTGACTAGGTGTGTGAGTACCTCTATGGATGAGTGGCGGTGTGTGAGTGTTTATATAGGTGTATGAGTGCATATGATAGTCCTGTACTGAGTGACTGTAAGTATGAGTGACTGTACAGGTGAGTGAGTGGATGTGTGTGTAGACCTAAGAATCAGTGAGCGGGTATGTAGTTTTTGGTGTTGGAGTGTCTATGGTTTTGAGAATGGCAGTCTGTAATTTAGAGTGGGTGTATCAAAAGTTATATTAGGGTGTGAGAAGATGCATGAAATTATCACATGGATGATGTCATCAGTGATGTCATTTGAGATGTCATCAGTGATGTCACTGACCATGTCATGAGTGATGTAATATGTGACGTCATCAGCAGTGCATTACGAGGCGCGAGTTATAGTTAGCTGAACTAACTATAACAGGGGAATTTCACGGGTTTTGTACGAGTGCAATGTCCAACTAACTATAACTGTCCCTAAAACCTATGGTTTTTTCAGTGAATTTCAAAGGTTTTTTAAATGCTAATTTCTAACTATAATGTGTCTGAAACCTATGGTTTTTTCAGTGAATTTCAAAGGTTTTTTAAATGCTAATTTCTAACTATAACGTGCCTGAAACCTATGGTTTTTTCAGTGAATTTCAAAGGTTTTTTAAATGCTAATTTCTAACTATAACGTGCCTGAAACCTATGTTTTTTTCAGTGAATTTCAAAGGTTTTTTAAATGCTAATTTCTAACTATAACGTGCCTGAAACCTATGATTTTTAAGTGAATTTCAAAGGTTTTTTAAATGCTAGTTTCTAACTATGCCAACAGAGGTAGGACATGTGAAGAAAGAAGAAAAAAACGCACAGAAAGAAGCAAAAGATGTGCAGAAAGAACCAACAGAGGAGCAGAAAGAGGCCTTGTTGCAAAATCATCCTGTGCCCACAACTTTTTCAGACGGGTACTGGTGGTAACTGACTCTGACTAACCAGAGCCAGTGCGCGTTTGCACAGAGGTGAAGGGAGGGGGCCTGAGGTGACATGTGTGCAAATGCGCCCCGTGGCGCGTTTTAGGTTGCGGGATTAAGTCCCCGTGAATCCTGAGGGTCCCTGGGGCCCAACTAGCCCCCAGGTACCTACAGTTAGGACCACAGAGCTGAGTTGCAGAGAAGCGTTCCGAGGCCACGCACCTTTTTCACCTCTCTGCAACGCAACTCTGTTGTGCTTACTGAAGGTACCTGGTGGGCTAGTTGGCCCCCAGGATTCAAAGGGAATTAACTCCCCAACTTAAAACGCACCACAGGGCGTGTTTGCGCACATGTCACCTGAGGCCCCGCCCTCCCTTCACCACTGTGCAAACGCGCCCCGTGGCGCGTTTTAAGTTGGGGGATTAGGTCACCTTGAATCCTGAGAGACCCTGGGGCCCAACTAGCCCACCAGGTACTTCCAGTAAGCACCACAGGCCTGCGTTGCAACGCCTGTAACAAATTGTGCAGTTGTGTTTAGGTAGTGAAGAGGGTCGTGCTGGGGGTAGTGTTTTAGGGATTAGGGTAGTGCAGTGGTGTTTGTGTAGTGTAGGGGGTCATGCTGGGGGTAGATTTAGGGTTTAGCGTAGTGCAGTGGCGTTTGGGTAGTGTAGGGAGTCGTGCTGGGGGGAGTGTTTTAGGGTTTAGGGTAGTACAGTGGTGTTTGGGTAGTGTAGGGGGTCATGCTGGGGGTTAGTGTTTTAGGGTTTTAGGGTTTAGGGTAGTGCAGTGGTGTTTGGGTAGTGTAGGGGATACTGATGGGGGTAGTGTTTTAGGGTTTAGGTAGTGCAATGGTGTTTGGGTAGTGTAGGGGTACTGCTGGGGGTAGTGTTTTAGGGTTTAGGGTAGTGCAGTGGTGTTTGGGTAGCGTAGGGGTACTGCTGGGGGTAGTGTTTTATGGTTTAGGGTAGTGCAGTGGTGTTTGGGTAGTGTAGGGGTTCGTGCTGGGGTAGTATTTTAGGGTTTAGGGTAGTGCAGTGGTGTTTGTGTAGTGTAGGAGGTCGTGTTTTAGGGTTTAGGGTAGTGCAGTGGTCTTTGGGTAGTGTAGGGAGTTGTGCGGGGGGTATTGTTTTAGAGTTTAGGGTAGTGCAGTGGTCTTTGGGTAGTGTAGGGGGTTGTGCGGGGGTAGTGTTTTAGGGATTAGGGTAGTGCATTGGTATTTGGATAGTGTAGGGGGTCATGCGGGGGTAGTGTTTTAGGGTTTAGGGCAGTGCAGTGGTGTTTAGGTAGTGTAGGGGGTCGTGCTGGGGGGAGTGTTTTAGGGTTTAGGGCAGTGCAGTGGTGTTCGGGTAGTGTAGGGGGTCGTGCTGGGGGGAGTATTTTAGGGTCTACGGTAGTGCAGTGGTATTCGGGTAGTGTAGGGGGTCATGCTGGGGGTAGTGTTCTAGGGTTTAGGGCAGTGCAGTGGTGTTCGGGCAGTGTAGGGGGTCGTGCTGGGGGTGGTGTTTTAGGGTTTAGGGCAGTGCAGTGGTGTTCGGACAGTGTAGGGGGTCGTGCTGGGGTGGTGTTTCAGGGTTTAGGGCAGTGCAGTGGTGTTCGGGCAGTGTAGGGGGTCGTGCAGGGGGTGGTGTTTCAGGGTTTAGGGCAGTGCAGTGGTGTTCGGGCAGTGTAGGGGGTCGTGCAGGGGTGGTGTTTCAGGGTTTAGGGCAGTGGTGTTCGGGCAGTGTAGGGGGTCATGCTGGGGGTGGTGTTTCAGGGTTTGGGGCAGTGCAGTGGTGTTCGAGCAGTAAAGGGGGTCGTGCTGGGGGTGGTGTTTCAGGGTTTAGGGCAGTGCAGTGGTGTTCCGGCAGTGTAGGGGGTCGTGCAGGGGGTGGTGTTTCAGGGTTTAGTGCAGTGGTGTTCGGGCAGTGTAGGGGGTCGTGCTGGGGGTGGTGTTTCAGGGTTTAGGGCAGTGCAGTAGTGTTCGGGCAGTGTAGGGTGTCGTGCTGAGGGGTGGTGTTTCAGGGTTTAGGGCAGTGCAGTAGTGTTTGGGCAGTGTAGGGGGTCGTGCTGGGGGGAGTGTTTTAGGGTTTAGGGCAGTGCAGTCGTGTTCGGGTAGTGTAGGGGGTTGTGCTGGGGGAGTATTTTAGGGTTTAGGGTAGTGCAGTGGTGTTCGGGTAGTGTAGGGGGTCATGCTGGGGGTAGTGTTCTAGGGTTTAGGGCAGTGCAGTGGTGTTCGGGCAGTGTAGGGGGTCGTGCTGGGGGTGGTGTTTTAGGGTTTAGGGCAGTGCAGTGGTGTTCGGGCAGTGTAGGGGGTCGTCTTGGGGGTGGTGTTTCAGGGTTTAGGGCAGTGCAGTGGTGTTCGGGCAGTGTAGGGGGTCGTGCAGGGGTGGTGTTTCAGGGTTTAGGGCAGTGCAGTGGTGTTCGGGCAGTGTAGGGGGTCGTGCAGGGGTGGTGTTTCAGGGTTTAGGGCAGTGGTGTTCGGGCAGTGTAGGGGGTCATGCTGGGGGTGGTGTTTCAGGGTTTAGGGCAGTGCAGTGGTGTTCGAGCAGTAAAGGGGGTCATGCTGGGGGTGGTGTTTCAGGGTTTTGGGCAGTGCAGTGGTGTTCGGGCAGTGTAGGGGGCAGTGCAGGGGGTGGTGTTTCAGGGTTTAGGGCAGTGCAGTGGTGTTCGGGCAGTGTAGGGGGTGGTGCAGGGGGTGGTGTTTCAGGGTTTAGGGCAGTGCAGTGGTGTTCGGGCAGTGTAGGGGGTGGTGCAGGGGGTGGTGTTTCAGGGTTTAGGGCAGTGCAGTGGTGTTCGGGCAGTGTAGGGGGCGGTGCAGGGGGTGGTGTTTCAGGGTTTAGGGCAGTACAGTGGTGTTCGGGCATTGTAGGGGGTGGTGCTGGGGCTGGTGTTTCAGGGTTTAGGGCAGTGCAGTGGTGTTCGGGCAGTGTAGGGGGTCATGCTGGGGCTGGTGTTTCAGGGTTTAGGGCAGTGCAGTGGTGTTCGGGCAGTGTAGGGGGTCGTGCTGGGGCTGGTGTTTCAGGGTTTAGGGCAGTGGAGTGGTGTTCGGGCAGTGTAGGGGGTCGTGTTGGGGCTGGTGTTTCAGGGTTTAGGGCAGTGCAGTGGTGTTCGGGCAGTGTAGGGGGTCTTGCTGGGGCTGGTGTTTCAGAGTCTAGGGCAATGCAGTGGTGTTCGGGCAGTGTAGGGGGTCTTGCTGGGGCTGGTGTTTCAGGGTTTAGGGCAGTGCAGTGGTGTTCGGGCAGTGTAGGGGGTCGTGCTGGGGGTGGTGTTTCATGGTTTAGGGCAGTGCAGTGGTGTTCGGGCAGTGTAGGGGGTCGTGCTGGGGCTAGTGTTTCAGGGTTTAGGGCAGAGCAATGGTGCTCAGGCAGTGTAGGGGGTCATGCTGGGGGTGGTGTTTCAGGGTTTAGGGCAGTGCAGTGGTGTTCGAGCAGTAAAGGGGGTCATGCTGGGGGTGGTGTTTCAGGGTTTAGGGCAGTGCAGTGGTGTTCGGGCAGTGTAGGGGGTGGTGCAGGGGGTGGTGTTTCAGGGTTTAGGGCAGTGCAGTGGTGTTCGGGCAGTGTAGGGGGTGGTGCAGGGGGTGGTGTTTCAGGGTTTAGGGCAGTGCAGTGGTATTCGGGCATTGTAGGGGGTGGTGCTGGGGCTGGTGTTTCAGGGTTTAGGGCAGTGCAGTGGTGTTCGGGCAGTGTAGGGGGTCATGCTGGGGCTGGTGTTTCAGGGTTTAGGGCAGTGCAGTGGTGTTCGGGCAGTGTAGGGGGTCGTGCTGGGGCTGGTGTTTCAGGGTTTAGGGCAGTGGAGTGGTGTTCGGGCAGTGTAGGGGGTCGTGTTGGGGCTGGTGTTTCAGGGTTTAGGGCAGTGCAGTGGTGTTCGGGCAGTGTAGGGGGTCTTGCTGGGGCTGGTGTTTCAGAGTCTAGGGCAATGCAGTGGTGTTCGGGCAGTGTAGGGGGTCTTGCTGGGGCTGGTGTTTCAGGGTTTAGGGCAGTGCAGTGGTGTTCGGGCAGTGTAGGGGGTCGTGCTGGGGGTGGTGTTTCATGGTTTAGGGCAGTGCAGTGGTGTTCGGGCAGTGTAGGGGGTCGTGCTGGGGCTAGTGTTTCAGGGTTTAGGGCAGAGCAATGGTGCTCAGGCAGTGTAGGGGGTTGTGCTGGGGGTGATGTTTCAGTGTTTATGGCAGTGCAGTGGTGTTAGGGCAGTGTAGGGGGTCGTGCTGGGGGTGGTGTTTCAGGGTTTAGGGCAGTGCAGTGGTGTTCCGGCAGTGTAGGGGGTCGTGCAGGGGTGGTGTTTCAGGGTTTAGTGCAGTGGTGTTCGTGCAGTGTAGGGGGTCGTGCTGGGGTGGTGTTTCAGGGTTTAGGGCAGTGCAGTGGTGTTCGGGCAGTGTAGGGTGTCGTGCTGAGGGGTGGTGTTTTAGGGTTTAGGGCAGTGCAGTAGTGTTTGGGCAGTGTAGGGGGTCGTGCAGGGGGTGGTGTTTCAGGGTTTAGGGCAGTGCAGTAGTTTTCGGGTAGTGTAGGCGGTTATGCTGGGGCTGGTGTTTCAGGGTCTAGGGCAGTGCAGTGGTGTTCGGGCAGTGTACGGGGTTGTTCTGGGGCTGGTGTTTCAGGGTTTAGGGCAGTGCAGTGGTGTTCGGGCAGTGTACGGGGTTGTTCTGGGGCTGGTGTTTCAGGGTTTAGGGCAGTGCACTGGTGTTCGGGCAGTGTAGGGGGTCGTGCTGGGGGTGGTGTTTCAGGGTTTAGGGCAGTGCAGTGGTGTTCGGGCAGTGTAGGGGGTCGTGCTGGGGCTGGTGTTTCAGGGTTTAGGGCAGTGCAGTGGTGTTCGGGAAGTGTAGGGGGTCGTGCTGGGGCTGGTGTTTCAGGGTTTTGGGCAGAGCAGTGGTGTTCGGGCAGTGTAGGGGGTCGTGCTGGGGGTGGTGTTTCAGGGTTTAGAGCAGTGCAGTGGTGTTCGGGCAGTGTAGGGGGTCTTGCTGGGGGTGGTGTTTCAGGGTTTAGGGCAGTGCAGTGGTGTTCGGGCAGTGTAGGGGGTCTTGCTGGGGGTGGTGTTTCAGGGTTTAGGGCAGTGGTGTTCGGGCAGTGTAGGGGGTCTTGCTGGGGGTGGTGTTTCAGGGTTTGGGGCAGTGCAGTGGTGTTCGAGCAGTAAAGGGGGTCGTGCTGGGGGTGGTGTTTCAGGGTTTAGGGCAGTGCAGTGGTGTTCCGGCAGTGTAGGGGGTCGTGCAGGGGGTGGTGTTTCAGGGTTTAGTGCAGTGGTGTTCGGGCAGTGTAGGGGGTCGTGCTGGGGGTGGTGTTTCAGGGTTTAGGGCAGTGCAGTAGTGTTCGGGCAGTGTAGGGTGTCGTGCTGAGGGGTGGTGTTTCAGGGTTTAGGGCAGTGCAGTAGTGTTTGGGCAGTGTAGGGGGTCGTGCTGGGGGGAGTGTTTTAGGGTTTAGGGCAGTGCAGTCGTGTTCGGGTAGTGTAGGGGGTTGTGCTGGGGGGAGTATTTTAGGGTTTAGGGTAGTGCAGTGGTGTTCGGGTAGTGTAGGGGGTCATGCTGGGGGTAGTGTTCTAGGGTTTAGGGCAGTGCAGTGGTGTTCGGGCAGTGTAGGGGGTCGTGCTGGGGGTGGTGTTTTAGGGTTTAGGGCAGTGCAGTGGTGTTCGGGCAGTGTAGGGGGTCGTCTTGGGGGTGGTGTTTCAGGGTTTAGGGCAGTGCAGTGGTGTTCGGGCAGTGTAGGGGGTCGTGCAGGGGGTGGTGTTTCAGGGTTTAGGGCAGTGCAGTGGTGTTCGGGCAGTGTAGGGGGTCGTGCAGGGGTGGTGTTTCAGGGTTTAGGGCAGTGGTGTTCGGGCAGTGTAGGGGGTCATGCTGGGGGTGGTGTTTCAGGGTTTAGGGCAGTGCAGTGGTGTTCGAGCAGTAAAGGGGGTCATGCTGGGGGTGGTGTTTCAGGGTTTAGGGCAGTGCAGTGGTGTTCGGGCAGTGTAGGGGGCAGTGCAGGGGGTGGTGTTTCAGGGTTTAGGGCAGTGCAGTGGTGTTCGGGCAGTGTAGGGGGTGGTGCAGGGGTGGTGTTTCAGGGTTTAGGGCAGTGCAGTGGTGTTCGGGCAGTGTAGGGGGTGGTGCAGGGGGTGGTGTTTCAGGGTTTAGGGCAGTGCAGTGGTGTTCGGGCAGTGTAGGGGGCGGTGCAGGGGTGGTGTTTCAGGGTTTAGGGCAGTACAGTGGTGTTCGGGCATTGTAGGGGTGGTGCTGGGGCTGGTGTTTCAGGGTTTAGGGCAGTGCAGTGGTGTTCGGGCAGTGTAGGGGGTCATGCTGGGGCTGGTGTTTCAGGGTTTAGGGCAGTGCAGTGGTGTTCGGGCAGTGTAGGGGGTCGTGCTGGGGCTGGTGTTTCAGGGTTTAGGGCAGTGGAGTGGTGTTCGGGCAGTGTAGGCGGTCGTGTTGGGGCTGGTGTTTCAGGGTTTAGGGCAGTGCAGTGGTGTTCGGGCAGTGTAGGGGGTCTTGCTGGGGCTGGTGTTTCAGAGTCTAGGGCAATGCAGTGGTGTTCGGGCAGTGTAGGGGGTCTTGCTGGGGCTAGTGTTTCAGGGTTTAGGGCAGAGCAATGGTGCTCAGGCAGTGTAGGGGGTCATGCTGGGGGTGGTGTTTCAGGGTTTAGGGCAGTGCAGTGGTGTTCGAGCAGTAAAGGGGGTCATGCTGGGGGTGGTGTTTCAGGGTTTAGGGCAGTGCAGTGGTGTTCGGGCAGTGTAGGGGGTGGTGCAGGGGGTGGTGTTTCAGGGTTTAGGGCAGTGCAGTGGTGTTCGGGCAGTGTAGGGGGTGGTGCAGGGGGTGGTGTTTCAGGGTTTAGGCAGTGCAGTGGTGTTCGGGCAGTGTAGGGGGCGGTGCAGGGGGTGGCGTTTCAGGGTTTAGGGCAGTACAGTGGTGTTCGGGCATTGTAGGGGGTGGTGCTGGGGCTGGTGTTTCAGGGTTTAGGGCAGTGCAGTGGTGTTCGTGCAGTGTAGGGGGTCATGCTGGGGCTGGTGTTTCAGGGTTTAGGGCAGTGCAGTGGTGTTCGGGCAGTGTAGGGGGTCGTGCTGGGGCTGGTGTTTCAGGGTTTAGGGCAGTGGAGTGGTGTTCGGGCAGTGTAGGGGGTCGTGTTGGGGCTGGTGTTTCAGGGTTTAGGGCAGTGCAGTGGTGTTCGGGCAGTGTAGGGGGTCTTGCTGGGGCTGGTGTTTCAGAGTCTAGGGCAATGCAGTGGTGTTCGGGCAGTGTAGGGGTCTTGCTGGGGCTGGTGTTTCAGGGTTTAGGGCAGTGCAGTGGTGTTCGGGCAGTGTAGGGGGTCGTGCTGGGGGTGGTGTTTCATGGTTTAGGGCAGTGCAGTGGTGTTCGGGCAGTGTAGGGGGTCGTGCTGGGGCTAGTGTTTCAGGGTTTAGGGCAGAGCAATGGTGCTCAGGCAGTGTAGGGGGTTGTGCTGGGGGTGATGTTTCAGTGTTTATGGCAGTGCAGTGGTGTTAGGGCAGTGTAGGGGGTCGTGCTGGGGGTGGTGTTTCAGGGTTTAGGGCAGTGCAGTGGTGTTCCGGCAGTGTAGGGGGTCGTGCAGGGGGTGGTGTTTCAGGGTTTAGGGCAGTGCAGTGGTGTTCGGCCAGTGTAGGTAGTAACCCTGGGCAAAGCACTACGCTACACTCGCGTAGTTTGCGAAGTTTGCGCTTACTCGCACAACGCTAAGTGCACGTAGCACAGTGCAAACACGCATAGCGTAGCGTAGCGTAGTGCAGCGGTCATATTTTGCTTGCTCGCGGTCCTCAACGTCAAGTTGGCGACCGCGAGCAAGCAAAATGACATCCCGGCGAGACTTTTTCTCGTTCGCGATCAGCAACATCAAGTTGCCGATCGCGAGCGTGGAAAATAAACCTCCCGGCGAGATTCTCAACGCGGGGAGGTCAGGTTTCTCATTGCGAGTGGTCGCGTATGCTCGCGACCGCTCGCGATGAGAAACTACCAGTCCGCGTTGAAAGCTGCCGCTCGAGTAAAAATCTACTCGAGCGGCAGTAAAGACAGCTTGCACTGTGCAAGATGCCGTTTTCAATGATTGCACAGTGCGGACAAGCATCCGGCACTGTGCAATCATTGCGAACAGTGCACTACGCAGTTCGCGTAGTGCTACGCGTAGCTCGCGTAGTGCGAACTGCACTTTGCGTAGCTTCGCGTAGCGCTACTTCGCGAACTACGCCCAGGCTTAGTAGGTAGTCTTGCTGGGGGTGGTGTTTCAGGGTTTAGGGCAGTGCAGTAGTTTTCGGGTAGTGTAGGCGGTTATGCTGGGGCTGGTGTTTCAGGGTCTAGGGCAGTGCAGTGGTGTTCGGGCAGTGTACGGGGTTGTGCTGGGGCTGGTGTTTCAGGGTTTAGGGCAGTGCAGTGGTGTGCGGGCAGTGTACGGGGTTGTTCTGGGGCTGGTGTTTCAGGGTTTAGGGCAGTGCACTGGTGTTCGGGCAGTGTAGGGGGTCGTGCTGGGGGTGGTGTTTCAGGGTTTAGGGCAGTGCAGTGGTGTTCGGGCAGTGTAGGGGTCGTGCTGGGGCTGGTGTTTCAGGGTTTAGGGCAGTGCAGTGGTGTTCGGGAAGTGTAGGGGGTCGTGCTGGGGCTGGTGTTTCAGGGTTTTGGGCAGAGCAGTGGTGTTCGGGCAGTGTAGGGGGTCGTGCTTTGGGGGTGTTTCAGGGTTTAGAGCAGTGCAGTGGTGTTCGGGCAGTGTAGGGGGTCTTGCTGGGGGTGGTGTTTCAGGGTTTAGGGCAGTGCAGTGGTGTTCGGGCAGTGTAGGGGGTCTTGCTGGGGGTGGTGTTTCAGGGTTTAGGGCAGTGGTGTTCGGGCAGTGTAGGGGGTCTTGCTGGGGGTGATGTTTCAGGGTTTAGGGCAGTGCAGTGGTGTTCGGGCAGTGTAGGGGGTCTTGCTGGGGGTAGTGTTTCAGGGTTTAGGGCGGTGCAGTGGTGTTCGTGCAGTGTAGGGGTCGTGCTGGGGGTGGTGTTTCAGGGTTTAGGGCAGTGCAGTAGTGTTCGGGCAGTGTAGGATGTCGTGCAGGGGGTGGTGTTTCAGGGTTTAGGGCAGTGCAGTGGTGTTCGGGCAGTGTAGGGGTCTTGCTGGGGGTGATGTTTCAGGGTTTAGGGCAGTGGTGTTCGGGCAGTGTAGGGGGTCTTGCTGGGGGTGATGTTTCAGGGTTTAGGGCAGTGCAGTGGTGTTCGGGCAGTGTAGGGGGTCTTGCTGGGGGTAGTGTTTCAGGGTTTAGGGCAGTGCAGTGGTGTTCGTGCAGTATAGGGGGTCGTGCTGGGGATGGTGTTTCTGGGTTTAGGGCAGTGCAGTAGTGTTCGAGCAGTGTAGGGGTTGTGCAGGGGGTTGTGTTTCAGGGTTTCGGGCAGTGCAGTGGTGTTCGGGCAGTGTAGGGGGTCGCGCTGGGGGTGGTGTTTCAGGGTTTAGGGCAGTGCAGTGGTGTTCGGGCAGTGTAGGGGGTCATGCACGGGGTGGTGTTTCAGGGTTTAGGGCAGTGCAGTGGTGTTCGGGCAGTGTAGGGTGTTGTGCTGGGGCTGGTGTTTCAGGGTTCAGGGCAGTGCAGTGGTATTCAGGCAGTGTAGGGGGTCGTGCTGAGGCTGGTGTTTCACGGTTTAGGGCAGTGCAGTGGTGTTCGGGCAGTGGAGGGGGTCGTGCTGGGGCTGGTGTTTCAGGGTTTAGGGCAGTGCAGTGGTGTTCGGGCAGTGTAGGCGGTCGTGCTGGGGCTGGTGTTTCAGGGTTTAGGGCAGTGCAGTGGTGTTCGGGCAGTGTAGGGGGTCGTGCTGGGGCTGGTGTTTCAGGGTTTAGGGCAGTGCAGTGGTGCTCGGGCAGTGTAGGGGGTCATGCTGGGGGTGATGTTTCAGGGTTTAGGGTAGTGCAGTGGTGTTCGGGCAGTGTAGGGGGTCGTGCAGGGGCTGGTGTTTCAAGGTTTAGGGCAGTGCAGTGGTGTTCGGGCAGTGTAGGGGGTCGTGCTGGGGCTGGTGTTTCAGGGTTTTGGGCAGAGCAGTGGTGTTCGGGCAGTGTAGGGGGTCATGCTGGGGGTAGTGTTTCAGGGTTTAGGGCAGTGCAGTGGTGTTCGGGCAGTGTAGGGGGTCGTGCTGGGGGTGGTGTTTCAGGGTTTAGGTCAGTGGTGTTCGGGCAGTGTAGGGGGTCTTGCTGGGGGTGATGTTTCAAGGTTTAGGGCAGTGCAGTGGTGTTCAGGCAGTGTAGGGGGTCTTGCTGGGGGTAGTGTTTCAGGGTTTAGGGCAGTGCAGTGGTGTTCGGGCAGTGTAGGGGGTCATGCTGGGGGTGGTGTTTTAGGGTTTAGGGCAGTGCAGTGGTGTTAGGGCAGTGTAGGGGGTCGTGAAGGGGTGGTGTTTCAGGGTTTAGGGCAGTGCAGTGGTGTTCGGGCAGTGTAGGGGTCGTGCTAGGGGTAGTGTTTCAGGGTTTAGGGCAGTGCAGTGGTGTTCGGGCAGTGTAGGGGGTCATGCAGGGGCTGGTGTTTCAGGGTTTAGGGCAGTGCAGTGGTGTTCGTGTAGTGTAGGGGGTCATGTTTTAGGGTAGTGCAGTGGTGTTTGGGTAGTGTAGGGGGTCATGCTGGTGGTAGTGTTTTAGGATTTAGGTTAGTGCAGTGGTGTTTGGGTAGTGTAGGGGTCGTGCTGGGGGTAGTGTTTTAGGGTTTAGGATAGTGCAGTGGTGCTTGTGTAGTGTAGGGGGTCGTGCTGGGGGTAGTGTTTTAGGGTTTAAGGTAGTGCAGTGGTGTTTTTGTAGTGTAGGGGGTCATGTTTTAAGATGCAATGCTCCAATACCTGACCAGTCTGCACTACATAAAACTGCAAAAAAACTAAAAATAAAAAGTGTTTTGCACAGTTTTGTCATTGGGCTATATGTGGGCTACATCTGGGTAATATTTGTGCTACATTTGGGCTCTTTTTTCACTGGTGGCCATCTTGGAAGACTTCTTTGTTATGAAGTTTCCTAATTTCTTCATTTACTGCAGCCTTCTCAGTAGGAAATGCTTTCAGTTTTTTACTTTGATTCCCAAGAAGGCATTCAGATGTGTCTCACATCTGCCATAAATTCAGAATGTTAGCACTCTAGTTGCTCATTAGATCACTGGAGTAAAGCTACTGCTCACCAGGGAGTTAACTGGTAGTCTGCTGCTGGTATTGAAAGTGATTGTTTCAGTCTGCATGTCAGAATTTTCTAATGAAATAGAAGAGGATATGAGATCTCACTTAAAACATGCCCTAATTTTTCTTTCTGCAGCACTAACCATAATTTCTATTTAAAAAAGAACCCCTCATTTTGTTCCTTTTTAAATTAAATGTTTTAAGTGTTACCGGTTTATTCCAATCAAGATGGCTTCAGGTGTGCCATACTTTTGTCATAAGTAAGGCTGTTAGCGCTCTAGTTGTTCTTTAGAACACTCTGGGAAGCTGCAGTAGAACACAAAGGCATCAACTGGCAGGCTGCTCCTGTTGAAATATAACAGGAAGATATTTGAGATCACACTTGAAATATGTCCTAATTTTTCTTTCTACAGCCCTAACCATAATTTCTATGACAAAATGAACCCCCTCATTTTGTTCCTTTTTAAATTAAATGTTTTAAGTGGTACCAGTTTATTCCAATCAAGATGGCTTCAGGTGTGCCATACTTTTGTCATAAGTAAGGCTGTTAGGACTCTAGTTGTTCTTTAGAACACTCTGGGAAGCTGCAGTAGAACACAAAGGCATCAACTGGCAGGCTGCTCCTGTTGAAATATAACAGGAAGATATTTGAGATCACACTTGAAACATGTCCTAATTTTTCTTTCTACAGCACTTACCATAATTTCTATGACAAAATGAACCCCATCATTTTGTTCCTTTTTAAATTAAATTGTTTAAGTGTTACCAGTTTATTCCAATCAAGATGGCTTCAGGTGTGCCATACTTTTGTCATAAGTAAGGCTGTTAGCACTCTAGTTGTTCTTTAGAACACTCTGGGAAGCTGCAGTAGAACACAAAGGAATCAACTGACAGTCTCTGCCCTTGTTGGATGTACATGTTTTACTGAGAATGTCAGACTTCATTCTCACATGAGTGAGAAAGATAATGTGAATTTACAGAAAATATGCTCTCATTTTAGCTTCTGGAGCACCTTCCAAACCTCCATGGGACAAGCATGAGAAAATAGTGTTCTCTCAAACATGATTCATGATTTCCCAGCAGAAGGTTTTTCACATGGTAAAATCACCTTAGAATACACCACAATTCCTAAAATTAGTATGGTACCATCAACAAATAAATTCTAATGTAACTAAAGCCTGTTATCACCCTTTATAGTTCTCCTTTTGGTGACCCTCAAAATCTTCTATTCACTACAATGCATTTCAATGAGGTACTATCATTTATATTGGTCCCAAGATGGCTGCCAGCAATTCCAGGATGAAGTGCTGACAGCCAATCAGATCTCACGATGACATGTGTGGTTAGGCTCCGCCCAGATATATATGTGATTTTACTTTTGATTTTCTCAGGAACTACTGAACGGATTTACACCATTTAAGCAAAAGGCACGACACTGAACCAAGGGCTACCTCTTTGCCAAATTTGGTGTAATTCCGTTCAGCAGTTCGGGCTGTAGCTGCGACTAAAGGTTCCTATGGAAAAATGAATGGGGAAAACGCGTTTTGGGACCCCCTTTTTCTCGGCCCCCGCTTGACGTATCACCCCGAGACTTTCAGGATAGGAGCGGACCGGAGCGCCCCAACAAGTTGGAAACTTTCGCAAAGATTCGTCAACCGGCGCCAACGTTATTTCAAATAGAATGTCGCGGATTTCCTATGGATAATAGGTTTTAACTATAACTATCTACTGGCGACCGCCAGTAGATATATATATATATATATATATATATATATATATTACCCAGTGGCAGTTGCCACTGGGTAGTTATATTTAGGATTGTGTTTTCATAGGAAATGCCTTTTTTTGTGTTGCTAATCACTTTGCCGCAGTTTGACGAATCTCCACGACAGTTTCCAAAAATAATTACTAGTTTGCGTATGTAAAGTTCTGGGGTGATCCGTCAAGTGGTGGCCAAGAAGAAAGGGTGAGGTCCCAAAACACATTTTTCCCATACATTTTTCCATAGGACCTTTAGACACAGCTACAACCTAAACCACTGAATGGATTTACACCATATTTTGCAGAAATTTGTTACAGAAAGAGTGCTTTTTGTGTTTTGGTGTAAATCCCTTTGGTGGTTTTTGAGCAATTAATGCTAAAAAAATTGTATACGTAGGGACGCGGAGCCGCTGCGGATCCGACAAATCTCCTTCTGAGATCTGATTGGCTGCCACCACCTCAACCAGGAAGTGATGGCAGCCATCTTAGGACTCGGGACTCAGTCCCGAGTCCTAAGAAAAATGCAAAAAAAGACATAAGCAGTGCAGGGTGCAGATACCTTGACCCCCTAGGCCTGGTGGTTGGGTCCCTTTGGGATCCTGCCTGGGTCCAAAAACCTTTTGTTTTATTTTGTTGCAAATTTGCAGAGGATCCGCAAGTCCTCTGCTAAAATCAAAACAATACTTCACTATCTAATGAAAAAAAAAAGAAATATCCCCTTTCGAGGTACTTGATTTCTTTTGGAGACGAGTATCAAGTAAGGTGTGCACCACATATACATGTGCTTCTACGTATAAAAGATGCACCCAAGTTTGAATATGACTCAGATGAGTCTGTTCTACGTTTTATTGAATGTTATGTCACTTGCGATATACCAAACAAAGAACAGAATCAGAAACTGTTTGTACAAGTGTTATGCTACCAATCATATAAGTTTAGAAGATACTCCTTGAGGAAATATTGTTATAAACAAAAGACAACATTATTCAAAACGTTGCTTTGGATTTCCCAGACCAATTCTATATAGAGGAAGAGTCAACACTTTCATGTCATCTGAGAGACAAGAAGTTACAGGGAAATCACCAAAGAATACTTACAGTCTTAGGCGATCACAATGCATCAATGACTACAACCATTTAATTTTTCATATATCGGATGCTAACATAGATATACAGTTTGTTGCAGATAAGTGTACAGAAGCTGCACGTTATGTTACTTCTTATATTACTAAAGCTAATAAGATAGATGAGAAGGAAGTGTGGGAAGAAATATCTGCAGAACAATCTTTAAATAAAAGATTATACCAATTTAGCCTTGAAATGTTATATAACAGAGAGGGCTTTAGCTATGAAGCATGTGGCTGCTTGAGTTCTTCAATCTTATATGGTAAATCCCGTGCAATTGTCTGGCTTAGCTTAGGTTTCTCATCAGGAAGTAGAAGAGTTCTGAACAGCTTACCTGAAATTGAGTATCTTGCAAATTTTGATCCGACTAACAAAGATATTTTATAAACAAATATGTTGGACACATGTTACCCAAACAGAAGTCCTTTGTTAGATAACCTATCACTATATGAAGTAGTTAAGTATTACTCTTTTAGAAATAATGTAGCAGAAGTTATCAACGCTGGAAAATTTCAAGTTCAGGGGACCAATGGATGATTAATACATCATTGTAATTCTACTTTCATTACTCACCGGAAATTGAGTTATAACACAGGAGAAGAAAATAAGAATTCTACTATTTGGCACATTGACAACTATTTAAACCATGGTAAAAGCAAGAAGACATTATAGCCTCCTTTGAATACTGTGAAGATGCCCTTAAAGTCTATAAGAATGATATTACAGTACCTCAGTTTCACCCATATTTAGAAATACTAACACAAAAAATAGCAGAGGACAATAAAATGAATGCAGAAATACAATGCAATACCCTATCAACAAATAATGCTTCAATTTCCAGAAGTGTTGACCCACTTGGACAACCAGTAATTGATAATGAAGCTATGGTTGCCATGGAAGAAGTTGAAGATGCAATGGACCAATTAAAAAATGACATTCAAAATTTGGATTACTTGGTATCACAATTTAAGTTGTAACAACTACAAATATGCAAAGAGAATATGCATTCTATAGATCATGGACTTCAACATGAAAATAAATTATATATTGTAGTGCTTTTCATCCTACATTGCTATATGTCAGTGTCCGAGCTGGAACAGCGCAAAGCTTTCTTATTAAACTAATAACTGTTTATGTGCATAAAGCTACAAATTCTGATTTATCTTGTGTAGTTACAACTCCTACTAGATTAGCAGCACATAATAACAAAGGAATATTTTAACATCATCTACTATTACTGTCTTTGGAACATCATATTAAATTGGAATATCTAAAATTGAAAACAGATACATGTCAAGAACTTGGGAGAGTTTTAAAGAAATTGAAACTTTTGATCAAACATGAAGTCAGCATGGCTTCAAACTTAATGTTGGCTTTTTCTTATTTGCAAATGCAAGAAGCACTGAAAACATCATATGAGGTCACCTTTCGAGGTCAACATGTCATTGTTTTTTGGTTTTGGAGACTTATTACAACTTACACCTGGTAAGTGTGAACCAGTTTTTAGAAAACTTTTACAGAACCAGACTCTAAATTCTTTAGGAAGTATAGGGAATGTAAACATTTGGATGCATTTTTTATACAGAGAACCAACACAAAATATGAGGCAATCTAATGAAGAATATTATGCTAAAATATTACAAGGCATTTGCTTCGGCATTGTGACAAAAGAAGCAAAAATCATGCCAAATCAACAACGTAGAAGCATATTATTTCCAAAACTTCACTCACCTCCTGGAGTTATGCAATTTCTTCTATCACAATCACAACCCTATGGTTTGCTTAATACCAACTCTTCAAGAATGTGATGAATTAAATAACGCTATGCTACAAATGGAAAACCAAGAAATTGCACATCTCCCTCAAGACTCAACATATTTATTAGAAAAATTTTAGTTAAGAAATTAAAAAATATGGAAAAATGAGTTTCGCGAACAGCAGGTTTTGAGAAAGATTCATATTTGTACAAAAACGGCTGAGTTATTTTGTGTCACGATTTACATGTAGAACGAGAACTGGTTAATGGAGCAATAGGATTTGTTGTGAACTTTATCATGTCTCCAAACAATGAAGAAATTGAATTTGACGTGGTAAAATTTGACCACATAGAAGATCAAAAAAAAAACTCGATGTATGACAAAATACTTACTTATCAAATATTTATATGTTTGAAGCGAGCAGTTTACCCTTTATTTCTCTTACACAGTTACAGTATTCAAATCACTAGGACTAAGCTTAGATTGTGCAATTATTAGCAATAATTCTAGAGTATTCAAAGATGGTATGGCATACGTTGCTCTGTCACGCATTAAAAGATTAACATGACGGTATATTTTCTATTTAGATGACACAAGAATGAATGCAGACAGTAGCTGTGTGTGCGAATACAATTGTTGGAGAAACACATATTCACCTCATCTCGGTGAATATCCAATTTTTGCAAAACCAAAACTATCTTTCAGAAGAAAAATTACATCAACCTACAACTACGAGTTGAAAAAACCTGAAATGAAAAAGGAAAACTGAAACATGTAGCATTAACATTCTCCTACAAACTAGGAATATATGGGTCTGGAAATTTCTGGGGAAAGGTGTTTGCATTGTAAGTGTAGCTTTGTTCAGCTGTAAATGTTGTCTTGGACAGTGTTCTCTAGGAGTTGACAATGTGATCTGTGCCATATGTATGGTTTCTTAGCTAATCTCCCTGTGGTCTGTTTCAGGTCTTATCATTAATGGGGAATGAATGTCTTGTGTTAACAGACCAGAGTCTCAAAGAAATTGTATCGGAGACCCTCAACCACACTTTCACAGTACGCAGTATATGTCTTTTCTCCGCTTGTGTGGTAAGGTGGGTAGTGTCTGGGCCATCAGGAGCACAACAGCAGAGCTAGCAGAGACAGCCATCTACAGAGGACCGTCAATCTCTCCTGTGTCCCACGCAGGACCACAGCTTCCTTCTAAAGTCATAGGCAAAAGTCTGCACCTATGACTATCTCAGCTACAAGCTATTAAGCTCACTGGTGAAGAATGGTAAGTCAATCTACTCACCCTTACTACTTCTTAGGTGCTCTGGAAATAAGACCACCTACTCACACTCTGGTCCTGATGAAGGCCACCTGACTCGTATGAGCCTTTATTGGCCGAAACATGTCGACCTTCCACAAGGTGCTGTGGACCAGTAACTAATCCACTTAAGCACCACCATTTCTTTTTAATCATATCCCTCTCCTGATCAATAAAAGGTGTTTACAGGAAAGGAGATATTTGTAACCACTTTTCATGATTGCCATCACCCAGACCGTCTCCCTCCTGGTGGAGGATGGTTAATCACGACCCCATGATGACACTACCCACCTTACCACGCGAGCGGAGAAAAGGCATATACCACATACTGTGAAAGTGTGGTTGAGGGTCTCTGATACAATTTCTTTCAGACTGGTCTGTTGACACAAGTCATTCATTCCCCATTAATGATAAGACCTGAAACAGACCAGCAGGGAGATTAGCTAAGAAACCATACATATGGCACACATCACATTGTCAACTCCTGGAGAACACAGTCCAAGACAACATTTACAGCTGAACAAAGCTACACTTACAATGCAAACACCTTTCCCCAGAAATTTCCAGACCCATATATTCCTAGTATGTAGCATTAACATTCTCTTCACAACATCACTACAAGAGTTGCAATAATAGTCAAAGTCATCACATCTCACACAATACTTACACTTAGGAGAAGTAGTTTCGGATGAGATCTTGACTCAAGTCAGCTCCTTCCTCTTCACCACTATCATCTTCATCATTTGGCATTTCAGGTCCCTCACCTGGTAGCTCTTGGAGTATGTAGCAGGCTACGGTGATCTTACACACCTTCCCAGGTGAGTAGAAGAGGGCTCCCCTAGTCTTGTTCAGACATCGGAATCTGGCTTTCAGGAGCCCAAACGCCTGCTCCACTTGCTGCTGTTTTTTTCCATGGGCCTTATTGAAGCAGACTTCCCCTTGCGTAGTAGGATTCCACAGCAGTGCCAATAACCATGGGCGGTTGGGATACGCTGAGTCTCCTATATGGAAGATAGACAGAAGTGTAATGAGTTACACACTTTCAGATCATACTACCTCACATCACCCACACAAAGTTAGGGCAGATCACACTTACCTACAAGCCAGGCCCTGTCCGATAGTAGTTGTGACATCAGCTGGGGTATGATGCTGTTCCACAGTCTGAAGGCATCATGAGCAGATCCTGGGAACTGGGCACAGACTTTTGAGATGTACAAATCCGCCAAGCCGACAACTTGCACATTGATAGAATGATGGTGCTTCCTGTTGCCGTTCCCTGGTATGCAGTAGAACTAAGGCAATATGTGTGCCATCAGTGGATCCAATCACATGCGGGATGTGACCAACAGCATAGAAATCTGCCTTCACATTGGCTAAATCCTCACATTTGGGGAACTAGATGTAACTGGCCATGTGTCTCAAAATTGCTGCTAGCACCTCTTGGAGTACCCGACTGAATACAGGTTGTGACATTCCACCTGAAATAGTGACAGTGCATTGAAATATGCCTGTGGCCAAAAAATGCAAAACAGACATGAGTTTAATAGCTGGTGGGATTGATGTAGGATTATTGATCTAAGGCAGAAGGTCAGGCTTCAACTGATGACATAAATCCAGGATTGTTTGACGATTCAAACAAAACGTCTGACATGTCGCTCTTTCATGGTCTTTAGGTCTAGAAATGGGTGGTACACTGGAGCCTGGAATCTCCTCCCTCTCCCAGGGTACCTATGTGAGGAGTAACACAAAAATGTAGATTGCTCACAGTTTGCAGAGTAAAGTGAAGAGTAAGGCAAAATTTGTGTGTCTGAACATTCATGCTTCATGAAGCATTACACATTTTACATCATCATTGTCAAATCGTGAACATTCGCCAGTCATCCCCAAGGTAGCCTTCACAGGTCTGTAACAGAACTGTGCACATCATCATTTCAGAAAATTGTAATTGCCACTATAGTGAGGGTAGCATAACATTTCGTGTGAAATACCGCCAACCGCGGTGTGCAATGCGCAGCGCACATTTTGCCTGGGCGCACAGTAATGCACTACACAGATGATGCTTTGTACCTGACATGACCTGGGAATTGAGCATTTCAAATGTAATCATGTTTGCCTTCATTTATAGTGGTCGTGACGCACTTAACTGTCACCAATACAGTGTCCTAACCGCTAACATGGCGGATGCCTGACCTCGCAAATAGGACATGTCGAACGTACGCCGCCGGCGGTAGTCGACCATGCAGTGGGTGGTCGCATGCACGGCAGACACAGCCTTAGGCTTAGGTTGGGGATAGTGATGGTCACAGCCCTATGGCTGTGTGCGCCGATGCTGATGAGCACATACGCGGCGTACATGTACACGGCAGTTGGAAAAAAATCTCGCTCGCCTCCTGACACTGCTGCTATCAACACCTCCTCCATTTTAGCTGCTGTTTCCCACCTCTGGGAGCAATCATGGCACGCACTACAGGGGAGAGGGCCTGTCCCTTTACTCCAGAGAAGCTGGATGCCCTGGTGGATGAGGTTCTTCCCCTGTATTCTCAGCTCTATGGCTCACCAGAGTAGCAGGCAAAATTCTCAAATACATATTTAACTCCCTTTCACTGCTTTCTTTCTATTCCCGTAGGCTACAATGTGCATTTGAGTGTCAGTGTGTAAGCATTATGTTGATTGCATACCTGGTATGGCCCCTACATAGGGCCCACATGTAATGGATTATGGGGCCCTGGACTTTGTGGAGAGAAGGCCATCATGGGAATGTGTGATAAGAGTGATTTCTACGTGTGTTCATGCATACCTCTATGCAGGGCTCAAGTTCACAGTAGCTATAATTAGTTCTCAAATCACATCATGGTATATGTGCATTGTCATGTAAAGACTTCACACCATGAGCCATGTCTGTATACTGTGAAAAGCATTTGAGGATGATGTTAGCCAAGTGTACCATCCCACTGATCAATCAGACCACATCAGATTTTGTAAAACAGTTGTCTGGGAGGTAGCTATACCTCACAGACCCCTTCAGAGTGCCACACAACCGTAGGTTCACATATGAAATGGGTAGAAGTTTGAATTAGTGGAAATGTGAGGTTCATGTGGGATAAGTATCTTCAGCCTGCAGAGAGCAAGGCCTGACTGTGGCAGGGGAACTGATGCACAGAGTACTGTCCTAGTAGACCTGCTGATCCATGGATGTTCCCAGAAAGAGTTGTCTGTACGACTAGTAGTCCTGATAGCTGTTTCATGGATAATATGAGGCATGGTGACTGAGGTGATCCCCTGACCTGATACTTCTTTCCATCCACAGTGTCAATGTGTGCCTGCCACTAATGACTGTCCCCTTACACCTGTCTGTTGACACTTTTCTAATAGTGTTGCTTCCACTGTACAGGCCTATTGCACATCTGAGACATGAATTGTGTAAATAGTGGGTTACTTGAATAGATTTAGAAATGTGAATCATCTGCTTGGCTACAATATTCCCTATCACACTACACATACAATAGTATGTTGATTCTCATCCTTGTCACAGTGCCACATATGGCAAAAGCGGTGTACTGTGATGGCAGTACAAATAACACAAACTCATTATGACTTACTAGGATATTCATATAAGTAGTCCACATGTCCACACCGCCCCCAGAGAGGTAGCTCTGAGTGTCACACATACCAGCCCTTACCTTGTGAGCTTAGTCGTAGGATGTTGTATATACTATGGTACTTGCCTCTATGGACCATATGCATCAATGCAATGGGCAAGGCAGTAAAGGTGTCTGGACAGTCATGCACAGGTAGTTTACCCGTCAGAAGGGCCAAATGGTGTGCTGTGTGTCATGGTACCTCACATCACATTCCATGTAGGATGGCCCTGGCCTCCATGATGTTAGTGGGCTGCCTCAGTCAGTGTAGGTCATGACCAGGGTTGAGGTTAGTCATCGGATGACCACAAAAGTGTGTATCCATACTTTAGTTGTGCTTAGCATGTAACATGGACACATGTATTGTGTTGACTCTTGATGAATGTTTGTGCTAGGTGTACAGAAAATCTGTATAAACCATACAGATATCCTTAAACTTCCAGGTTCCATCTGTTTCTACATCTATTGCATCCATACAGGTCAATGCCCATCAGAAGAAGGCCATTTGGAGAGTCATCGCCCGGAAGGTGTGGATCCTGGGGGTCTTCAACCGGCATAGTGCCCACTGCAGAAAAAGGTGGTAGGACCTGCGGTGCTGGACCCGGAAGATCACAGAGGTCCAGCTAAGGAAAGTCCTCCCAACGTGAAAGGGGTGTGCGCCAGACCCTGACCCCCCTTATGGCTTGCATACTGGTGGTGGCCTACCCGGACCCTGATGGGCCATTGAGGGCCGAACAGCAGCTACCTGGGGGTCAGTCCTGGCTAGAGTCAAACATAGGGATTCTACCATATACTATATGGGAGTATGAATGCAAGTGCTCAGTTGTTGTGAACATCAATCTGTAACCTTTTAGGGGCACAATAGGAGTGTACAAATATTTCCTTTATGTATGAATGTATTGTAACATAAAATGTATCTTGCAAGGAGATACATATGTATGAAAGAATGTTGAATAAATGTGATACTGGGCACTAGAAATCACAAGGAGTGTTGTTTCAGATGATGTATGAGTAGAGGATAGTTACCAAATGGTACCATTACCAACAAAAGGGTTGCACAAGAAAAATACATCACAAAAAAGCTTAAAACTATCAACGTGATGGTGATGTGAATAGATAGAGATAAATGATGAAAGCCATGATTTATCCAAAATATTTTTCTTTTCAGGTTCTTAAGATATACAAGTGGTATATTTTTCTACTCCCATAACAGGGAACAAAGGACAGTGTTTGTGACTATCAGGCATATGTACATTTATTCTATCACCCATTGAGGTGTAACAGGGATCGGTTTTTGGTCCTGAGGAAGAAAGCCAAGGGGATGGCTTCTGAAACATGTCGACCTTGTAGGAGGTGACTCATTATAGTACACCATCTACACCTCCCCACTTTTACTATTCTCAGCCAGGGAAGACAATAAAGTATTTTCGTTCCACTAGCCAGAGAATTTTTAACCATCTCACATTTTCTTTTCACGATCCCACGCACTACACATACTCACCAATCACTGAATAAAGTGCTCCTGCGTCTACGTAAGTCGTAGCATGCCCCGTCCCGTAGAGGGGCGGGAAGACCCCAATGATGAAGCATGACACTGAATCAGGTTTCAGTGTGTGAGGGGTATTTTACAATTTTTTGAAACATTGCCCTTCCCACAAATTGAGAGAAGGAGCTCTGATCCTTTTGCACCATTTTTCACGTATGACTAGACACTTCAAATAAAAATAACAATAAAAATAGCAGCACACACATGGGTGCATATATATTCACATAGTATATGGTAGAATCCCTATGTTGGATAACAGTATCAAGAGGAGGACGATTCTACCTTTTTCCTCTTCACTCCCTCCTTTGATTTTTTGATTAGAGTCAAACATGCCATATTACCAACTTTGAGTGTTACAGACAGGCATTTCACCAACCATATTTGTGGTGGCCCATGTGTCACACACAAGATGAGTCAGTGTTAGTGTAAGTGTAGGTGCATGCTGCTGTGCTGTGGCTGTTGTCTTTCTGACCTGGAACACAGTCAGTTCTCTCCTTTTGAGCAGACACCTGGCTGAGTGAAGTGAGTGATCATCTCATGTTCTCAGTAAATCTGGGTGACAATTGTACCACACAGGCAACTTGTGTAAGGAGCGATGTTGCCTCACTACTGTATCTCTTTTGATGGTGGCCCTATCGCATTGACATGACAAAGAGTTCACAGTACATGTAGTGACTGTACAAAAGTTTCCATTGGTAAGTACTGGTTAACAGTGAAATGAGAGTGCAAACATCACTGGTGCCATCAGCAGTAGTGCCTACATGTTGGCCAGTGTGCATTTGCCAGTTGATGTTTCATCTGCAATAGTGTTTCAAAACACTCATTCACTGACTGGTGACATGCATGAAGGAGTGAGATGTAGCACGGTGGGGATCATATGCAAGTGTCTACATTGACCCATACATGGCAATCTGAGTATGCAATATCAAAGAGTTGTGTGATGTGCCTGCCCATTGGGACTCTAGTGATCCCAAATCTTCATGTCATAGATGTTTAGGGACACCCAAAATCTTCAAAGGTGTATTGGCTTGTGGATTTACAATCTATGACTGGCGTCATCACCTGTACTGGTGTGTAGTTCCTACAAATCTATATAGGATCTGCGCGTTTAGACAACATAAACTAAGGGATTGGTGTCCAGACTGATTCCAGGCACCCCCGAAGGATATGTTAGTCTGAAGACCAGCTAGCTCACAGTGCCACTATGAGCCCCTCTTACCAAGGAGCAAATAGTTCCTGGCAACTATCGAACATGACGACTCTGACACCTTAGGGATCGTGGGAACAGTACAGTATTGTTCGGTCAGTCACTCGTGCTCACTTTGTCTCAGAGAGATATACAGAATAAACGGTGGGAACGTTTTCAATAAGCATTTTTTGAACCAGCGTAATTCTAGAGTAAAATACGTGTCCTGCAACAATCATTTGACATAAACAGATATATACGATTATGAGCACCAGAAGAGTAAAGAAAAGGTAGAATTCTACCATAGTGCTAAAACTTTGAATATATGCAGGCATGTACATGCATAACAGTAAAAATGCGTATTCCTATGATGCAAACCCTAACTAGATGTACCTAAGTGTACCTAGCATGTATGTAGGTGTATAGCCAAGAATCCCCTTCGGATAGAGCCAACCCCATTACCTTATGTGGGAGAGTGAAGGACCCCGTCTTGATCTCGGGATGGACACCCCACAAGGGATGTCAGACCACTGCGTGCTGGAGTGTCTGCGTGCAGATACCCCAGCGTCTCGCATCAGCTTGTCAGCATGGAAGTCTTTTTCTCCTTTGGTTTGCCCAGTGTAGATGTAGTGCTTATATACCCGAAAGGTACCCTCAGGGGTTCTACCTAGACGTGTACTATGGGCATGTCAGTCAAGGATGACGATAGAGGTGACCCTTATACAGAGTTATTATACAGAAGATGGTAATCCTGCTGTGATACTGAGAATCCTCATGCATAATACATGAGGCAAGTTTTCAGGGAAAACCACACTAACATCATGTAGCACCTAACTAGGTAAAAGGTCAGCATCAGACCCGTTATGTAGAACAATGGTAGGACAGATGTAGGTAAAAGGTTGTGTAAACACCCACTCCTCATCCGTCTGGACGACATAATGCCTGTTTTAAAAGCATAAAAATCATAGCTAAAATATGTACATAAAAACATCTAAAAACATGGTATGTGATTTATAAAAATGATGTATAGGTAAAAACGCTCTATAAGTCCTCTAAAAAGTCAATATACTTTCAGACCAACTGAGCATGCCGAAAGCCATAATGCTCAGTGAGAGCAGAAGCGGAAAAATAAAACAACAATGATGTTTCGAATTCCACTTTTTAGTTGTTTTCGAAAAAGCCAAATTGTTCCCAGCACACAGAGAGCCAAATGTTTATGTGTCCTGTGCGGGAGACGCAACATCACTGTTGCCTGCCTTTGCAGACGACGGTCCCTGTAACACCTCTTGAATCAGATCAACGGAGCAAAGGTGATCCTCTCCAGTTCCCACAGCCATTGCTGAGGAAGCTTTTGATGCCTGTAAGCCTGTTGCAGAGCCGGTGTCCCTTCCAACAGGAGCTGAAGCATCCAGTGGTGGCTCTAAGAATGCCGACATCAGGATTGGAATACGCTGAGGACACTGCACTACATGGGCCTTTAATGGGTCCAGCAGTACATCCACGTCCGGAGGCGCAACCGATGGAAGTGTTAGACAGATGTCCAACACGCAGTCTTGTCCGCAGAATAAGCAGCGGAGTACAAGGAAGACGTGGTCTACCCAAACTGATCTGAATGACAGAAACCAATGCTCGCTTGGTTCCCGAAGGCGAGTTGTGCCCAGATGGAGTACCATGCATTCACAGCAACGTTGCTCCAAGGGAGCTATTTCCATCTCCTTGGTATTTGGGACATCCATTGCGGAGCAGAAAAATTAAAACTAGGATACCAACTACAAGTAGCAGTATCAGCGGAAGACCTCCAAAAATGCTTCCAAATATGGAGTGTATCAAAGATGGAATAACTCCGAAAATCGTCTGAAAGGTGCTTAATAGTCCAGAGTAGATGAATAATAATAATAAACATCTAAAACCATTGGTCTGTTGGACAATTGTATATGTATTATGAACATATTTCCGTATTGTAAATAATTGGTTTGGAGAAGTTTTTGTTGTTAAATTACCTTGCTTAATAGTCCAGACCCTATGGTCTTAAAAAGGTGTACTATCCCACTCGTATCAGACATGTTAAAGATACGATGTACCATTTCCCCAAAATGGAGCGGGAAGTTAGTTCAGACTAGGGCCTATATCTCAGTCGAAGTCCTTGCAACCTGTAGATCAAAAGTCTTGCGGGCCAAGGTTAAGGCCACCCCTTTCTGTAAAAGTATGGCTTTCAGTTTGCTCAGAGAATCCAACCTTATTAGGGAAACATTCACTGAAGGCCTTAGCGGTGCCTCCCTGACTGTGTGGATCGGCGGAAATAATACTTGCATACAACAAGTAACCCTGGAACTCACTGTAACCAGATATGCGATGCCTGGCAGTATCCCGCAACAACCTTGATCATTCAACATTAAATAACTCCTGTTCGAGAGCAGTTTGAACACCGGATGAATCACGGCAGCTGGGGACCCATTCAAATGACAAGATAGGTTTTCAGCCAAAGCGTTGCAAGCATAATATCCTGACAAATTAAAGATCCACTTAATGAATTCTCGCAGTCAAAAACGCTGAGAAAGACTTCAGTGCCACTATTTCTACATCTAAATCTTTACGGTAACTCCCAAGATTCATGGATGTATTCCTCACCCAACGCTTCATTCCTGCCTACCTGGTAGTACTGTGGACAAAATTGAAATTGAAATGTTGTCACAGGCAATGTTATATGGCCATGGATTGACCATTCTGTGGAAGGTGATTCAGCCACAGTGAAAGGTAATCGGTCCAATTTTTCAATGTGCAACATTGTGTATTTTGCATCTCTTTTTGCCATTGTAATCTGCCTTATCGTCAAGTTGTAAGCAGAAAACAGAGACGTACTGTTGATATATCGCCAAGGCACATGACCGGAGTGCAGTGATTGTAGCGTCCAGCTTAGTAACATAATTGATCGTAGCTGTGATTGCCCATGTTGAAGAATGGACAAATCCTGTTCAATAATATCTATAGCAGAAGACACAATGTTGCCCAGTGAATAAATTCTCGATGTTAGTGTGGTCATGCCATTGTCGACCACAGCCAAAGCCTTTTCTAAGTAATCTCTCCGGAGCGTCCTGTTGAGAGATCTTCCATACTTCGTTGCAGATAGCTTATAAGAAGCTTTTGCGTCGTGGTTTTCGGGAACCTAACAAAAAGTCCCATAAATCCATGTCATCTGAAAGTAAAGATAAGTGTTGTTTCACCTGGAACAGTGTTGGGGTTTTTAGCCACTCGAGGCATAACTTCCCAGCACTGTATGATGTCACCACCCCCGGATGTTCTCGTTGTACATAGCGTTGATCAGGCCTATGGGCACTAAAGCCTTCAGTGGTAGCCCTGAATCTTGACTGACATCTATTTGTGTCTGTAGGCCAGATCAGCCATCCCTTCCAATTGGGGTCTGATGAATTGTATGAATCATCATGTATAATGTCATCTAGCTTATCCTCACTATGCTGTGTATAATTTTGCCAACCCTCAAAGTGTGTAAGTGAGGGAATCCGAGGTGTGTTCAAGTCCTTGATCTTGGCTAGTCCAAGACAAGAGGTCTGTTGCACAGTATCGTTCAGGAAAATAATTTGTTGTAGTATGAGACATGCTCTAAATAATGCCTCTGTTCCCTGAACTTGCCAATCTTTAGTCCCCCAGACAGATTTTGTGTCTATAGTGTTCCTCCAAAAGTCGAACCCTTGTAAAGACAGCTGGAAATAAAGGAATCAGAGTATATCTGTTTTGTGTTAGTAAGCATATTTTTCCTTGCAGGTGTAGGAGCAACCTTGTAATAATATGAGATTGGGTCTACAGTGTTAAACCCAGAAAAATAAGCAAACTTGTGTGCAAACATTTGTGAACTACCTTTTGGTGGTGTCGGGCAATGTTCTCATTGATGGAAAGTAAACACGTTACGTGGGATACTTGCTTTTGCAAAAATTGATGACCATAATGTTGATAGCAATTCATGGTGTCAAAATCAGATGTATCAACATACAATTCATTTTTAGAAAATGCAGCAGATTGTTCTAAATCAGACATCATACTGTTCACAGTTTCAAAGTCCCAATCATCACAGTATGTACTGGAGGTGATGATATAATTCAAAGAAATTTTAAATACATGCTGTATTTTCAAAAGTTCAGTGGGACCAAATACATCATATGAAACCCTTTCGCAAACTATCCCTTCAGGAATCGGAACTGCTGTATCGTTCACAAAGGACAGGTCTCTTCGTTCACGATGAGTTGATGTATGTGGTTTCAGGACCATGTACACATGTGGTAATGCAGAGCGTTCTGGAAGATAATATCCATTCATAAGCAAGAAAAAGACAGTCACTACACCTATCCAGAGGACTAGGAACAATAGACCAATTGCAATACAGAGCTGTAGCCAGGGAGAAACAAAGTAAGTCTTTTTCAGCCAAAGGTAAATTTCATAAAGCTTGTCTTTGCTGGAAACAGGAGCTGGCGGCGACTCAGGTTCACTCGGATCCTGTGAGAAGATATCGAAATCGATGAAGTAGCCAGATGCTGTTCGATCTAATTTGGTAGCTCAGCAGGTTTAGTTGAACTGGCAGGTGACTCATTTTTTTTTGTCAAATATATGTTTATTGAAAGTTTTTCAAACATAGTGCTAAGATCAACCATCATAACGCCCATCGCAGTGAGCGGCCAATAAAACATACAGAAGAGGAACCTGCCCAGCATCACTGAACCTGGCTCATGGCCGGTCCCTGTCTCATCGGAAAGGCACATAATCAGTAGTTACAGTTTCTGAAGTTGTCGGGCTGCGGGCCAGACCCCCATGTCCAGTATGTTAGCTAGCACAAATGAAACTGAGCAGAGAACCCTCTCTAGGAATGGTCTTCTATCGGGTCCTCCCAACGGGAAGGAGTATTCGTAAGTGAAAGAAATCCTCGAGAACACAGTACTCAAGGAGAAAGAGAAAAGAAAAAGAAAAGGAAAGAACTGTTAACAAAACCCCCCATCCCCTCTCCCCCCTCCCACATGGTGGCGGCGATACAGTCATACTGGGGCATATACCTATGATAGTGTAAGGAAGATCAGAATTGGAAGAGATGTAGTGCTCTAACAGACGAAGGACAGACAGCTGAGGGCAGCCCCCGGGATAGGAAGGACACTAGTGGACCCCATTTGAATTCAAAATTCTTATAATTATCTTGGAAAATATCGGACATTCTTTCGAGGCTCAGCAATTTCCACAGTCGGGAGTACCATAGGGAAATTGCCGGTGCAGCTTTCTGTTTCCAAGCGGCTGCTATGGTCACTTTAGCCGCGCCTATGCATAACCACATGACGGCTTTATCCGCTCGGGTCTGGTGTTCCAGTGTGGGATCGCGGAGCCCCAGGAGGATCTCCGCCTTGGAAGTCGGATTGGGTAGCCCAGGAGATCTTTAATGTGTGCCAATATTTCTTCCCAAAAAGGCCGAATAGTGGGGCAGTCCCACCAAATGTGTTGAAAATCGCCTAGGAGCCCGCAACCCCGCCTGCATCTATCAGAGGCAATGGGGAAGATCTGTCTGAGTCTGGAGGGGTAAAGATACCAGTCCATCATAGTCTTAAGGTGCGCTTCTCGGAGCTCCATAGTGTGATTGAACCTAGTGATATCCGTCCACAGACTGGACCATTCCCCCTCTGAAATATTGCGCTGAAGTATGCCCTCCCACATACCCATGTATCGTGGTCTGGAGGAGAAGGCCGTGGTGAGCAGGAAGTTATAAATAAATGAAATGACTCCTCTCATAGTGGTAGTTTTGGAGAGGAAGGACTCGAATCTTGTGGGCGGACGGGTAGCTGCCTCTCGGACGTGTGGCGAAAGAGCCCAATGAAGCAGCTGAGTGTAATGGTATCGTTCCGCAGTGGCTAGGCCGTAATCCCGTTTGCAGTGATCAAAGGTGAGGGGGTCAGCATTGTGAAAGAGATGTGTAAGTGCCAGGCATCCCCCCTCCCTCCAAGCATCAAAGGGACCCTCATGTTGGGCAGGTGGAAAGGCTGGGTTGAAGTGTATCGGTGTGAATGGGGAGGGAAATGTTGTCCATCGGTCATCCCCAGCTAGTGAGTCCCACACCTTCAGGGTGGTACGTGTAGGGGTGCTGATGTATACATTCTGAGGCCGATCCTTCCTAGGACGCCACGCCAAATCCCAAATAGTTCTCCCCGCCACACTGCGATCCATGTGCAACCAATGTTTTTCGGACTCCCCTTTGGACCATTCCGTCAGGACTCTGAGATGCGCTGCCTTATATTAAAGTGCAATGTCAGGGAGCCCCACTCCGCCCTCCGCCCACGGGCGGCGCAGTATTGTGAAGGAGAAACGGGCTCGCCACCCCTGCCAAACGAAGCTGAGAATCATGGACTTAACTTTACAGAAGAAATCTCTGCCTAATTCTATGTGCAGCGCTTGAAAGAGGTATAGGAGCTTAGGCAGTAGTGTCATTTTAACCGCGTGAATACGGTCAAGCCAGGACAAAAAGAGAGGCTTCCATCTCGCTAGTTCTGCTTGAATGCGATTGAGAATGGGGGGGAAGTTGGCGCCAAAAAGCCCCGCCATCCGCGGCGTAAGTTGAACCCCTAAGTATTGTATCGAGGAATCGGTCCATTGGAGCAAGGTGGAAGGCTGCAACGCGCAGACCTCCGTGTGAGGGAGAGTGAGATTAAGTATATATGATTTGCTGAGATTTACCTTAAAGCCCGCTACCGATTCGAATCTCTCCAATTCGGATTGCAGGGGGGGAAGGGACCCCGCCGGATCAGAGAGCGACAAGAGGACGTCGTCCGCAAAGAGGGAAATCTTATGTGAGTCTCCACTGAAGGGAATTCCCTGAATAGCTGGGTTGGCCCTAACGGTCACTGCCAAGGGCAAAGAGAAGGGGCAAAAGGGGGCACCCCTGGCGCGTACCTCTAGTGTGAGGGAAGGGAGCCGATTGTACACCATTCACCTGGACTCTGGAGCGCGGCTGAACATAATTGGCCTGAATCATATTAATGAATTTGGCCATGAACCCAAAGCTGGAAAGTGTGTTAAATAAGAATGCCCAATCGACCCTATCGAAGGCCTTCTCGGCGTCCAGTCCCACCAGAACTGCGGGGATACGACGTCTGTTGGCCTTCTCTATCAGGTGGACTATGCGCCGGGTGTTGTCATGCGTTTGCCGGCCCTTGCAGGTGACTCATTTTGAGGCATATTCACATAGATATCGGTATTAGGCTGAATTGAGATCTGCGTTTCATTTGAATTTTGTTGTTGTTCAATGTCCATGGGCACGAGTTCCATTCCGTTGTTTGCAACTCCGTTTCTTCGTAGAGCAGAATATTCAAATGTTGCTAGCCTTTCTATCTGAACCTCCTTTATGGTAGCGAGCGGAGATCGGCGGCTACCCAGGATCCCACGTAGCCTACTATACAGTATCGGCCACATAGTGTGGTTTGATCAGATCAATGGAGACGAATCTCTTTTCTTTCTTGCTGGCAAGAGGGGGAAGAAATACTGTTCTTGTTCCTTCGACAGCCAGGACAGGTACAGGCGTTCTGTAAGATGGCCCAAATTATTTTTTGTCCACAGTCTTTTCTCTGACCAGGTCCCGATCTTTGGGACCCAGGCAGGTCTTGCCGGAACAGCTTTCACTTCCCCAGTGGCGGTGCGTTTTACTTGGACGTTGCTTTGTAATGCCCGATATTCATTGAGTTCCTGTAAAACAGCCAAACGAATATTGATGTCAAATGCTTTTTCATCCGCCACAGTGCTGCCACAATCTAGGTCGGGTACCCACATTCTCATCCCAAACAGGACCTCATAACGAGTGCGGCCTCCCAGGGAGCTTCTTTGCATGTTATTAAGAGCCCTCTGGCCCCCATATAGGTGATTGACCCAACTACCACCCGAGCCTAATACCCTTGCAGTTAAGGATTGCTTTAAGTCAAGGTTTTTCCTTTCCACAATCTAATTTCCCTCAGGATGATACGGAGAGGAGTACCGCAATGCTACACCCAAACTTCCCATGGCTTCCTTGTAAGCCGGCGAGCTAAATGCGGGGCCACGGTCAGAATGTAATGCGCCAATTGCGTATGTCCCTATGAAGGCTCGCAAATCCTTTATAACAGTTCGGGCGTCAGCCAAGCGCTGACGCCAAACCCACAGGAATCTAGAGCATGAATCCACTGCCACCAAGATATACTTGTAAGCCCCATCAGACTGTAGAGGGCTGCAGTGGTCCAAATGGACACATGCGAGAGGTCTGTCTGATATCAGCAACGGTGTCTGTGGCAGATGAGCTACGGTGGAACCCTTCATCTGCTGTCAGATGTCGCAGTTAAGGACAAAACCCTTGGTTTGCTTGGTAAGACCCAGCCACCAATAACGATGTTTCAACAATGAAACTGTCGCAGGGATACCTGCGTGTGCTGAGCCCAGACCCTCGTGTGCAGCTAGTATTAAACCTAATCTGCGATCCATGTTTGGTATTAATCTATTCCCCACTCCTGGAATTTGAGCATACGGTATATTTTGTGCATCTAACTTGTAGGAGTACTTGAGTGAAAAACCTTTTGGCAAGGCTGTGCTGTTTCTTCGCGAAGCGATGACAGCTACCATTATCTGTCCGTCTATTCTTGTGCTAGAATGAGTGATTGCAGCAACGGCAGCAGTTCGCACTGTCGCCTTGGCGGCTTCATCAGCCAATGAATACTCTTCAGCGTGCACGCCAACATGCTGATGACTCAGTGTATGGATCATGTGAGCCCGCGGCAAGCCTTTTTTCAGCTCTGCCACTTGTTCCCAAAGTAACTTGTGCTTTATTGTGCAACCTTTGGAATCTCTAAATCCATTCTGGCCCCAGTAGTGAAGATATTCATTATATGACTGGACACAGTAAAATGAATTGCACACAATAAGTGTGGGGAATTCTCAATCAGTATTCTTTAGTGCCAGTACTAGAGCTTTTAGTTCTGCCAGCTGAGCCGTGCAATCCCCTAGAGACTGTGACTCCGTACTGCTAGGACGGAACTTACCGTCTCGCATACGTCCCTTTACAATCGCACAAGCTGCGCTGTATTGCTGTTTACTACCTACGGCAGGCTGAGCAGAACTGTCAGTGTAAATTATGTATTCATACTGATCTAGAGGCATTTTTTCATTTGGAAGGGGATATTCTTGTTCGTATTGCAGAAATGCCTGCTTTTACAATGTAGAATCAAATTTATAGTCTACATCTGTTGCAGTGAGAGAATTAGCCCACTGTATCCATCTTGGATGCAGTGCTTTTGCATTTGGAATGCTTGTTTTTGTAACAGCCTCTAAGGTTGATACTGGACTTATGACAATTATTCGTTTCCCCTGAGCCAATGCTCTTTCTCTCACTACAGCAGTCTGTACTGGCGTTAAAAAAATTTCAGTAGATGCGAAATGCATTTCAACGTTTGTGTACAATTGAGATTTGTATGCAATCAGTACTGTATCGCCTTCATTGAAGGTCAGGTAAGTGTATACGGATTGACCCACTATCACACGGATCACCAAATTTGTGGTGTTCTCACGTGTGTGTAAGTGTTTGGAAGCTATCATGTCAGTTTGTAGGGAATGTAGTATTTCTGTATGTTCGTGTGTCCAGTGTCGAACTGAAAAATCAGGTCTGATTAAGTTGTAAAAGGGTTTTACTCTTTCTGCGTAATCCAAAATGTATGTTTTGCCAAACTTTAGGAAAGTTTTTGGAGGTTGGAGCAGCGCACATTTTTCTAAAAAATTAGCTGCCAGACTTTTTCTTTCACTTGACATCTCATATCCCAAAAATAGAACATTGAGGTGGGCAATTTTTGATTTTTTAAAGTTAAATTTGTAGCCCTCAGAGGCGAACCCCAAAATTATGTTGTTCACTCTGGTCAAATGATCCAATAACTCATCGTCCGTTAGATAGATATCATCTACATAGGACAATGCCTCCTCATCAAAATTGTGAAGCAACTCTGTTACTCTTGCTGAGAACAGCCCGGGGCTATTCTTATACCCTTGGGGCAATCTACAGAATTGGCGTTGAGAGCCTAGGGCCAAAAATGCTGTCAAATATCTGCTTTCAGGTGCTATATTCTGGCAGAAAAATCCATTTGAGATATCTAGTGTTGTTTTGTACGTTTTCCGCACAATGTTATTCATTAATGCAGAACTGTGTGCATGTTGTACTGCAAATGTCTTTTTGCATGTGTCCAAAGACCTATAGTCTAAAACTAGGCGATATGAATTATCAGGTTTCATTACGGGAAACAAAGGATTATTCATGGAAGAGGTGCAATTCTCTATTACACCTTGGTATTCAAGTGGATCTAAGATCTCCCTGACTTGTTTCTTCGCCTCATGTTTTATTGGGTACTGTCTCTGTGGAGTTGGAGTAGTTTTTACTGGGATTTCATGGTGAGGTGACTCAACATCCCACCCTACATGATTGCGGTATAATACAGGAGCTAATGCTACCGCCCACTCATGCGCGTATCAATGTTTCAGCGATTCTGGAACCAGGTCAGAGAAGGCTGGTAATATTACCGTTTCTCCTTTTGGGCAATCCATAACAAACTCAGGTGGCCAATCTTTTTCTGATAAAAGAATGTCGTATCGAAATGACAGGTTCTCCCAAAAGAGACCTTTAACCTTCCTGGGTATGTCCCAGTCCATATGGAGTGTTATTTCATATAACTGGTGTGGGACACTTACCCTAGTTTCAGGTGTTTCCACCGTGATATGTTCATTCAACACCGTTGTCACCAGAAATTCCATCAGGTTCTGGCGAGCTATTATTACTTCTTCTGCACTATCTAGCATCGTCAGAGTCCATTCCCCGTTCAGAAGATGAGTCCTTAGTAGCATGGGCATTTCTTATCTTAAGGCCTGCTACTTTCTTCTTTTTTAAATTGAGGTTTTGATTTTGGTTTATCTTCTTTTTTGATATTACAGTCTGAAGTGCGATGTGTGTCTCTTGACTTGGCTTGCTTTTCTGATCTGTGTTCTGACCGTCCTTCCCTCTCAGAGTTTCTTGGTGAACCCTGAAAGGAACAAGAGGAACGTGTATCAGTATCCTGATACCTGTCAGGTTTCTTAATGTTATCATGGTTTCTAAGGCTATACCTCCTATCTGAGGGCTTCTGTTGAGGAGACCTACCCCGTGAATGTGATGCATTCTGCTTATTTTTCTGTTATTTATTGTCCCATTTCTTCTAAGAAGGATCTAGTGTTTGCTTGGTGTTATCCTTTTCAGGATTTCCCACTACTTGTGGTTTCATAGGTCTAGCTCCCAAATTATCTCTACCTAATTCAGCATATGTATCTTTGATATTTTTGGGTAATTCTTGCTCCTGTTGTGCAGGAGTACACTCCCTCAGGCGTTGGCGTATGGCCACCGCTGCTGCCTCCCCTTTTATGTTTGCTAACATAATTGTAGATACCTGGGCAAAATTGCCTAACAATTTCATCCCTAGGTTCAGAGCAGGTTCTGCTCCATACTCATTCTGTATTTGTCTTAATACCTATGGTATCACTGCTATTGTAGGGATACTATGAGTTCTGATATAGATGGCAGCGAAAACTGTACCCCAAGTGGTACAATCCTCTATCGGGGGAGCTATCCCCATTGGCAAGCAAATTGTCAGTATTCTGTGTTTTTTTGTGGACCTGTGTGTGGAAACACTGCCTCTAACTGTGCTATTTTCTGTGCTATCCAGAATGGCATTTGCTCACATTTAGTGGGCATTCTTCCCATAACTGTTTTCAGTCTTTGTGGGGTCATTTTAGTTGCAACTCCTTGTAGTTGACCTGCTTGGGTAATTTTAGTTGGTTGATTTCTGTAAAATATTTCTTTGTGAAGTAGACGTAATTCTGCTATTGGCAATGTGTCAACGTCTGGATGTGGTGTGTAAGCCACTAGGACCGTCCAAGTCGCTCCATCTCTGCTGAGCCGACCGAGTCTGTGGTGTGTGGGAGGGCGCCTTTAAACCAGTTCATATGCTCCTGGTAACTGAGCAGAACTTCAATGTCCTCATACGGACAGTATTCTTCCGGTATTTCATCCGGATTGTAAGAATGAAATGTATTTGTGCGTGCATCTGCAGGTGGGAATTTGACCCATGAATTGAATTTCTCTGACCTAAATGACTCATGTGCCTTAATCACGAATGTTACAGTCCCGCCTAATGCTGAGACTCCAAACTCTGCTAGTTTTAGTGTAAGTGCATTCCTGACCTTTTCTGAAATGTTTATAGCAACTTCCTGCTCCCCTTCTCCTGCTGCATTCGCATGTCTCTTCGACAGACATTGTTAGAAGGGAGTGTCAAGAAAAATGAGAAAAAGGTTCTATGCCCAATGTAGGGAAATATAATCCTTCAAGCTTGAATAAACCTACAGCCAATACATAGAATATGCCTACTCAGCTGTGACGGATTCTTCCCTTCCCACCCCTGACGTCTCTGGGTTCTTGTGAGTAGGGTTCTCTGAGAAAGCACGACTGAACTACTCAGATTTGACCGTTAAATAAGAACCAAACCAACGTTGGCGGCGCCATGTCGTGTAGTTCCTACAAATCTATATAGGATCTGCACGTTTAGACAATATTAACTAAGGGATTGGTGTCCAGGCTGATTCCAGGCACCACCGAAGGATATGTTAGTTTGTAGACAAGCTAGCTCACAGTGCCACTATGAGCCCCTCTTACCAAGGAACAAATAGTTCCTGGCAACTATCAAACATGACGACCCTGACCCCTCAGGGATCATGGAAACAGTACAGTACTTTTCGCTCAGTCACCCGTGCTCACTTTGTCTCAGAGAGATACACAGAATAAACGGTGGGGACGTTTTCAATAAGCATTTATTGAACCAGCGTCATTCTACTGTAAAATACGTGTGCTGCAGCAACCATTAGACATAAACAGATATATACGATTATGAGCACCAGTAGAGTAAAGAAAAGGTAGAATTCTACCATAGTGCTAAAACAATGAATATATGCAGGCATGCAAATACATTACAGTAAAACTGCGTATTCCTACGATGCAAACCCTAACTAGATGTACCTTAGTATACCTAGCATGTATGTAGGTGTATAGCCAAGAATCCCCTTAGGATAGAGCCAACCCCATTACCTGATGTGGGAAAGCGAACGACCCCGTCTTGATCTCGCGATGGACACCCAGCAAGGGATGTCAGACGCCTGCGTGCTGGAGTGTCTGCGTGCAGGGTCCTCAGCGTCTCGCGTCAGCGTGTCAGCATGGAAGTCTTTTTCTCCTCTGGTTTGCCCAGTGTAGATGTAGTGCTTATATTCCCGAAAGTTACCCTCAGGGGTTCTACCTAGAAGTGTACTATGGGCATGTCGGGCAAGGATGACGATAGAGGTGACCCTTATACAGAGTTATTATACAGAAGATGGTAATCCTGCTGTGATACTGAGAATCCTCATGCATAATACATGAGGCTAGTTTTCGGAGAAAACCACTCGACAGTCATGTAGCACCTAATTAGGTAAAAGGTCAGCGTCAGACCCGTTATGTAGAACAATGGTAGGACAGATGTAGGTAAAAGGTTGTGCAACTACCTAGGCCTATATCGGGTACATTGGGGTTCATAACAGAACCAAGCAGGATTGGGGAGGTTCATTTGGCTATATGGAGTGTGGATTCAGAGTATCTATCTCCCAAATATTTTGCCCTCGGTATTTTCAGGGAACTTTATCTGCTAAATGTGATACATAGCTAAACTACATGTGTACAGCTTTCATTTGACTTTCCAGGTAGTGGACATATAATGTAATTTTGAGTGCAAAGTGTCATCAGTGTGCAATGAGCATTTACATGTGACATGATGTTTGCCACAACACTAATTGATGGTACATTGGTGCTCAACTTGACAGGGTCCCTGTAAACGTGTATATTACTTAGGGACCTCAACTCCCTTGCCTGGTCCATGGCGGGGCATTGTTTTGGGAGGAGTCTATGGAAACAGGTAGTTGTATGACTTACTGCCGATTTCATCCACAATGGAGTGGGTTTTGGACGTGATCGAGCGGGTACAGCAGCAGCAGGACATGTCCGTTGGGCTCCATGACAGAAGAAGACATGTAGTGGTGAGTAGAAGTGAGTTTCGGCCTTATATCCCTCCCTTTCTGCCGTCTCAAATGTGGTGGTTGGACTGCCAGAACGTTATTTATAAGGAAGGTCTCTCACTGATTTCTTGGAATCTGACTGGAGTCAAATCAAAAAGTACTGTACAAGAATGGTTTTTATCAGAAATTATGATGTTTGTTTATTCCAGGAGAGCTGGGCACTTGACAAAATCTTCATCAAGGGATTTGTTTCATACAGCGTGGAAGTTTTACCAGCGAGAAATTCAGGGTAGGCGGTGGGGGGCTTATTGATACTGGTAAAGACTGACATTATGTGTATCCATTAATTGTTGAAAGTAGATTCACCTGATTTAATGGGGGTAATGCTTGAATTCCCAACGGGTATGAAATTGGTGTTACTAAATATAAATGCTAGGTCTATGCCTTTGAATAGCGAAGCACTAATTATATCTCTCCTAGATGATTTGATTGTTCAGTTCAAGCAAAATGCTAAAGTGATTGTAGCTGGTGATTTTAATTCTTAATTTGAACCTTGTAAAATTCTTAGTATGATAACAGAAAAAGAGGATGAGCAATAGGGTATCCCTAGCCTTGAGGTTAATTCTCATCACTGTCTCTCCAATGTTGCTCTACAAATTGCATCTGTGGTGGTAGGGCAGAGCTTGAGAGCATGCACTGTGAGAACTGTCTCTGACCAAAAGAGAGCAGCCACGTTTAAGAGGGGAGTCACTACTAGTGTGATTGATTATGTTTTCCTGGAGGTAAGTCTCTGGCCAATGCTTCATGACATGGTGGCTCTGCCGTGTACAGATAGCGATCACAACCCCCTGATTGGCACACTTGTGGGAAATTACCTTACGAGATCATTGTCTAATCACAGCACTGTGGTCCCTGAACCTGTTGTGGCCAACAACTACAAAAGAGTTTCCTGGCCTAGGGTTATGGCTAATGAGAACATCCTTGCCGAGATATATCAGTGGTTCATATATTTTTTATCCAATTATGAGAATTGCCCTGAGGAGGGTACACCAATCTTGGACATTCATGGCAGGTTTTTTTATCAAATTACAGAGCATCTTTTATAAAAAATCAAGTGTTGACATACAAGCCCCTCCCAAAGACCCAAAATGGTACACGCCCTACTGTGAGCAGGCCATGAAAGTGGTGAGAAGCGCTATTAGGGCTGTAACCAACTTGAGATTGGCACAACTTGTCGGGAATATAAGTGTGCAATCGATCATGTAAAAAGGAAGTGGGAGGATGCTAATTGGCAAGACATGCTCTAGGCCCTTAAAATGAATGATGGCAGGACATTTTGGCATATTGTAGCACGTGGTACAATTGGAAACTTCAACCCCAGAAGGAATAATATCCCGCCAGAAAGATGGGAGGAACACTCTGCAAAACTATATTCTCAGGCTCCACCTACAAAATAGCCCTCCGATGTGGTTGATGAGTGTCCCGAGGGTGATGTCACCAAGCTGGGAAATAGGAAGACTGTTAAGATTTTTTTTAGTCTAGATGATGCTCTTTCTGCAATTAATAGTTTCAAGGCAATCAAGGCCCCTGGTCCCGATCGCATTCCAGGTCACCTCTATAAATCAGAACCTGGGCTGTGGGCCAGTTATGTGAACATTCTCTCTAATGCAATAGCAAAGGGTGGGGAGATCCCAGATACCTGGAGGAGGCCAATAATAATCCCGATATTTAAAAAAGGAGATGCCACATGTCCATGAAATTATAGGCCTATTAGCTTAGTAGATAACCTTCAAAAAATATTCGCCAGGCCGATTATAAATTGATTGCAAGAGTGGATGGAAGATCAGAGGATTCTAACTCCCTTTCAGGCAGGATTTCATGCTAAAGTTAACACTTTAGATCAGGGTTTGAAATTTGCCCTCCTTTATTGAAAATATGTCTTGTTGTGTAACCAGAAACTCTATGTGGCATTTGTTGGCCTGCATGCCGCATTCGATCTGATACCCCGGGAGAGTCTTTGGAGAGTACTAGCAGACATAGGGGTTCCAGACGGGTTAATTGAATTACTAGTTAGGTTGCATAAAAAAACTATGATCTCGTCAGGTGGGGAGATAGAGGTGAGTTGCCAAAGCGCATCCTAGTCGCAAGAGGGGTTTGACAGGGGTGTGTTTTTTGCTCCCTCCTTGTTCACCTTATATATAAATGATGTAGCAGAGGAACTGACAAAATGTGTCAATGATTCTCCCACTCTCAACGGGGCTAAAACACCTATACTCCTGTATGCAGATGATTAATTGTCAATCTCCCAACGGGTTTACAAAATCTGCGAATTAAAATTCTGGAGTTTTGTGGTCATAGGGGTTTGGATTTAAATGCTTCAAAAACCAAATTCATGGCCCTTGGTAAAAGTTTTAGCAAGAGCTGTTTAGTAATAGCTGGGAAGGACCGCTTGGAAAGAATTTTTAGCTTTGATTATTTGGTAGTAATTATTATTATTATTATTACCCTGTCGGACAAATTTAGGTGGGTTCACCAAGTAAATAAAGGAGCCCTTATGATATCATATAGATCTGAGTCCATTTTACCCTTCCAGAAGAACACAAACTTGCGTTCCATTTCCCCGGCCTTGGAAGCTTATCGAGCGAAGGCCCAAAGCACCGCATTGTATGGCACAGAAGTTTGGGGTTACACTGATACCACAAGGCTCGCAGTGATGGAGAACACATTTGTTAGATGATTGCTCTCGGTCCCCGTAAGTACCCCCTTGGTCCCACTCCCACTTTACTTTGACACGTGGATGAAAAGAGTATCTGATCAGGCGCATTTAAAACCACTACTATTCTGGATCCGTATCTGGACTACTCTGGAATTAGATTTATATAGAGATTCTTTCAGTGATGTAAGGATGTAAGGAATATGGATCATGCATTGGAGATACCCAGGCTGAGGTTTGTTCGTGACTGGTGCAAAAAATTGGGTATGATAAGAATGTGGGACTCGCCTGAATTACTTTGTAAGGCAGACAAGCATATCTTAAAATCAACCTACTGGTCTCTAGTGTGACAAGAAATAATAACCAGGGTCACTCTGGGTCACCTTACCGAGCAGTTCTTGGCATTTAAACCTACTCCTGTTTTTAAAAGTTATTTTGACAATATAACACCACCGCTGGCCAAGAGTTTGTTCATTAGATTTAGAACAGGCTGTTTGCCCTTTCGAACGTTCAGGAAAAATTGGAATAAAAATTCCTCATTTGATTCATGTCCAGCTTGTGGCATGAATTCTGAGACTCTTGACCACATTATGTTTGTATGTCCTGAATATAGTGGTGTGTGCAGAAAATGATTGAGCCCGATCGGTTTGTCCATGGAGGTACTACATTTTAGAGAGGCAAAACAAATATTGACAAGTAACACATCTGGCCCGGTTGTTTTTTCCATGAGTCGGTTCTTGTTCAATATCTGGACCAAGCGGGAGACGTTTCTGAAATGATTGTCACCTTTAGCCTTTTAGTGTATAGGTTGTCCTGTGGAAACCATTTTAAGTATTTATGTATTATGGGTATACTTGTGTTTATATAGTTAATATTTATTGGCCAACTCTCTTTAAAAAGCACTTTTCCTAACATTGCACTTTATAATACATCATAAGTTTTATACAGCTTGGAGCCTGGGGTTAATTTAAATTAATATTAAATTTATAATGTAGGCATTGCAGAGATAAGATTATCAATTTGAGAGATCATTTTGATATTCCAACAGAAACAACTGTAATGAAACTGCATTACACGAGGTCTGCTGGGAGTACATTTTATGATTTTATTTTAATGTTTTATTACATTATATTTGTGCATCAAGGACATTGAATGAAGTGAAATCTGTTATAAGTATCACATGGATGTTTTGTTCCTTTGTTGGTTATAAAACTGAATAAAAAATCTTTGAAACTTTAAAGTATACGTTTTTCATGGCTTTTATTGTCATATAATAGGAATTTTTCCTCTCTGTGGGTCATTGTAAGCTGTGGTGGGATGTCTACCTCTCTGAATGTTTTAGGAGCAGGTGGGGTTTTACTAGTGGCCCAATTAGTTCTAGTTATAAGGCGTTTTAAGGTGGGTATTGTTGGTAACTGCCCTGTTATATGTTCCCGTATGTGGGGCAGTATATCTTTAAGTATTTACGCTGTGGGTTCTTGGAAATTAGTGCTTGCTTCCCTTATACTTCCCGATACTTCTCTCAGTTCTACTTCTGTTACATTGGGAGGGTGGTTATGCTCTTTTACATTAATTACTACAGTTTCTCTGGTAGTTGCCCTCCCATAACATTGATTAGAATAATATTTCAATAATATTTCATATGTTTCCAATGTTCTGTAAAAGCATTTTCTTGACTGTACGTGTATCCCATGTTTCCCTTGTGATGTTATAAATTTCACACCTTTTGCCATTATGTCTTTATTTACTGTAACATCATGAATATAGCAAAATAGTTATTAATAAATGCTGTTTATTAATATACAATTAAATTGACACTTGTTTTTTTGAAAAATTACTTCTATGTTGTTTAGTGAAGTTTTGTCTTTGTGGAACCTTTTTCCTCTGCAAACTTCTTCTTGAAACAGGTGCTTTTTTCTGTTGGAAGAGGGAAGATAGTTTTATTGATTGTATATATTATATTTTTGATGTTTAAGAACGTTTAGGTTATTCAGAGTTTTAACTGTTGCTGTTTTAGTATATTTAAAGCAGTTTTTTAAATATACGTACTTACTTTTGTCGTATTTGATGTGTACTTGTCGATGAAGTTTAGTTGAAGGTTCAATAATCTGTAGAAATTGATAAACGTTAAAAACTGTGTCAGTAATTGTTTTATAAGAATTGTTTCTTAAAGTTAAAATTATTTAAGTTCTTATTTTAAATAAAGTAGTTACTTGCTTGGAGCAGTGAATGTACGGTTGTATATGTTGCAGGCTTGTCTTTTGCAGAGAAAATCCGGCAGTTTCCTCCTCTTCAAATGTTTGGTGATTTCTGAGCTATTTTTTCATGAAATTACTGATTTATATATAACCGCAGGATTTCCTGCTCCAATCGGCTCAGATCTTTCACTTTCACCTTTCGCACTCCTGCAACGGCCGACCGCGCCTGTCCCCTTAGCACGGTCTTAAATGCTTCCCATAGGGTTTGAGACGAGGACACCGAACCGGTGTTTTCAGGAAAGTATGTGTCGATGACACGGATGAGTGATTTTTTGACCGTTGGGTTACGAAGATACCATGGGTTAATTGGTGCTACTCTCCCCACCCTACGCTCACCCAGAGCCATTGTTGCCCATATGGGGGAGTGATCCGAGATGCCTCGTGCCATATGTGTGATTTCTCGAATATTCTCAATCTGGGATGCTGTGACCAAAAGGTAATCAATGCGGGAGAGTCTGTTGTGCGCCCCTGAATGAAATGTGTATTGGGTATCGTCAGGGTGGTATGTCCTCCATGTGTCCACGAGGCCCAGAGCGTCCAGAAAGTCTGGTAGCCACCTATGTGAGAGCCTGATTTCTCTGGGGGGGTAGCGGTCAAGGGATTCTGACACTACTGCGTTGAAGTCCCCTCCCGCGACAAGGTAGCCATCTGGGAGCGACAACATGATGGTGCCTAAATCTTTGAATGTACGGCCCTGTAGGCCCGGCGGGACATAAACTGTCATCAGTGTGAGTGTTTTTCCCTCCCATTGTCCCGAGACTGTGGCATAGCGACCCATCTCATCAATCCACATGGTCTGCAGCGAGAACGGGAAAGAGTTTTTTAGCATAATACCCACTCCCCTGGAACCCGTGGTGAAGCCTGCATGTGCTACTAGTCGGTAACCCCATCTATTCATTGCCTTACAAGTATTGCCGATCAGGTGAGTCTCTTGCAGAAGTACAACGTCCGGGGAATGTCGTTTGATATATTGTAGTACAATGCTGCGTTTAAGCTTATCACCCAGCCCGTTGACGTTCCAGCTAAGAAGTCTCAGGCTCTTGTCCCAGTGCGTATTCATTGAGTTGTGTGCTTTTCATGTGTCCCCCAGCCTGCACACGGAGAAACAATGTCACTTTCTCTGAACAAAACAATAACAACTCTTCCCCAACCCAACAACCCCCCACCCTGCTCCCCTGCACTCTGGGCTCAGAACTGCCCATCGAACTTACATGCAGAGTGCCTGTCGCCCAACTTGGAGCTAAATGCAGTTAACAATGGGGGTGGAGAGCTCCGCCTCCCCGTATCACCCCTTTTAACCATTGACACTCCAAGCACCCAGAGTGGGAGCTGAGTACAACATTAATTTACCAGGTGGTACAATTATCCGCTGCTAGGTTGACATGCTTCAATCGGGGTCCATGGATCCCCTCAAGGCTGTTGCGCCGTACGATCGATTCACCGGGATGAGTCCATGGTTCTCCTCTCCTTTGGCCTAAGTCCCATATCCTCGACTTCTAGGTTGCCACTCACCGGGCGTTGTGTTCTTTTGCTCCTCTCCAACCCTCCAACCAGTCCGCAGCTGCCTCCGGATGATCGAAGAACCAGACCTTTCCCTCCGTTTCTACACGCAGCCGGGCCGGAAACAACATTGCGTACTTCACCCCTTTGTCCCGTAGTTTTTTCTTCACTTCAAGAAAGGACCGGCGCTGTTTCTGGACGTGGATGGTGAAATCTGGAAAGAAGGAGATTTTGGCGTTCTCGTACCGCAGGGGCGGCACCACCCAGGCGCTCTGCAATATTACGTCTCTGTCTCTGAAGTTCAACAGTTTCGCCACTATCGGACGGGGGTGCGCCAGGCCTCGGCCGCCCACCAGGGACCCTATGAGCCCTCTCGATTACGAAGAATTTCGATAGGCCTGTAGGCTGCAGATGATTAAGTATAAGGTCCCCCACGAATAAGTCGGCCGCGGGTCCCTACGCTTTTTCCGGCACCCCTATAATGCGCACATTGTTGCGTCTGGTGCGTCCCTCATAGTCGTCGAGCTTGTCTTCTGCGAACTTCCGGAAGGCTTGCAAATCTTTGACGTCTTGTTGTAGCTAGGATGTGTCCCCCATCAGGGTCTGCCCTGATGGGGGACACATCCCAGGTCTGCCCTGACGAGTGTCACCTCAGATGCAATAGTGTCCATTCTTTGTTCGAGGGATGTACGAACTCCCATGATTGCGTCCATGACGTCGTTTAGCGTTAGGTCTGGGCGTTCACCCTCTGAACTTGGCGCCGTTTTGTTCTTACTCTGGTGGTCCGAGTCAGAGGATTTTGTGTAGGCATATTTATCCAGCTTTAGCTGTGGGAGTGCTTTGGCGCCTTTTGTACCCGACATCGCACCCCTTGGCCCGGGGTCTGCTCTGGTCTTCCAAGCAAGTCATCGCCTTTCAGGCCTAAGTGTGCCGCTATATGAGTGGTGGTGGAGGGGCAGGGCCGAGGAGTCACGATGTTCCAATGCCAAGATCTTAGGGCTGTGGTCTTAGCCCCCGGCAGCACCAAGTGGCTGTGCTACTGAGGTAGTCTTCACGTTTGGCCCACGGGCCGACCACCACAGTATTGCCCCCGATGATGTCCTCTGTTGCTCAGGCTCTGATTTCACACGAGCGGCCCGGTACTCTTCGTGGCCGCTGAGTGCGTGGATTAGTGCACTAGGCAGCCATCCTACTGTATCCCCTGCGGTCTAAATTAGGCACCTCCAGGCCCACACTCACTGTTCAGGGGGGTCCACGGGCGTCTCTGAGCACTTGCACGCTCCCAGCGGGCACATGCAGACTGAGCTCGTCTCTGCCACTCACAGGAGAGCTGGTTGACTCTCTCAGACCACCGGGACCTCGACAGCCCGGCCAAATCCTGCTCGCAACCTCCGCTCGATGAGTTCTGGGCACTGCGATCTTGCCACGAAGCCGACCGGGGGTCCGCCCTCGCTCCGCAATCCCCGCCGGTGGTAATCAGCATTTTCTCCTGTGCACAGGGCTGCCTCGCTGCCACTCCTCCTCTGATATTTGCACCAGGCCCCGTCTACGCTCTCGCGCAGTTCTCAGGCAGGACACACGGCGATGCCACGCCCTACTCAAGGGCGCCGGAGCCCTCAGCGTCCGCTGCTGCACAGGCCCGGTGGCGAGCCCTGCGATATCTCAGGATTCACGGAGCCCCCAGAGTCGGTTCCAATGGCAGTGTTTCCTCCAGCAGCTCCGATCTCACACCCACCGCCTGGGTTCCGGATAGGTTTGTCGGATGGTGGGTAGGAATCCGGTCTTTGCGGACTAGTCTAGCTCGCGGCCATCACGGTTGACGGCGAAGCCACACCCGATGCAAATCAGTCTTGACCCTGTTCCTTATGGGAACAGTTCAGCATGAACTGCCAAGCCAGGTCTTCCCTGGACCAGAAACAGGCACTCCTGACAAGTACAGGGATCAGTTTAGGTCCAGTAGGAAAACTGATGCACACACTTGGTTAGAATGTGAAGATTCTTTTTGTAGGTCACTGGATGGTTGGGTGAAGGGCAGTAATGTGACAGATTTTCAGGGGCTCTACAATTTGATTGCTTGGGAGCACTTGTCTAGTCTATGTTTTTCAGAGCTGCGCCAGCATTTGCCTGATAGTAAGCTGACTGACCCCAGGAAGCTTGCTGTGGAGGCGGACAGCTGGGTGAGTACCAGGGTCCATAAGAAGGTGTATGGGGGAGACTCCACCAAAGGTGGGCAGGGTCCCCAGCAGAAGAGTGGGGGGGACAAGTGTAAAGCATAGGAGTTCTCTAAAGGGCCCCAAAGTAATACCCAGGGTTAAGGTTCCCATCTCTCAGGAGATAAAAAACCAGGGGTCTCTACAGGGAAGCCGGCAGAGACCGGCCCACACAAGTGCTATGCCTGTGATCAGGTTGGTCAATTGTAGGGGGATCCCAAGTGCCCCAAAAAGGCAAGGCCACCCACCGGTGGGCAGTCCAAGGTGTTGGCGAGTGTAGCGCTTGGGGAGAAGGGGTTCCCAGAGGAGGGTGGCGATCCCACAGAAATGACCCTTGTCTCACTAGGAGACAGTGAGATGGACCCAGGAAACCAGGTTCCTGCAAACACTAAGGGGGATATTCACAAGGATTTATCTCCGAGTTATCGCCACCTTAACGCAACAAAAGTGGAGATAGATTTAACGCCCCATTCACAAGCGGTTGCAAACTGCAGACAACGCAAGTATTCTCGCGATAACTGCCTCAACATTCACCTCCACGGATGACACCACCAACTAACCCTAATGAGATGCAGAGTAGGCGTTCCCGTGCAAAAACACACGAAAACACCACTACACCACTTTCACAACGAACTGCCAGATCTGCGATGCAAACCAAAAACAGGCGATAAGCTGCGGTAGCAGCAGGGAATTAACACCTGCCTTTTGCTGGTGTTAAGCAGGACGACTACCCGCAGTATGAAAGGGAGCCCAGCCCAGAGCCACATCTGAAGACCCACAGATGCCATGGAGACAATGATCATGCAGCTCGGAGACACATGAGGGCCACAACACCCACTCCCACCACACCCAGCCCCCCCCCGGATCAAACACATACCTTTCACGACACAAGAGCCACAAAAAGTGCATGATGTCGCACAATGACAACAAGAAACACATGTGTGGGCAGAAGAACGAGAAACAGTCACTCATCATTGAAGTAACAACCAAAAACGTTATTGAATACAACACAAAATACCAATGCGGAAGACTCCTGTCGGGTCCGTCCGGGACAATCCTGATGTCACAGCCTGGAAAATAAAGCACAAAATCAGAACGTGTGTCATGCGCACATCAAAGGAGCGAGACACAGAGAAACAGAGAAGGAAAGAAAGGCAGAGCGAGAAAGAGAGAGAAGGAAAGGAAAGGAAGGGAGTGGGAGAGAGAGAGAGAGAAGGAAAGGAAGGGAGAGAGAGAGAGGGAGAAGGAAAGGAAGGGAGAGAGAGGGAGAAGGAAAAGAAGGGAGAGAGAGATAGGGAGAGGGAAAGGAAGGGAGAGAGAGAGAGGGAGAAGGAAAGGAAGGGAGAGAGAGAGGGAGAAGGAAAGGAAGGGAGAGAGAGAGAGAGAGAGAGGGAGAAGGAGGGACACTGCCGCCCCGCACACCCAGGCACCACTGCTCACCTGCTGCCACCGGTGTGTCTCCAACCACGTGCGGGTATACACTGCAAGCCACCAGGTCTGCAATCTGTAATCGAGGCCAGAGTCAATCATGGCAGAGTCCATCACACTGCACACGGCAACAACGCCTACCGGTCCTGCGCACACATGCAGCCGCACCCTACCCCCTCCCGCTGGCCAGCGCTGGCTGTCCGCACTTGCGCACCCAGGCCCCACTGCTCACCTGCCGCCAACGGTGTGTCCACCAGTGGGCACACAACGTGCCCGTGCAAGCTCCAGGCCCAAGTCCCGCCACCATGGCATGCTCCACATCATGCGGACCCGTGCCGCGGCCCAGCAGGTCCCACACATGACGCTGAGTCCTGAGGCATCAATGGCAGAGACCACATCAGTGCACACGTCATCATCGCAGGCTGCACACCCGCTCAGCAATTTCGGTGCCACTAACCCTGTGCAACCCCAGTCAGCGCCACGTGGTGGTAGGCCCGTGATGGCCGCATGGCTCCGGGTGCCACTAACCCTGTGCAACCCCAGTCAGCGCCACGTGGTGGTAGGCCCGTGACGGTGGCATGGCTCCGGTCGCCACTAACCCTGTGCAACCCCAGTCAGCGCCACGTGGTGGTAGGCCCGTGACGGCCGTATGGCTCCGGGTGCCACTAACCCTGTGCGCAACAACTCATGAGCCCTTTATGATTGAGTATCGTGGAACGTCCAACATCCAGTCACCACCGGCAGTGGTGAATGTGACGTTGTCTGCCCCTTATATTGGCGGGGTCACATGGCCTGTGACGTCTGTGCCGGATGGGTGTGGTGTGCGTGCAAACCTGCCCTCAGGGAGTGGCCGTGACATGCTGACAACTAGACCAGCGACCTGCAGACCACTAGCGTGTAAACCTGCGACTTGTAGCTATGTGGCCCCCCTTGGAGCGTAAGCGGAGTGGTCTGGTCTGGCGTATGCCGGACCAGCGCAGGGCTTGCAACAATGACTCGGGCGCTCTGGGCGTGGTTCAGTCCATGTCCGGACAAGGAAGTGACTAATGCGTGTGTCCCTGTTGTGGTGTCTGCGGCACCCAGAACGCAATCAGCAATGTAGCACACTGTGACTGGAATCCCACTAGATGAGCATCATTGACATTGGGGGGAATCACTGAGCCTACATTCATCCACACATTCGTACATGAATGATGAAAGACATGACACAGCAGTGCGTTTCTGAATGTTTAATGCACATCCAGTGGAGTTTTGCAGCTGGAGCAGTACAGGGCCATGCCAACCCCACTACACAATATGGGCCCGTGGAGGGCCAGCCAGAGTCCATCGGGGAATGACAAGTACAGCGGAAGAGGAAGGGTACAGTCCGCAGTGTTGTCGCCGTGTCATTGGTCACCAAACAGGATATGGCAGTCCATGTCGCGGTACAAGGTGAGTACAGCAGAGTGTATTGGGGGCCAATGGAAGGTCATGGGGCGATGTGCGGCACCAAGCAGCAACAGGCCAGGTGGCGGACATGAATGCTAGTGCCTCCTTCTGAACTCAAGCCCATCCACGTCCTCGTCCTCAGATGTGTGCTCTGCCCCACCTGTGGGTGGTGCAGTTCCGGCTGTGGCACTGTGTGCCACTGACACATCAGGGGCCGGAGGTGGATTGTCGGCCGCACTGTGTTGCAGTGACACATCAGGTGCCGGAGTGGAAATGCCTGCCGCACTGTGAGGCACTGACACACCAGGGGGCGGAGATGTGGATGGTGTAGGGGCAGCAGCATTCATCTGCGCCATGCTTTGTGGCTGCAATGCCATGATGAGGACATGCAGGGCATGGTAGATCCCAGCTACATTTCGCTGATGTGCAGCGGTGGCTGTCATCCTTTCCGCCTCCATCCGCACCATGTCCTCCATGAGCCTCCGCATGTGTGCCATCTCACGGCTGAGATTGCTGGAGCCACTCTGAGCGGACAGGTGTTCTTGTCTCCGAGTCATGACTCCAGCGATGTCAGCCAGGGCTCGTTGGAGACCATGGAGCGGCATGTGGGTGTCCGTTAGGGACTGTAGGTGGTCCCTGATGGGACTCAGACACCCATGGATGGCGTCAAGTTTGGTAGCCATGAGGTTGATCCCCACCCGCACCTGCTCAGCCATCTCCCTCTGGACCTCCAACACACGGCGTTGGAAGGCCATGTGTTGTGCAGGGGGGGTCTTGGGAGACAGCCGGGGTTGTGGGTGCCTCCTGCTGGGTGGTTTGTGGAGTGGGTGGGGTCTCCTCGATGCAGCTGGGCTGCCCTGGTCCTGGAGGTGATTGGCGGATGAGTTCAATGATGTTGTGGAGGGCTTGGGTGTTGATGCTGGTGGTGTCCTCCTCGTCATCAGTGAAGAGTGGCTGGGACTGCTCTGCAGGTGGCATTGACAGTGCCCCTGCAATGTGAAGGGGAGATGCTGTGTTACAATGTGTCCACATGTATGTAGCCGCATGGTACATGTTCACATTCAGACAGCATGGCAATGTACATTGTGACAGACTGTTGATCAGGGCCATGATCCAGAGTCATTGTGGGTGTGCACTGTGCTCTGCTTGATTGTGCATGTGTGCCATTGTGGCCATCTCCCCCGTCCCCCAGTACCTGGTGGTTACTCACCCTGTTGCTGTTGTGTTGTGTCATGTCGTGCAGTGTCCAGTGCCCCGACTCCTGCCACGGTCTCCACACTGATGACTGTCGACACCAGCTCCTCCATGTCATCCAGCTCCAGCTGTGGCGCTGGGCTCCCACCTCCAGTCTGCCTTGCTGCCTTCTGGTTGCCCGCGTAGTTTCTCCTTGGTCTTGCGCTTGATGTCAATCCATCGCCTCTTGACCTCGTCCATTGACCTCTTGTGCTCTCCGACGGCATTCACCTTGTCCACGATGGACCGCCATAATCCATTTTTGGTGCCCAATGACACATTGGAGGCGACGAACAGTTGTTGATGGTGTTCTATCACCTCCGTGACCAGGATCCTATTCTCCTGCGGTCTGAACTTCGTCTTCCTCTTCTACTTGTCCTTGCCCTTCCCTGTCACCGAGGTCCCAGGCTGGTCGTCCGGGGTGCTTGTGGGGTTCCGCTTGTCCTCTGCGTCTGCTCCGGCTGCCTCCATGGTGCTTCGGGGTTGGTCATTTTGTGTTTGTGTGTTTTTTCTACTTTTGTAGTGATTTTCCCGCCTGCCGTGTGTGTATGGCAGGCCTGGCGCTGCTTATCGCTGATTTCCTCATCGCGAATGGGCTCATCACACGTTTTTTGGTGTTCGGGTTTGTGTTTTTGACTCCGTTGCGGTGGTTGTATCGCGGACATTTGCCGCGTTTTCGGAGGACTATCGTATGGTACCGCTGTGTTGTGAATTCCAGGTTAACACGGGGTTATTTTCCCGTGATAGACTGCGATGTGTAAAGTTGCGTTAACATTTTCTGGAGATGTTTAGCGCACTTTCTTGTGATTATCCCCCTAAGAAATACAGCGCTTGGGTGACCATCAATGGGAGAAGGGAAGAGGCTCTCAGAGATACTGGAGCCAGTGTAACCTCAGTCCGGTGTCACATGGTCTCTGAGGAGCAAGTAGTCCCCAGGGCATTCCACCAAGTAGTTGCTGTGGACAACTCAGAGCGCCAATGTAAGGTGGTGCAGGTTCCCTTTGAATGAGGGAGTCTCAGGTCCCTTGAGGGTGGTTGTGAGCCCTACCATGCCTGTAGATTGTCTGCTAGGTAACGACCTGGAGCAGTCCTTGTGGAAGGATGTGCAGCTCAGTTCTCACTTGGAGATGCTTGGATTGCCAGAGTGGGCATGCATGACCACTCGGTCCATGGCAGCCAGTAAGGTTGGTCAGAAGGACCTGGAGCCTGAAACAGTGTCCCAGGTGCCTGCCAAGAGAAAGGACAGGAGGCACGGGAAACCACCCCTGACGTTCCCACGGTCCGGGAGGAGGCTGACCTTGAGGGGGTTGGCCCGGCACCTAGAAGGGAGCAAGTGGCTGAACCTGTCTGAGCTGACCCATTAGCAGCAAGAGGGTGGTCCCACCAGGGAAGAATTCTGCAGAGAGCAGATGTGCCCTTCTCTAGAGGGTTTGTGGCAGCAGGCTGCAAATCAGGCAGCTGGTGATCAGTTTGGATCACACAAGATCTACTGGGAGAATAGTCTCCTGTACAGTGAGCCTAAGGTCTCTGAGCCAGGGTCAGCACATGTGCTGGTGGTACCCCAGCGCTTCAGGACCTTCCTACTGGGTCTGACTTACGACGTGCCTTTGTCGGGACATTTTTGGGCAGGACAGGACCTTTGACAGGGTTGTCACCCACTTCTTTTGGCCCCAAATGCGAAGGCAGTCAGATGCACATTGTAGGTCTTGCCAGACTTGCCAGGCAAGTGGTAAGAGTGGAAGGAAGTGTAAAGCTCCTCTCAAACTTTTTCCAGTTGTCGGCACCCCTTTTGAAAGGGTAGGAATGGACATTGTGGGGCCACTGGACCCCAAGACAGCCATGGGCAACAGGTATATCCTGGTCTTGGTGGACCATGCCACCCAGTACACGGAGGCAATCCCTCTCACGACAACAATGGTGCCAGTGGTGGGTCAAGCGTTGATGGGGATCTTTTACCGCATGGGTTTCTCCAGAGAGGTGGTATCTGACCGTGGACCCAATTTCATATCGAAGTATATGACATCCCTGTGGGAGGAGTGTGGTGTAACCTACAAGTTCACCATTCCTTACCACCCCCAAGGTAATGGGTTGGTAGAAAGGTTCAACCAAACCCTAAAAGGCACGATCAAGGGTCTAAAAGAACCCATGAGGTGTAAGTGGGACGTCTTCTTACCATGCCTTCTCTTTGCATACAGGGAGGTACCACAGAAGTCTTTAGGGTTCAGTCCCTTTGAGCTTCTCTATGGGCACCCTGTGAGAGGACCTCTCAGTTTGGTCAAGGAAGGCTGGGAGACAGCGCCCAGGAAAACTCGCCAGGATGTATTTAGCTACATGCTGGCCTTCAGGAAACAAACTTCCCACTTCAGGAAACTCGCTCAGGCGAACCTGGTAGCAAGCCAGGAGGAGATGAAAAGCTGGTATGACCAGAATGCCACTCTGATAGAGTTTCAGTCTGGCGGGAAAATGTGGGTTAGGGCCCCAGTAGAGCCTTGTGCTCTGCAGGACAAGTGGACTGGGCCTTTTGAGGTGGTAGAGTGCAAAAGTAACGTCACCTACCTGGTGAATTTGCAGACTCCCAGGAACCCTTCGAGGGTCCTCTATGTGAACCGCCTCAAGCTCCACTTTGAGAGGTCCGAAGTGAGCCTGCTCTTGGCGACAGATGAGGGGGTTGAGGAGGGGAGTGAGCCTCTTCCTGACCTCCTGTCCACCAAGGAGCATGATGGGTCAGTGGAAGGTGTGATCCTCTCCCCTACACTGACCCCAGAACAGCAGAGTGACTGACACCAGTTGTTGGGGCAGTTTGCCATCCTGTTTTCCCTGACCCCATGTGTCACCCATTGGTGTACCCACGACGTGGACACTGGGGACAGTCCACCTGTGAAGCACAAGATTTACAGACTGACTGACAGGGTCAGAGCTAGCATCAAAGAGGAGGTCTCTAAGATGCTGCAGTTAGGGGTGATAGAGCCCTCCAACAGTCATTGGGCCAGCCCAGTGGTTTTGGTCCCAAAGGCTGCTGCACCCGGTGCCACTCTTGAACTGCGGTTCTGTGTGGACTACCGTGACCTCAATGCCGTCACCAGGACTGACGCGCACCACATCCCCAGAGCTGGTGAGCTCATCAATTGGTTGGGAGCTGCCAAGTTCCTCAGCACGTTTGATCTAATGTCTGGGTACTGGCAGATTGCCTTAACCGATGGGGCCAAGGAGAGGTCAGCATTCTCAACCCCAGAGGGGCACTACAAATTCTGGGTGATGCCCTTTGGATTGAAGAATGCCCCTGCAACTTTTCAGGGATTGGTCAACCAGGTGTTGACTGGACTGGAAGATTTCAGTGCCGCCTACCTGGACGACATTGCAGGGTTCAGTTCCAGCTGGGAAGATCACTTGCAACATCTCTGGGAAGTGTTGAAGGCTCTGCAGAAGGCATGCCTCACAATCAAGGCTAGTAAGTGCCAGATCAGGCAGGGCTCTGTGGAGTACTTAGGGCACCAGGTAGGAAGCGGCCAGGTGGCGCCCCTATAGCCTAAGGTTGACCTCATTCTGGCTTGGGAGCCCCCCAAGACCCAGACCGAGGTTAGAGCCTTTTTAGGTCTCACCTGATACTACAGGAAATTTGTCAAGGGCTATGGCACCATTGTTGCCCCCTTGCCTGAGCTGACTTTCAGGAAGCATCCCAAGAAGGTAATCTGGGCTGATGCCTGCCAGACAGCTTTTGATGCCCTGAAGGCAGCCATGTGCACAGCGCCCTTGCGCAAGGCACCCGACTTCTCCAAGGAATTCGTAGTGCACACTGATGCTTCAGAACTTGGTGTGGGAGCGGTGCTATCACAACTGAACAAAGAGGGCCTAGACCATCCTGTAGTCTTCCTTAGCAGGAGACTACTCCCAGGGACCAGAGGTGGAGTGCCATAGAGCGAGAAGCTTTTGCTGTGGTCTGGGCACTGAAGAAGCTAAGACCCTACCTGTTTGGCACTTCAGAGTTTAGACTGACCACAGGCCCCTCAGATGGTTAATGCAGATGAGGGGTGAGAACCCAAAACTATTGAGGTGGTCCATCTCCCTACAGGGAATGGACTTTACGGTGGAACACCGCCCTGGCACAGACCACGCCAACGCTGATGGTCGGTTCAGGTTCTTCCGCCTTAGTGAAGAGAACTCCCACGTGGTCGGGTAGTTCTCCCTACTTTCAGCTGGAGGGGCATGTGTTAGACCTGGCATCTTTTGGCGTGTTTCCCCTGTCATTTTTCTTTCTGACATCCTGTTTTTGCTGGTTTAGTGGCTCTGCACACTTTCTCACTGCTGTTCAGTGTTAAAGTGCAAGTGCTCCTACTATAAATTATGTTATGGATTGATGTTTCCATGATTGGCATGTTTAATTTACTGACAAGTCCCTAGTAAAGTGCACTGAGAGGGCAGCGCCTGTAAATCAAATGCTACTAGTGGGCCTGTAGCACTGATTCTGCTACCCACGGAAGTAGTCCTGTAAAGGTATCTCAGACCTGGAACTGCAGTGACTGAGTGCAGTTTTTACTGCCATGTCTACTTGGCACGTGCACCCACATTTTTCACTATTGAAAGGCTATCTGTCCCATAGGATAGAATGGGAGATACTTTGTATTATCTTACAATAATAACTTCCCACTGGGACAAGATAGAGAAATGGAGTTTAGTATGCCTGAACTCAGAATGTAAAAATGCATCTTTTAGTAAAGATGATTTTTATGTTGTGTGTTTGAAAATACCACTTTTAGAAAGTGGATATTTTCTTGCTTAGCCATCCTATTTGCCTCTGCTGGGTTGTGGATTGACTGTCTTGCTTTGGAGAGGCAGGGGCTGGGGATGTGCATTCTCTACAGACAGACACTGGGGTGGTTGAGGTGAGTCCTGCCTCTCCTGGATGAGTCAGGGCTGGGCTGAATAGACCAGGGCTGCCTTTAGAGTAGTGGGAGGAGATTTCCTTGCACCTGAATGGGCCTGGTCTGCCTTGGACAATGCTGTCTCCACCTCCTTCCACGAAGCTGGGCCAGAGAAGACAGAGCTAGTTTGGACTGAGCACAGACACTCTCCGCCACAAGAGAACAAAGGGAAATGTGGTATACATATTGGGGCCCAGACCTCAGGATTTTAGAACTCTTTTGGACTTAGAAACCTGCCAAGAAGAAGAGCTGGAGAAGCTGTGAGGAGGAACTACCACTTTGCTGTGTGCTTTGCCTTGTTGGCCTGCAGTGGCTGCTTCTGTCTTGGGCAGAGAAAGGACTTGACTGAACTTTCTGCAACTTCTTTGTTTGAGTTTCTCCAAGGGCTTGAGGTAGACCTTGCCCCCTGTTCAAGAAGTCTTAGGAACAGCAAAGACTTCACCTTCCTCTGGGTACTGCCTCTGGGACCGGCTGTCTCAGTTGCCACAGAGGGAAACCGCAACCCGATGCTGTCACCAAGACCGCCGGCGGTTCCGTGACCTGAAAGCACTGCAGAGGACACCTCCGCAATTCGCACTGCAACCCTGGTCTCACCGACGATGATGACCGCCACCGAGCCGGTGCTTGCAACGGGACCTGTGGGCTCCGCACCGCCTTACTTCACTCCACTGCCCTGGTCTCACCGACGACGCCGTTGCCAGCTGACATCGCTACCATGGTCTGCACGGTGGTCTAGGGGCACCGCTTGGAAGCACCGTCTCCCGTCCCACCCCGCAGCTGCGGCCCACCGACGCCAGCCCCATTGACAGCCGATCTTCGACAAATGGCGCCGCTTGCACTGTGAGCATCAACACCGCCCCACTTCGCACGGCAACCCTGGTCTCACCGACGCCGCTGGACGACCGCCACCGAGCCGATGCCTGCACCGTGACCTGAGGGCACCGCATGCCGCACTGCTCCGCTTCACACCGCAGCCTCGACGACCACCGCTGCCGGCCCACACCACTGCAGTCGGCCAGAACAAAAGGTACTGTCTACAAGTCTTCTGATACCGACGCCAGTCCGCACCGATGTGGTCGACCAAAACTGTTGGATTTGGTTATTTTCATCACTGCGGTAGCACCGGACGGAGCTACCGACTTCAAGGAACTGCATCTCTATGGTAATTCTTGCAAAGTGCATTTTCTGATTATTGTATGTTGGATTTTTATTGTTTGGGTCTTGTTTTACACAGATAAATATTGGTTATTTTTCTAAAACGGGTGTGGTGTCCTTTTGTAGTGGTTTCACTGTATTACTGTTGGTTATGAGCAAATGTTTACACACTTCCTCTTAGATAAGCCTGACTGCATGTGCTAAGCTACCAAGGGGGTGAGCAGGGGTTATTTCAGTAGTGTATCCCCTTTATCCTGACTAGGAAGAGGGGTCCCTACTTGGACAGGGTAACAACCTGCCAACTAGAGACCCCCATTTCTAACATCGATATTCTTGATTTCAACATTTTTGCTATAGTCTATGTATAGTTATAAGTGACGATATTTTTGCTTTCGATATATGTTAGTTTAGATATTTTTGACATCGATTTTGTTTTCAATATTAATGACTTTTTAATTAAGTATAAGGTCTCGATATTTTTGTTAACGATATTTAGGTTTCGATAATTCGGTAGCTCGATATTTGTGGTCTCGATATTATGTCAGTGAATCTCCTAGCACTCCACTGTTTCCTCTTTTTATGGACCTGGGTGTAGAAAAGGTTTGCACGTATATTCCGTATACGCCCCCTATCGTACTTTAAATGCCTATGGACTACCCCTGAACTTGTATAGTAGAAAAAAAAAGAAAATAGTTTGATAAAAAAGAGACTATATGTATTATTGTGGTGGATAATACATACAGATCCAGCAACAGGAGTTATCAGTAGCCCCATATGAAGTAATATAGGTTGTATGGGACGGTGCAGTACCATACACCTACCCCTGAACTTGGCCACTACATGATCGGTCTTCAGGATGTCATGAAGGCTGACCACTTTTGCAAGGCCCCTTGTTCACAAGAACCAAGGAGGCATTCTTCTCCATTGGGATGCTCGAGTTGTGGGAGCAGCTGGATTCCACAAATTTCCTGTCCAAGGATCATTTGAAAAAGCATTATTGAGCAACATTAACTGCCAATGAATCCTGAAGAGCTGTTTGTTCTAAGCTTACTAATGACTTCATTGATTTCAAGCCCAATTGCAGGTTTGAGCTCTTCTGGGATCAGGAGCCTGTTGTACTGGATAGGAAGCTTTACTTCCAGTTCTGAGTGGGTACCCTCCCACTAAAAGCGTTCATTTCCAATTGGGTGGGTGAGGGAGCCTCTGTGTGTCCCGCTTACAACTCTCCAGAGGAGAGTGTTTCGCATGTTTTCTTTGTGTGTTCAGCTTACGCCTCACCTCGCCGCACCTGGCTAGCTCCCATATGTAGGCTGCTAGGTGTAAGTAGTTATTCTGCCGCCCTTCGCATTCTCAGGGCGGATAGTTACCCGGCTGTTGCCATATCTGTTGCCAAATTTTTGCGTGATATATGGGTCCTTAGAAGAAAGTTCCCCCTCCCCCGTAGTTTCCTGACATTGCTGGGATTATCTTTCCTCTGTAAATCCTGCTGCTTCAACTATGTGTACTTATTTTCTACTTAGGGCCCGATTACGAGTTTGGCAGTCTTACCACCATGCTGCTGCATCAGCGGTCCCAAAAAGACAGCTGACTGGTGGTCTTCCACCCACAGTATTACGATGCATGAAGCCTGAACCACAGACTGCTGTCATTCGAGTAGTTCCCGCCTGGGCCGCGGCAGACTGCAATATTGGTGATTCGTACTCCGACGCCGTAAGTGCAGTGGTTTTCCACCGAGCAGATTACGATAACACAGTTGTACTGGCGGTCCTTTAGTGGTGGTTTCCCAACAGCGGTAGGCCGCCACGGTACATCGTCAGCAAAGCACCAGCACAATTCTCATGGGATGGATTCAGAAACTACACAGCTGATATCCATTGGCCAAGTAGACACACCTGAAAATCACACTATAAAACACTCCCCATCCCAGACCATGATCCTTTGCCTCTACACAGCAGCACAGCAACTCAGAGCAGCAATTTGTGTCATATAAGGCTTCCCTTTTTTCCCTACCCCATTTAACTCTCTTCACACACATTCTTTCCTTTTATCCCCTAATATCCCTTGATGTTTTTTGTTAGTCATTGTCACTTACTTTAATTTCTAGTTATGTTACGCCAAACAAATCCATGTTTTTCACAGGCTGAATTGTCAGTCATGGTGGAGGAAATCATAAGAGTAGAGCCACAATTGTTTTTCACCCAAGTCCAACATACTCCTCCCAGTAGGAAAATGGAAATGTGGTCCAGGATAGTCGACAAAGTAAATGCTGTAGGTACCACCCTGTGCACAAAGGAGGAAATTAGGAAGCGGTGGCCCGACCTAAGGTCAAAGGTCCGTAACCTGGCCTCCAAGCACCACCTGGAGGCCCAGAAGACTGGTGGTGGTCCTCCTTGCCGCAAATTACAGCTTTTTCCCTGGGAGGAGAAGGTCTACGCCATCCTGCGGGCTTGACAGGAATAGCTTGGGGAGTGGAGTCTGGTCAGTTACACCTCAGTAATTGTCACAACACTTTAATGTCCTGTTTGCTCTCATCTCATCTCAACTTTTGCTATTGTGTTCTCTGTCTACCTTCCTAAAATGCAATACTCAAAGTATCAGAGATGTTTGATTGTCAGTTTCAATGTGTATTGTTGCATGTAAGATCACATGCACCAATCTCCATTACATGCCACATGTTGCAATGCTCTCTGTAAGTGTATACTATGAAAACATCATCCCTGGACCCATGATATGAGTCTGTATATGTATAGTCCAGCCCAACTACATTTTGGCAACAGGTATGTTACACTAACCAGTTGTCAAGTGTTGGCAAGTCAAGATTGAAATGACTACAACTACCATGAGGCCCTGTTTCTCTAACTCAACACTAGATGCAATAGTGAGTTTACCCATTTTCATTTGTCTCACATGTTACAACTGATTTCCACTTCTCATGGACTTCACCATTCGTCAAGTGTTGCCAAGTAGCATTTGAAATGCCTACAACTACCATGAGGCCCTGTTTCTCTAACTCAACACTAGATGCAATAGTGAGTTTACCCATTTTCATTTGTCTCATATGTTACACCTGATTTCCACTTCTCATGGACTTCACCATTTGTCAAGTGTTGGCACATAAAGAGAGAAATGACTACAACTACCATGAGGCCCTGTTTCTCAAATTCAAAACTAGATGCAGTAGTGTCAAGTCAAGTCAAAGAAAGCTTTATTCGATTGCTATATCAGACAATCATAAAAGCACATAAGAAAACATTAAAAACATATCAACGAGTACATAAGTTAAATAATATCCTACATATGTACACATAATCTCTGGTATGTTACAAGGTTAAAAGAAACAGTATTGAATTAAAAAACATTAAGAAACATATCAGACAGTACATGAGTTAAAAAGTATCCTACAGATGTACACATGATCTATAGTATATTACAAAGTTTAAGAAACAGTATTAAATTGAAGCCTTCGTCCGATTAGAATCGATTAAATAAGCATACTTTTCCTTTGACTCAGAACTTCCTTCAGAAAGATTACAATTCTAAAAACACTATGCTCATTATCTAAGTGTTGCAGTGCAAGAAGAACAGGTCGACATTGGCGAAGCCCAAACAATTTTAAAACTGGTACTAAATACATTTTCCTTACATGGGTATAGAATCTACAAAAGAAAACCACATGTATCGTAGATTGGTGGAATTATTGTCACAGGGGCAAGGTCAAAGGTTACGAGTCCAGTCATTCATTGTGGGTAAAGTGACTAGTCTATGAAATACCCCCAACCTAAATCTGGTTAATAAAAACCTATCATATACTCCAGGTACAAAAGTCAAGTAAGGTTGAAGGCTAAAAGTGGATAAAATCAACTGATGGTGCAGGACTGTTGGTTTCAGAATCTCGGAGGACATTCTAATAGAGTCCAGCAAAAAGAGGCCCTCCTTTCGTAATTCTTTTCTTGTTATTGTCCCAATAGTACTAGGGTTATTGAAACAGTCTATACGGCCAAGATCTTGTAAGAAGTTGCGGACGTACCTTATCCATGGGATCTTTAAGACTCCTTCTAATTTCAAAATATCTAGTAAAATATCTCTGTTTAATTTTGCCTCATCTTTAGTCCAAAGCCTGTGCCATAAAAGCACAGGCTCAAGCTTTATTATATCAGAGATGAAGGGAAGTCCCAGCTCCGCGTGACATACACATGATGATGTACTGTTGGGAACAGATAAAATGTACCTGAGAAAATGATTTTCAATACGTTGAATGGGCAGCAAATCAGTAAACCCCCAAACCCCTGCACCATACACTGCTGAAGAGACACACTTTGCCTTATAGATTTTAATAAGCGCCTCAGGTGGCCTTTTTCCCAGTTTCCTGGCAAAGTTAGTAAGGGCAGATGTTGTTCTTAGGAGTACCAATTTTTTCGCTGCTACAGTTTGTGCCCACGTATCATTATGAGCAAAAAGGATTCCCAAATATGAGAACCTCTTAGTTACCCCAATCTTCTGTCCTGCCACAAACATATCTTTAGATTTATTGACACCAGAGCCACATCGCATAATAAAGGTCTTAGAGGAGTTTACTTTTAGGCCAAGATCTTTCATAAAATGGGAGAAGCTGTCCAGCACCCTCTGAAGACCTACTTGTGTGCGGGACATCAGCACCGCATCATCTGCGTAAAGATGGGCTGGAATTGGACGTCCTGCCACCTGAGGAAAGTCATTATTATCCTTCAGGAGGGCCTCCTCCAGACCGTTGGTATAGAGATTAAAAAGGAACGGAGCCAGGACGCAACCTTGCCTGACTCTGCTCCTAATCGGGAATGCAGCCGAACGCTCGCCCCTCAGACCATAGCGGACACGCGCCTTGGCGTCACAATAAAAACATTTAAGAAAATCGATAATCTGAACGTCAACCCCCATGACCTTTAAAATAGACCAGAGTTTGTTGTGGATGACACAGTCAAAAGCGGCTGTGAGATCCACAAACGCTAAAAATAAGTTCCCCTTCTTTGCCCTCGTGTACTTCCCCACCAAGATAGACAGATTTAAACCCTGTTCCACCGTCCCCAATCCTGATCGGAATCCATATTGCAGGTCGGATAGGACAGAGTTCTCCTCTGCCCAGTCCTGGAGGTGTTCTAGGATAATCCTTCCTATAACTTTGGTTACTGCGTCCAGCAAGGAGATTGGCCTGTACCAACCAGGGTCCTGTCTGTCCCCCTTTTTATAGATAGGGACAATAGTAGATTCTACCCATGTCGATGGGAAAGTGGTGCTGCAGCTCGCGGTAATTACCTGGACCAGAATGGGCCCCCACAAGGAAATGTTTGATTTGAACAGATCTATGGGGACCCGGTCCGGTCCAGGAGCCTTACCACCCTTGCTTAGGGATAGGGCCCACTGCACCTCGTCCAGAGTAAATAACAAGTCAGAGTAGTGCGGAGGGGACTCCAAGTTACAATCCTCCTGAGCAAAAATACACGTCACCTCGGGGTTTCCCTCATCTCTATATACTCTGGAGCAATGTTTGATCCATTCTTCCTCAGCGATTGCAATTTCGATCGAAGGACCAGCCTCGCTTGACAAGAAAGGAGCTTTAACTACCTTCCAAAAAGCTGAACTATCATTCATTATTGAGGCCTTATGTAAAGCCTCCCAGGCCTCATTTTCCAGGGTAGTTTTTCTGGCCTTTATAGCTTTTTGATATTCCACTCTAGCACTCCTCACGTTAGCTAAGTTTCTAGGAGTTTTATGTAGCTCCTTTTTTAAAAGGGAGTATGCCAGGGTACACCTGGAATCAAACCATCCGTTCGAGTGTCTGCTGCTGCTAGAGCATTTTAGGAGGGATTCTTTTATTGCGTTGGATATCACCATGAATGAGGCCATGATATTATCTGGGGCAGCTGATTCATTCAAACAAGTCTCGATGGCAGATCTACATTTGTCCACCACTGTCTTTATTGTTGCTACCTGGTCCACCATGGCCCAGCGCAGGGAATACCCATTCAATCTCCCGATCACTATGTTTTCTAACAGCTGGTCATTTTGATCAAACCTAACTGCTCTACTCGAGGGTAATATCACTGACAAACACAGTGGAAAGTGATCGCTGAGAGAATTATCTGAGACAGTAAACGAGTGCAACCTATGCGCATAATTACTAACCCTGGGCGTAGTTCGCGTAGTAGCGCTACGCGTAGCTACGCGAAGTGCACTTCGCACTACGCGAGCTACGCGTAGCTACACGAACTGCGTAGTGCACTGTGCAAAATGCTGTTCGCACTGATTGCACAGTGCCGGATGCTTGCCCGCACTGTGCAATCAGTGCAAACCGCATCTTGCACAGTGCAAGCGGATCGTTTGCTGCCGCTCGAGTAGATTTCTACTCGAGCGGCAGCTTTTTCAACGTGGACTGGTAGTTTCTCATCGCGAGCGGTCGCGAGCATACGCGACCACTCGCAATGAGAAACCTGACCTCCCGCGTTGAGAATCTCGCCGGGAGGTTTATTTTCCACGCTCGCGATCGGCAACTTGATGTTGCTGATCGCGAACGAGGAAAAAGTCTCGCCGGGATGTCATTTTGCTTGCTCGCGGTCGCCAACTTGACGTTGAGGACCGCGAGCAAGCAAAAATGACTGCTACGCTACGCGTGTTTGCACTGTGCTACGTGCAATTCGCGTAGTGCGAAGTAGCGCAAACTTCGCAAACTACGCGAGCGTAGAGTAGTACTTCGCCATGGGTTAATAATTACATGATGTTAAAATGTAATCTATGGTCGTGTGAAAACCCCTACCATTAAATGTCCAAGGCATGGGGGTGGGTGGTTGACATAATTCATTTACGAAGCCCAAATTAAGGCTGAAAATTAATTCATTGAGTTGCTCTCCCAACACGGAGTGCCGAAAGTGGGATGAGCATGCCCCATCTTCATTCAGAACACCACATAAGTTATCATCATTGGTGCATAGTGCACAGTTAAAATCCCCTGCCAGAATTAACATCAAGTCTTTTGCTTTATTTTTACTGGCAGATTTCAACGATTTGATCATATTTTTTACTACATTTCCCACTTTATCAGATGGGATATTATTGTAAAAGTTGGTCACGACTATACAATGTTTTGTGTCCAAATCCAGAATGACTACTTCGTAGTAAAGATCACTAACAAACATCGTTATTACCTCCACTTTTAAGCTGCAAGATATATAAGTGCATAGCCCCCCCTTCGCCCTACCACTTAAACTATCTATCGCTGGGATGTGGTACGTCCTGTAACCATTCAAATAGATTGCCTCCCTTGACCAGGTTTCTTGAAAGCATAAAACCTCGAGTTGCAAGACAAAGTCCCATCACAGAGTATTATTTAGCTTGGAAGAAATACCCGCAATATTCCATGAAGCAATATTACAAAGAAGTAATTTACCAGCGGCAGGGATGTTAGTAGGGGTTATTATCCTCGATGGTTCCTTAAATGTGTTACTATGCAGATGGGAATTGTCTGTACAACCCGCAGGATCCGTTACGACTACTGATTTCAAAACTGTTTTCCCTAGATCCTCATCTTTGAGGCTTTTACCAGTGAAAGTGGGGAAGGCAACAACCTTTTCTGCCTCAGCCAAACCTCGATTACCCCTGGCTTCGGACCGAACGGGTAGGGTTTTGAGTTGACCATTCTCCCCTGAGACCAGTCAATCGATCTTTTCCAGTGAGCTCAAGACATTAAAACGGTTGCTCACTGGTAACAAATATCTGGGATCCCTGTTACCCATGAAGTTTTCACCTACAGGCGCACGCCATCGTGGTATAAAATGTTTGGGCGGTTGGTAGAAAAATCCGAGTGGTAGGATGTTGATGTCGTTAGGATTCACAGACCCGTTACCTCCCCTCTCCAAGATTGTATATACCAGAGCTGGCGAACTAAAAGTTAAAACAACACAGTCTCCCTGCAGAGTTTTTGCTGAGGTACCCACCCACCCTATTCTCCGTGCCATTTTGAATTCTGAGAAGAGGGTGTTACTAATGCCAGTCCTTGACCTTAAGAAGTGTAATGATTTATTTTTTAAGGTTGACCAGTGTTCGAAGGCATTATGTGACAGGGGAGGTACGTTGGCCAGGATAACCGTGTGAGTCGCTTCTGGTGGAAAATTTAGATTTCGTGAGAAATTGGGAGGCTTATCACGGTAGTCATGTGAGTAAATATCTCTCTCCACTTCCTTATTTTCGCCAGGCGTCTTAGGGCCTAGTTCTCCTCTTTCTGTAATAGCGGAAGTACTGGATTCTACTGAGGGGGGTCCTGTTATCAGGGGAGGAGGCTCCGAATGACTAGGGGCGTTGGCTGTGCTCTGAGCGATGTTTTTAGAAGAGCTCCTAGTGTGGGTCTGTCTATTTACCTGTCTATTTGCGGAGGAACTTTCAGGTTGACCAGCCCCCTTACCATTCCCCCTGTTGTTTAATGTACCATGAATTGTCGGAGAACTTACATCTGGTAAGACCGACGGTTTGCAGCTTACCATCTCTTCTACCTTAATCAACCTGGCTTCTACCGTTGTTAATTTTACTAGAATTGGTTCCAATAATACAGTAAACATTGTTTCCAATCTACCCCAAAAATTCCCCTCTTGTGTGGCGTTGGCAAGCTTTTCTGTCTTAGTGTGGGAGATAGTATTAAGGGGACCCTCATTGGGCTCCTTTTCGCTTGTAGCAAATCTCGATCTCTTCCCGGGTTTTTTTTTGGGTAGGCCTACTCTGTTTCTGCGGTCCTCTGCCCTTCTTTTTCTTGGGAGGAGGGTCAGCAGAGTGGTATGAACTTAAATTTGCTTTCTGGGCTCTAGTTGTTACTTTGGGTCTGACAGGACTACATTCTAAGTCGGTAGACAAGGAGGAGGAAGCAAGTTCCGTCACCGCTTCAGGGTCGGTACATAATGGCGATCTATTCCGTATAGGGGGTGCCTCTTGGATGGACTTAGAACTCATATCAGTGAGTACAGGGGTGAGGGAAAGTCTAGGGGGGGGTTCAAGGGATAATCTTCACTCTGTGAGTTTGATCTCATTGATAAGAGCCGATTCTGCCCTCAGCAGGAAAGCGTCAAGGGTCCCTACAACACCCTGGCCTGCTCCTAGTTTTCGTTTACTCATATTGATATTAATAATAGCGAAGCAACCATACAATAGGAATTATACTACAGTAAAATGTTAAACAAACTTTACCATAACATTGCAGATGTCCCCGTAACCAAGTCCTTAGGGGGGTGGCCCTGCCCTGCCTCGTCTGGCCGCGGACGGGCGCAGACGGGCCCGTCCTTGGCCCAGCGCTGCAGGAGTGTTCTGGCCCTTTTGTGCGCCTCCAGGCGCAACGGAAGATCGGCGGCGGCCTCTCCTGCTGCAAAGGGTGCTGGGCGATGTAGTCCCACGGGCCCTCTAGCCCCGGTTGCTGGTGCTGCTCTTCCCACGCTGCGGAAGTGTTCTGGCCCTTTTGTGCGCCTCCAGGCGCAACGGAAGATCGTCGGCGGCCTCTCCTGCCACAAAGGGTGCTGGGCAATGTAGTTCCACGGGCCCTCTAGCCCCGGTTGCTGGTGCTGCTCTTCCCAAGTCCAAATGAAGGCAGGAGAAACCCCCGGACCGGTAGGAAGAGGACTTGAGGCACAAAGTAGGGTATGAAGTGAAAGTGAAAGCAGGGCCAGCCCCCTCAGTTCTACCTTCCTCTTTCTGATGTCCTCTGTGCAGTCGACTGGCTGGAGACCAGGGGCATCCTCTGCATCCGTTAGCCACCGTTAGCGACTTGTGCGACTTAAATACATCACACTGAGAGAAAAGCCCTCAGCTCTCAGCACAGCTGCTGATTTTCTGTTTACCGCTGCATCAACACGGCACAGCCACAAGCACACGCACGAGTTCCTACAGGGTCCCACGGCGTGGGCTCGAGAGTTCTTAGCGTACAACCGCCGCCGCCGACCGCCTGCTACAGTACTTTGGCCGCGGTCAGTTTTAAGTGCTTTTGGCGTTTTGGCATTTTGGGGGTTTTAGGCAGTGTCAGCGGTTTCGGTTTCGGCCGTCCGGCGGCTCAGCTCCGACTCTGCTCCCCGGCTGCTTGCGTTGCTCCCCAGGTACGATCATTAAATCCCCCCCGCAGCCCTTGCCGGACCTCGATTCAGGCCCCGAGTCACCCAAGCTCACACTCACCGCCTGTCTCGCAGCCTCAGGCGGTCACAGCAATCAGCGTCCCAGCGGGGCACCGCACTCGGTAGCCGGGCCCACCCGGGCCGAACCAGCTCGGCTCTGTCTTCATCGAGTGCCGCACCTCCGCAATTGCACCACGGTCCGTGGAGCCCCCAACTGATTTCCACTTCTCATGGACTTCACCTTTCCTCAAGTGTTGCCAAGTAGCATTTGAATTTGAAATGCCTACAACTACCATGAGGCCCTGTTTCTCTAACTCAACACTAGATGCAATAGTGAGTTTACCCATTTTCATTTGTCTCATATGTTACACCTGATTTCCACTTCTCATGGACTTCACCATTTGTCAAGTGTTGGCACATCAAGAGTGAAATGACTACAACTACCATGAGGCCCTGTTTCTCAAATTCAAAACTAGATGCTGTAGTGAGTTTTCCCATTTTCATTTGTCTCACATGTTACAACTGATTTCCACTTCTCATGGACTTCACCATTTGTCAAGTGTTGGCAAGTAGAGTTTGAAATGACTACAATTACCGTGAGGCCCTGTTTTTCTAACTCAAAACCTGTTTTTGTAACTTAAAACTAGATGCAATAGTAAGTTTGCCCATTTTCATTTGTCTCACGTTACAACTGCTGTTCACTTCTCATGGACTGAGCAATCTACTAACAATGCTCTACTCAGAGGCATTTCTGCCTACAGCTTGATGTTGTCCTGGTCTCCTCAACTGAAACTTTTGATGGCATGAGTGACACCATACCAAGTGTGTACCTCATATAATTGTATGGCATTAAGGTAATTCAGCTGATTAAAAGTGCCAGGTGGCCCATTGAATCTGCACTGCTCACATGATGACTAATGCTAAATATACAACCAAGTTGTGTGTTTTCCTGTATTGTACACAACTAGGCCTTGGAATGCTCAAATACATTACTTCTCCACTGTGTTGCATTAAATGTTTGGGAAATGTAATGTACATGCCTAAATCCAAAATGCAACATATCAGAACATCCAATGAGCAGCTCAATTCTAGTACATGTATTGAATGTCTCCAAATGCCTTCTTAACCAGTTCTATACCACGGAAATATATCACAATAGTAATCTCTACCTATTTAGTTTTTCATAGGTCTCTACTTACTGTGACACAAAACATTTGGATGTAGATACCACAATTCCACCAATAACAATGTTCTCTATTTCTCAACAGGTTGATCTGGCACAGCACCTGGGCAGAGCTTGGCCACCGAATATCTTGTGCCCCCCAATCCTGGACCTTGAGGTGACAATCACCAACCCAGTCACTGAGGAAGAGGAACCAATGGAGGGTGCAGCCTGGGCCAAGGGCACAGGCCCGTGGGGGTAGGGGTTATGGGAGGATAACTGTGGGCCCACTGAGTGAGGCCACTGGGGCCACTCACACCCAGGCCACAATCAACCAAGTCTTGGGAGCCTATCAGGAGTCCCAAGCCGTGATGGGCCAGGTACTAACAGAAATCCGGGAGTCGAAACAGCTGCAGAGGGACATACACCAGGAGCTGGCCACCTACAACACCAACATGGACCAGCTCATTGGTATGCTGCAGGAAATCAACACCACCCTCTGCAGAGCTTTTCCACCATGATCTACCTCTTTCTGTGGTCCAACTACATCCAGCCCATCTACATCTGCGGCAGCCACAGGAAGGAAGGTCTTGTCAGAGGAAGACACGTCCGTAGACTCCCCTGTCTCAGCAGCAGTGGATCCCTCCCTCCCCCGCAGGAGGGGACATCCACCCAAAAATCCAGGAGGTGCAGATGGCAAGACCTCCACCACCGTCAGTAAGAAACGATGCACCTAACACAACACATTCACTTTGTGGACTATTTCTGGACATTTTTCTTTCTGATGGGAGTAGTATTTTGGACCTTGGACTTCACACAATTTGGCATCTACAACTATGGTTTCATTCACCATGACTGACTTCTTCACTTGTGGTTTTCCCTGTTTGGTTTTGCACAATGTTTATTTTCTCCTTGTTCACTGTAATAAATACACTAGTCATAAACTCATTGCCTGTTGTAGTATCTCTCACATGTAGCAATGTATATATGCCCTGCCATGTGAACTTCACAATGCCAAAACTAGCTACTTGTGTAAGCATGGATATGTTGCATGTACACAATGTTTAGCTCAGGATCACAATCATGTCACAGCAACACATACATAGAAGTGTCTGGTCTAATAACATCTTTATTCAATTTTTCCAATCATAGGCTGCCATGATATCTGAAACATAGCAAATCATACATGCCTCAAACATTCTGTGTCAGTACCACATTTTCAGGTGCAGTCCTTAACAACATAGAAGGAGGGGATACATCTGACAATCTCCTATTGAATAAGCAAAATAAAATGTGTCTATGTCATCAGCTGGAGCCATTTCACCTAGCTCACAAAAGGAATCCCACATCATTTAAACCAATGAACCGACACATGGAAGTACAACAGTTTCTGATCACAGGGTCATTCTAATCCAGTGTTGCACCATCTGGTGGAATGTCACAAACAAATGTCAGTGATGTGCCACAAACACTTTGGTTTACAATGTGGAGACACATCAACAGCTATGTACGGTTTCTATACAATGAGGATTTAGCCAATGTGAAGGGAGACTAGCATGATTTGGGCCCACATGAACATTTTGTTGGAGCACATGATGCCACACATATTGCATTATGACCACCACACGACAAGGAACACGTCCAATGGATTCCTCATTATTTCTATCCTATCCCTGTGCAAGCTGTCTTGGTACAGGATTTGTACACCCAAAGTCTGTTACAATCATTCCCAGGATCAATCCATGTCCACTTCGTACATCCAAACAGCATCATATACCTGCTAATGTCACAACTCTGAAATGTCCAAATGAAGATGACATGGTGAAGGTACATAAAACCGACCAAAACAAAGAGATCAGCTATGAAACCATACATATGACACAATTGACATAGTCAACTTCTGGAGTACACAGTCCATGACATAAATCTAAGCTAAACAAAGCAACACCAAAAAAGTGAGCATGTGTCAAAACCTTACTCCACAAACACATTTCACCAGATTTTGCCAGAGCTTTAGCTTCTTAATATTTCCCCTAACATACTCCTCACATCATCACAACAAGAGTTGCTGACATCTCACAACATACTTACACTCATGAGAAGAAGTGGTCGATCTTGACACAAGTCAGCTCCTTCCTCTTCACCACTATCATCATTTGACTTTCAGGATTCTCACCCGGTGGCACTTCATGGTCTCAATCCTTGGCGATATAAGGGATGTTCCTTTGCTGCGCAATGTTGTGGAGCATGCAGCAGGCCATGGTGATTTTACACACCTTCCTGGATGAGTAGAGGAGGGTTCCCCCAGTCTCATCCAGACATCTGAATCTGGCCTTCAGGAGCCCAAAAGCCACCTCCACTGGCTGCTGTGTTCTTCCATAGGCCTCATTGAAGCAGACTTCTCCTGGTGTAGCTGGATTCCTCCATGGTACCAACAACCATGGACAGTTGAGATACGCTGAGTCTCCTAGATGGAAGACAGACATAGGTGCAACAATAAGTTGCACTCTTTCTGATCATACTACCTGACATTACCCACACAAAGTTAGAACAGTTCATACTTACTAACAAGGCAGGCCCTCTCCTGTAGACATTGTGGCATCAGCTGGGGTATGGTGCTGTTCCGCAGTACAAAGGAATCATGGGCTGTTTCTGGGGAACGGGCACAGATGTTTGAGATGTACAAATCCGATAAGTAGGCAACTTGCATGTTGATAGAATGGAAGTGCTTTCTGTTCCGATAAACTTGTTCCCTGGCTTGCGGTGGCACTAAAGCAACATAGGTGCCATCAATGGCTCCAACCACATGTGGGATGTGACCAAATCCATAGATATCTGCCTTCACATTAACTAAATCCTCACGTCTGGGGAACTCTATGTAGCTGTCAATGTGTTTCATCGTTGCTGAAAGCACGTTTTTTAGTACACCACTGGACATTGGTTGTGACATACCACCAGGTATAGCCACAGTGTCCTGGAAGGAACCTGTGGCCAGAAAATGCAATACTGCCATAAGTCTCACAATAGGTGGAATACATGTGGGGTTAGTGTTTTGAGGAAGGAGATCCGGATCCAACTGATGGCTTAAATCCTGCATTGTTTATCTATTTAAATGAAACTTCTTGATGACATGCCTTTCTTCCATGGTCTAAAGGTCTGGAAATGGGTGGAACACTGGAGGCTTTCGTCTCCTCCCTCTGTCTAGGTACCTTTGTGTGATGTAGAAACAATTTTGAACATTAGTCACAGCGTCCAGAGTAACATATATGTAGAGTAAGCCAAAAGTAATGTCAGAGAACATAACTGGTTCAGAAAGCATTACACATAATTCACATAATAATTGTCTACTGTCCAACATCCACCTATAATCTCCATTGTGATCTTAGCATGTCTGTAACAGAAATGAACACATTATACAGCCAAAAATGTGTCATGAGCACCCTAATATGATAAAGTTTGAATTGTACTCCTAAAATCCCGTCACCGTCGGTGTACAGTGCACCGCGGTAAAATAGCATTTATGCACAGCAATGCACTACACTGATGTTTATGTAAAGCAAATTATAGAGCCATGGAGTAGTTCATCATGTAAACATGTTACAGCACATTTGTAGTGGTGGTGACGCATTTAACAGTCACCAATACTGTAGTTCCAACCACTAAAAGGACGGATGCCTCACCTCTCGTATAGGACATTCTGAACCTCCCACCGCTGGCGGAAGTCAACCGCGCGGTGGGCAGTTTCATTCACGGCGGACACATCCATAGGCTAATGTTGGTGATTGTGATGGTCGCGGCCTAATCCCTGTGTCTGTCTATGCTGATGACCGCATACGTGATGTACATGTATGCAGCAGTTTGGAAAATAACTCACTTGCCTCTGCTGCTATCAACACCTACTCCATTTTGGCTGCTGTTTTCCACCTCTGGGAGCAATCATGCCAGGCCAAGCAGGTGTGAAGGTCCTTGCCTTCTCTCCAGAGGAGCTGGAGATACTTGTAGAAAAGGGCGTTACCCTGTACGGCCAGCTCTATGGCTCATCAGAGGAGCAGGTAAATATCTCACATAGATTTTTTTAGTCTGTTTAACTCCATCCTCTTCATTGTCACAGGATAAAATGTGCCTTTGAGTCCCAGAGTGAATTCAGATTACTGTTGTAACATTTTGTGGTCCCTACATAGGACAATCATGTAATGGATTGTGTATCTAGTGTACTTGGTGTACTTAACATCACCATTGTTATATGTGTTGTGTGATAAGCCCTATAATCGGTAAGGAGACACCTGGGCAGGGTGAATAACAACAAATGCGGGCATAACAATATCAGCTCAACCAAAACAATAACAGTGAGTCTAGAAGATTATATTCAAAATAGATATTTATTTGATAAAGTCTTATATAAAAAAAATATATATATATATATTTTTTTATAATTATTGGTCAAACAAGTTGATCAATTGATATTTTCTGTATATAATTCATTTTTATAAAACCAAAATTGCAATCATTCAGTGTTGTGGTTGCAAAAGTTAATAATACATAATATAATATACAGAGGTCTGAAGGACCTAATTATTTACAACAGACAATTCAGTAATGGAATCCATAATCACAATATAACAGTGTAGCAATAGATAAACACGGTGTATGGAAACTGGTGGTATGTTGTTGTACTACAAGCGTTTCGGCAATGCCTTCATCAGGGTTCCGTCACAGAAATCACTGAATGAAACACATAATCACAATGTTAAATACTGAAATTGAATGCCCACTGTTTACACTAGTTAAGCATAAGAAGGAAGTGAAACCACATGGGTGCCTAAGAGTAAACGAAATGTTTCACTGTTAACGCTTAAAACATTGTGATTATAGTCCTTGAACCAGAAAGATTGTCGTTAGAAATGGGATTTCTGGTTGGCTAAGGCTTGCGCCAAAGCCAGGCAGAAACCACCACTCTAGTCAGGGCAAGGGAGTTACACACCCAAGATAACCCCTGCTCACCCCCTTGGTAGCTTGGCACGAGCAGTCAGGCCTATCCCGGAGGCAATGTGTAAAGCGTTTGCGCAACACACACACACAGCAGCAACACACTAGGCACACTACAAAAGGAACTCCACACAAGGTTATATAAAAAATAGCATTTGTATTATCATAAACACATTAGAAACGTAATCACACATTTACACTGTGCCAACTGGCACGGGCAATATTCACAGGGAATTATATATAGGACCAGGCCAATCGGGCCATGGTCAGAACCATCAGAACAGGTAAGTAAATGCAAATATAAAACACAACCAGGAACTACTGGTACCATAATGACCTAAGCATTATACTATTAGCATTAGACATAAACCCACATTAGGCCCAAACCTCATTAGCATAAGCACATTACGCAAAGGGCCTCACCTGCATAAACACATTATGCAATAACCTCATGAGCATAAACACATTACGCAATGGGCCTAAATCATTCTTGGCAACATTCAGAGTAGGCATAAGTATATTACGCAATCCTGTAGAGCCTGGCGCTCTACCAATGTCACCAACCTGCCCCCCAGGCCAACTAGCCTTCTCAGAGGGCTTGAATGCCCTATGTCCCAATGTCAGGGCGCTAAGCTGCCACTTGCAGCTAAAGCAAAAAGTGCGCCATTGCACCAGCCTAAACGTAGCAGCTGCCCACTAATTGCTGGGCAGCTGGGAACATCACTGGCACTCACTGTGCTGCCTGAGCCCCTCTCTGGGACTCTCTAAAAACAAATGCCCCCAAACTTTGCAGCTGTGATGTAGAACATGGGCTCGGGCACTCACTGTGCCCTCTGTTCCTCTCGAGGACTCTGAAAACACATGGGGCCCAAAAACGTTGCAGCTGCCCACTGTCCGGTGGGGCAGCTGTGTATGGATTAGCCCTGGCACCAACGTGCCCTCTGAGTCCCTTTTCTGGGGCCCTCTAAACCAATCGCCTCCATCGGTGCAGCTGCCCGCTACGGCGGTGCAGCTGTGCAGAAACAAGGGACCCGGGCACCCCTGGGCCCTCTAGACCCCCACGGGGGTCCTAAAACAATGTGCCCATCGTTGGAGCGGCCCGCTGCCAGGCGGGGCCGCTCAGGAGATTCCAATGCTGCCCGTGTGCCCCGTGGCACCAACAACAACAAGACCAGCCTCAGCCCCACTCACCGGGCTATGCTGGGAAGGCTCTCCTCCCGCTGGACTCCTCCGGCTCTCCTCTTCGCCGCCGGGGCTCGCAACTGCTCACGGGAGCTCCGCTCCGACCAGCCACTCGGGCACCTCCTCTGCCTTCACCCGGGCCCCCTCCTGGGACCCGGGACTTCGAGTGGCAGCACTGCACGTCCGCTTCACCCGGTCCCACTTCCTGGGACCGGGACTTCGCTGGAAAGCCCGCAATGCTCTGCACGGCTTCCTCTTCGGTGCAGCGACGTGGGTTGGGCTCCCGCTCGCAGTCTGGCGCCTCTCCTTACTCTTCCGGCTCTCCTTGCTCACAGGTCGGCCCGCCCACGATCAGGCTTCCAGGATGCCTGACTTCCTGTTTTGCCGCTCGATCGCGGCGGCCGGCAGCGTCTCTCTCGGCGAATGCGAGGTGGGCTCCCGCTGATAAACCAGCACAAGTGCGGGGTGGGCTCCCGCCAAACTTGGCAAAATGCGGGGTAGGCACCCGCTAGTGAAAGAGACCACAGAATGCGGGGTGGGCACCCGCTCCCACCGGCAGCTCGGGGGAATCCCCACGTCGGAATTCCCTCTATAATTACCGCAGCAGCACGCTGCACGCCGCCAGCTCCTCGCACTCCCCTTTTTGGTAATCGGAATATACCGCTCCCGAGGCGCTTAAGCAAAAGATCCAAGGGGCACAGCTGGGCCCAGGGAGGCCAGCACACAGAGCCCTCCAGCAGGGAGGTAAGCCCCCATGGCAGTTCCTCCTGGGCCCCAACAACAGCAAGCCCCCAAAGGTCCAGGAACAGCCCAAACAGAACAGACTGAACATTTTCATGGGGTCACAGCCCCTATTTTTATACATCTTTTTCTCTTTGTCTGCAGGACAGGGCTTTAGGGGAACCAGCCAAAACTGGTTCAGGGGGAATTGGAGCACTTTGTTTTCCAAGCTCCTCTTCCCCTTTGTCAGGTGGGGGCTCAGTGATTAGACACACCACAGGGGCGGAGCCAGCATTCACTAGGGCAGGCACCATTCTATTCAGAGTCAGGGATTACCACTCCCACTACTCCTAGCCCAGGTGTCCCATTCAGCCTAGCGCTGACTCACCCTGCCCCTCCTGGAGCCACACACACCTCCCAGCCCCTGTCACTCACAAGCCAGACATGCAATTCACATCAGGCAGGCAGACACATAGCACACAGAAATGCCAACTTCTAAAAGTGGCATTTCTAAAATAGTTATAATAAATCTGCACACACCATTGCGCAGCATTTATTATCACTATTCCAAATATACCAAACTTGACCACGCTGCGTCTCTCATATCAGGAATTACCACTGAAACACTTATCAGGGAATTCCCAATGCATTCCTATGGGAGGGCAGCCCCACAGTAGTGAGAAACCAAAATGGCTGTTTGTCACTACCAGGACATGTCACACACTTAAGGTACATGTCCTATCTTTTACCTACAATGCACCCTGCCCATAGGGCTAGCTAGGGCCTACCTTAGGGGTGACTGACATGTAGTAAAAGGGGGGACACGGACATGGCACACACTTTAGGTGCCACGTCACAGCGGCAGTAACACTGCGCGCACAGTCCCTGCAATGGCAGAGGCCTGAGATAGGTTTGAAAGGCTTCTTTGGTGGGTGGCGCAATTAGCGCTGCAAGCCCACCAGTAGCATTTAATTTACCAGCCCTGGGTATAGGAGATACCACTTTACAAGGGACTCACAGGTAAATTAAATAGGCCAAACAGGTGTAGACCAATCTTACCACATTTATCACAGAGAGCACACGCACTTTACACTGGACAGCAGTGCTAAAGTGCCCAAAGTCCTAAAACCACCAACACCATGTCAGAAAAATGGCTAGGAGAAAGGCAAAAAGTTTAGGGTTGACCCTGCAAAAAGGCCAAGTCCAACAATTGTCAATTATGCATGCAAAAAGTGTGGATATGTCCAAAAGAGATAAAGATATTGTGCTCAACATACAAAATAAAACATAAATTCCTGAAAATGTATCGATTTAAATAGACCAGTGAGCCTCTCTCACTCAAAGAATTCGGTCATGCATGGACAAAATCAAATTAGGATTAATAAAACCCTACATACCTGTGTGAAAATGGTATAGATGATGTCTGGAAGATTCCTACTCACAAAAAGAGGTCACAGTATACCACTTGAAGGGCGCATAATAGCAAGGATGTTCAAAAACTCTTATCCTGGGAATGGGGGATTTGGAGAAAATGAAATGAGAATTTGAAAAAGTAATTGCCATTTCACATAAAGAAGAAACGGGGAAAGACACAGGGGGGAGAAACAAAGATGACATGTGTCCATAATTCTAAAAAGTACCTGTGGTATAAGAGATGACTAAGTACTGTTCCAAAAGTCTGTATCTTTATCGACAAATGGAGGGTGGTGTTCGCATGTGTTTTTCTTAACAGGTAAACTGGAAGAAATGCGATATTCGGGGAACAGATGCAGATAAACCGTACTCATGATGTGGTCATAAAGTTTTATGATATAATTGAGCTTTAACCCTATGATCTGAACGTGACCGGACTGATTGATGAAAAAGTAGGAACTAGAAGTCTTAAAGTCAAATGATTATGACCCTCAAGTAGAGGATGAAATACAGGCATTTTAGTTTGACTCATTCTGAATAATGCAATCACATCAAGAAAACGAAAAAGTGAATTAATAATTTATTTACAGATAGAAAAATTACAACAAGAATGTTGGAATAACAATAATAATAATAATAATAGAAGGTGCCATGACAATCTTTTCTTCATCTCAAAGAATATGTAATGAATTCTAACACGATACCCAACTCCACTGAGGGGTCCGAGCGTAAGATAAAGATGGAAAATATCTAGATTTAATGAAACTATTCTAGGGTCACGAAAAAAGGTAAACGAACTCTCCATTGTATGTCTTGGGTGTTTTAGGTGTTAAATTTAATCGCCTGATCCCAAGGAATTTCCTGATTAAGGACGGAGATTGCCGTGTCTAGAATAAAAATCCAGTAGACCTCCCTTTTCTTTCTTATTGCCTCACTCGATGTGCCTAATTTAGTCTGAATCTTCTCCAGAATATACCAACGTATGTCATCTGGAGTGTGGCCTTTCTCTATATAATGTTGTACTAATGGGGCTGATGTCCTTTTAGTTCTAATGGATGACCTATGTTCGGTAAGACGTGTGTTAAAAGCCCTGGCAGTTTCACCCACATAGCCCATATTGCAAGGGCATAGGAGTAAATAAATTACATCTTTCGTTTTACAGTTAGTGAGGCACGTAGGTTGAATATGATGACCTCTGAATTGAAAGGAGGAAGCTTCGGTGGAAGAAGGACAGATTTTACATGTACTACATTTGTAATTACCAATCACTGGTTGTACACTATGCAAGAATCTTTGTGACACAGCGTTAGTAGTTCTCATTCTTGAATGTACGACATGATCTTTCAGATTTTTATTTCGCCTGTAAGCGAATAGGGGCTTAGGTAACTGCTCAGATTTCAATTTGTTGACATTCAGGATATGCCAACTAGAGCACACTGCCTAACGTAGTCTTTCATTCATCATGGAATGGCGTGTAACAAAGACTATGGAAGAGTTGTTTTTGGTGGGGGAACTGGAAAGTAGATGTTGTCTTTCGTTGTAACGTGCCCGTTTTATGGAGTCCCTTACTAACCTTTTCGGATAGCCTCTAGTAAGGAATTTATCTTGCATGACAATGACTTTTGTGTCAAAGTCTTTGATACTCGTGCAATTACGCCTAAGGCGTAAAAATTGGCCGAACGGAATACAGTTTTTTTGGGCAGGGGGGTGGAAAGCTTTCATAGTGGAGCAGTGTGTTACGAGCTGTTGGCTTGGTGTACAGATCCACAGCTAATGCTCCTGCCTCATTTTTGATGATCACATCCAAAAATTCCACCGGACCGCAGAGAACATACAGGTAACCCACCACGATACTCCGTTGCCCATAATAAGAATGGCGCGTTTTTGTGCCTTATTAATATTTATCCTACTACCCTCCTTAGGTGAAATTAGACATATACCCCACAGAGGGAGTGAGAAGTATTTCGCCTGAGGCGTCACCCCTAAGTTCCCAAACAGCTTTGTAAACTTAGAGGTTAGTAATAAGGCCGGGCATCCACGCCATAGCAAGTTTAATTTTCTTCCTTAAGAGAAATTCCTATGCCGACATATCTTTTAATTTTTGCAGGTCACATATCGTGAATCTGGGGCCGAACCGCTGTCAAAATGATCCAGATCTAATCCACTATGGGAACCTTTATAATTTATAGATCAGGTAAAACCCATAGATTACAGGGACTATCCGATTCAACAACAACATATGGTTCGATTAGCGGCGGTTCACGCTAATTCTGTCCCATTTTTCTATTTTCTTGTTACATAGCGCCATGTGCCTTTGATCGCCTTGCAGATTTTATTGTAAAGAAGTTCACCATTTCTTCTACTTATATACCGGATTTGTCAGGTATATATTTATATTTTTTAGTTACACACACAATAATCGTGTGTTTCCTTGTATCAGAATGTAGTAATGTGGGCTCTATGTGCTCATATAGAATATCGTATTTCTTCCAGTTTACCTGTTAAGAAAAACACATGCGAACACCACCCTCCGTTTGTCGATAAAAGATACGGACTTTTTGGAACAGTACTTAGTCATCTCTTATACCACAGGTACTTTTTAGAATTATGGACACATGTCATCTTTGTTTCTCCCCCCAGTGTCTTTCCCCGTTTCTTCTTTATGTCAAATGGTAATTATTTTTTCAAATTCTCATTTCATTTTCTCCAAATCCCCCATTCCCAGGATAAGAGTTTTTGAACATCCTTGCTATTATGCGCCCTTCAAGTGGTATACTGTGACCTCTTTTTGCCAGTAGGAATCTTCCAGACATCATCTATACCATTTTCACACAGATATGTAGGGTTTTATTAATCCTAATTTGATTTTGTCCATGCATGACCGAATTCTTTGAGTGAGAGAGGCTCACTGGTCTATTTAAATCAATACATTTTCAGGAATTTATGTTTTATTTTGTATGTTGAGCACAATATCTTTATCTCTTTTGGACATATCCACACATTTTGCATGCATAATTGACACTCTTTCCGGGTCAAGGACTATAACCATAATGTTTTAAGCGTTAACAGTGAAACATTTCGTTTCCTCTTAGGCACCCATGTGGTTTCACTTCCTTCTTATGCTTAACTAGTGTAAATAGCGGGCATTCAATTTCAGTATTTAACATTGTGATTATGTGTTTCATTCAGTGATTTCTGTGACGGAACCCTGATGAAGGCATTGCCGAAACGCGCGTATACAACAACATACCGCCAGTTTCCATACACCGTGTTTATCTATTGCTACACTGTTATATTGTGATTATGGATTCCATTACTGAATTGTCTGTTGTAAATAATTAGGTCTTTCAGACCTCTGTATATTATATTATGTATTATTAACTTTTGCAACCACAGCACTGAATGATTGCAATTTTGGTTTTTATAAAATGAATTATATACAGAAAATATCAATTGATCAACTTGTTTGACCAATAATTAAAAAAAATATTTTTATATTTTCTTTTTATATAAGACTTTATCAAATAAATATCTATTTTGAATATAATCTTCTAGACTCACTGTTATTGTTTTGGTTGAACTGATATTGTTATGCCCGCATTTGTTGTTATTCACCCTGCCCAGGTGTCTCCTTACCCGTTATTGTTTATTCCCTGTCAGGGCACATTTATCCTGCATATAGGGGCCCCAATTCTTTTCCAAATTTTGTGTGATAAGCCCTACATCCTACTTGTGTTGTATCCACATATCTATGCATGTATACTTTTCATACTTTTCATGGTACCTAAGATATATATGCTAATCAGATCATGGTAATTGTGCAAAGAAATGTATAGGCTTTACCGCATGAGCTGTATATGTATACTATAAGAAGCATTTGAGGAAGAGGTTAGTTATGTGTATAGTCCCACATATCACTCAGCCCAGATAAGGGGTCGCCAAACTGTTGTCTGGGAGCTAGCTGCAACTCACAGACTCCTTCAGAGTGCCACACAAACTTGAGGTCACTTATTGGCTGGCCACAAGATGTATTGTTATGTATTGAATTGGTGGGAATGTGATATTTATGTGGGATCAGTATGCTCAGCCTGCAGAGAGCAAAGCCTGAAAATGAGCTATGCCCATTATGGGCCATGGCCATGCTGGGGCAGAGTTACTGTGGCAATACAACTGATGCCCAGAATACTCTCCATCTCCCTGTAGACCAGCAGATCCTTGGATGTTCCCAAAATGAATTTTCTGAACCAATAGTAGCCCTGATTACTTTTACATGGACTATATTTGAAATGTTGACTGAGGTAACCCCCTGACCTGATACTTCTTTCTATTGACCCACATTTTCAATGTGTGTCATTTACTTACGACAGGCTCCTTACTCCCACAGGTCTGTTGTCACTTTTCCATAAGTAATACTTGCATTGTACAGGCCTTTTGCACATGTGACACGTTAACAGTGCAGATAGTTGGTTACTTCAGAAGAAATTTTGATATGTGAATCACCAGCTTTGTTACAATCAACCAATCAAACAAGACATACAATGGTATGTTGAATGTCATCCCTATAACAGTGCCACATATGGCAAACATGTGTCCTTGTTGCAGGGATTCTGCTCAGGAACAGAACTATGCTTGGAACCATAGAACCTCAGTATATAGGGACTAAGTCACCATACCACCTCAGTGTATATGAGTTCGAGTCCGACTAGCTATAGTGGCTCACTTGACCTCCTAACCTTACCAGAGAGACAAGTGAATTGGCACCCCAGAACACAACCCTCTCGACCCTCTCAGGGATTGCGGTCACAGGACACACCCTTTTGCTCTCTCACTCGTACTTCTCCACAGTAAAATAACCAGGAGACACAAAGGAAGTTTAGAATATTTATTTAAACTATTGTGCTCTGAAATGCAGTATACGTGCCACAATTAGAAAGCAAATGCATACTAAAAATGCTATTAGCATGGTTAATAATCCATAGACCATAAAAAGCTGTTTCATTTTATAGGACAGAGGAACCTAAACCCCCCTCCCTTGTTACTGAAGCTAAATTATTATATATCAAAGATCTCTGGGATAACTGGCAGACCCTGTACCTTTGCATTCACAGATGGACGTTCTACATCTCAGCAGACTCTTGTTCCATGTGTGTGTTTTTGGCTCATGTGCTCATCTATATGATAGGACATGTGTGCACATAAACAACAGCTGCATTCTTGTGTTATGTCTAGATGCTAGTGCCTGGCCAGAAAGAATAACAAGGGACATTGTTGTTTGACCTTGTCTATGGTGTTCAGACTAAATCCCAGGAAAAGAACTGAACGCGAAAACATATGCAGGTTCCGTGTAAAAGTACAATGTGGCAGAATAGCAAGCGTGTTTATCTAGTAACATGTGCAAAGGAAAATGAGGCCTACAACATGCACAGTTAGGCTAACATAGGGAAGACCACAATAGGACGTGCAGAAAACAGGCAACATCCTGTGATGGCAGTACATACCACACAAGCTCAATCAGACATAGTATCATATCCAATTAAGTAGTCCACATGCCCACACATTCCCAGAGAGGAAGATCTCAGTGACACACATGCCATCCCTTTCTTTGTGACCTAAGTCTTAGGATGTCATCTATACTATGGTACCAGCCTGTATGGACTTTATGCATCAAGTCAGTGGGCCTGGCTGTAAAGGTGTCTGACAGTCATGCACAAGTAGTATACCCTTCAGACAGTCAAATTGGTATGTTGTGTTTCATATTAGCTCAAATCACAGTACATGTAGGATGGCCCTGGGCTACATGATGTTAGTAGGCTGGCTTAGTCAGTGTAGGTCATGAGCAATATTGATGATAGTCAGTAGATGGCTACAAAAGTGTGTATTCATGTCTTTGTAGTGCTTAGCATGTGAGAATTGCACATGTAGTGTATTAACTATTGATTAATGCTTGTGCTAGGTGTATAGAAAATGTGTGTCAACCAAACAGATATCCTAAAACCTGCAGTTATATTCTGTGTATTCATCTATTGTATCCATACAGGTCAACGCCCATCAAAAGCAATCCATTCGGAAACCATCGCCCAGAAGGTGCGGACCCTGGGGGTCTATAGCCGGTGCAGTGTCCATTGCTGTAAGAGGTAGGAGGACCTGAGGTGCTGGACCCGGAAGATCACAGAGGTCTGACTGGGGCTGTCCTCCCCATGCAGATGGGGCGCATGCCGGACCCTGACCCCTTTAATGGCCCGCATACTGGCGATGGCCTACCGGGAGCTTGAAGGGCAGTTGAGAGTCCAACAGCAGTGGCAAGGGGGTGAGTCCTGGCCAGGGTCATACATGTCACATTGCCAACTTTGTGTGTTACACGCAGGCATTTCCCCATCATTATTGGGGGTGTCCCATGTGTGAGGCACAAGAAGAGTTACTGTTTGTGTAGGTCTGGTAGTAGGTGCATGCTGATGTTCTGTAACTATTGTCTTTCTGACCAGGACCACAGCAGAGTCCAGTCCACTACCAATTTACTGTCTTGAACAGACACATAGCTGAGTATAGTGATTAATCAGCTCATGTTGTTCCTTGTGTACGGAGTGATGTTCCCTCACTACTGTCTCTCATGTGATGCTGGCCCTTTTCTATGTGACATGGCACACAGCACACTCTTTCAGGTACATGCATCAATGTAGGCTTTTGCGATTCCTTAATTGCGATTATTAAGGAATCTCAATTAAGGAATTGCAAAAGCCTACGCATGTAGGAATCGCTATAAAATTAGCGATTCCCAAACATTCCTTAATTGCGACTCGCAAATTGCGAGTCGCAATTAAGGAATGCCGTCCCATTCATTCCTATGGGCCTACAGGCCCATAGGAATGAATGGAAGATTGCATGCGCAATTTGCGAGTACCAATAGGTACTTGCAAATTGCGCATGCAATTTCAAGGGTGCAAGGGTGTCAAAAGGACACCCTGTCGCACCCCTGAAATTGCTCAGTGCACACATGTTGCGCACACACATGCCCCAAGGGCATGTGTGTGTGTAACCTACAACTTTGAAAAATGCACTTTAGTGCATTTTTCAGAGTTTTGCAAATTACCATCAAGTTCAACTTGATGGTAATTTGCGCCCTAGTAGCAAAATCGCTATTCTAAAGTGGTTCTTGCATTGCATTTAAGGAATCGCAAATTGCGATTCCTTAAATGCAATCGCAATTTGAGAAATCACAATTAATTGCAAATTCTCAAATTGCGAGTGCCTTGAACCTTGATGCATCGCAAATGCCCTTTTGCGGGCGCAAACGGCCGATTTTTGCAAATCGCACCGTTTGCGCTCGCAAAAATGGTTGATGCATGTGCCTGTTTATGCGGTGGCTAAACACACTTCCCATTGGCGAGTTGGGTTTCAACAGTGACATGAGTGTGCAAAATCACTGGTGTCATCAGCATTTGTGCCTACATGCTGCCCAGTGTACATTTCCCTGTTGTTAGTTCATCTGCAATAGTGTTTCAAGATTAATTCACTGACTGGTGACATGCATCAAGGAGTGAGATGTAGAAATGTAGAGATCACATGTGAGTGTCTACACTCATCCTTACAAGCAATTTGTGTTTGCCATACCGAGTAGTGCTGTGATGTGCCATCCCATTAAGACTGTAGTGATCCCACCACTTCATGTCATAGATATTCACTGACACACAACAACCTTCAAAGGTGTATTGGCCTGTAGGAATGCAATCTATGAATAGTGTTATCACCTGTACCAAGCAGAATTGTGGAAGTTCTTATGCTGTGTGCATTTGGAGTATCTATCTCCCAAAACGTTGTCTCTCAATGTCTCCAGGCTACTTTTCTATGCTATACATAGCTAAACAACTTCAGTAAAGCTTTCATTTCCCTTTTTTGGAAGTGGATATATGTTGAAGTTTTCAAATCAAAAGTGTCATCAGAGTGCAATGAGCATTGGCATGTGGCATGATTTCTGCAACAGCACATATTGATGGTACACTGGTCTTTAACGTGACATTTATGGCATCATGATGTTTTGTAAGGTAAATTAACATTTGGTGAAATCAGGGCAGTGTGAACATTGTAGAAATGTATAATTTGTAGCCATCCTCTTTGGTCACATCATTTTACTATGGTATACAAGTGCCAAAGTATACAAGGTGATCAACTATCCTAGAATGGACATGAGGATGGAGTGTAGGCAAGTCCATCAATGCATTTTGGAGCTGTCTGGGGTTATGACATAACTGGGACCCACTGTTTCCTGGTTATGTAGCATGCATGCATGTGCACATGCTACTGTTGAAGCTTATATAGTGAACCATGAATCTGGTGTGATATGTGCACTTAATAAATGTTTTCTGTTGATATGTGATGGTCAGGTGTGGAAACAACCTATTTTACATGTCATTTCAGGGTCATTAGGGACATAGCTGGTCACAGTGGGTCCGGACGTTACAGTTTGGACATGGAGGGACCCAGTGACCTGGAGGGTGTAGGGAGTGCTACGGAGGACACAAGCTCGAGTTTTTCAGAGTCACAGTCATCCTCCGGTGTACACTCCCAAGTGGTGGCGGATCCCACAGGATTAGATCCAACTTCGTCCTTGTCCGCCACCCCCAGTCTATAGCTACCCTCCCTGTTGTTCCCCAAACAGTTGGCTGGGCCCTCTCCCCTAAGAGGGGAGCCATCTCCTTTGTTCCAGGCACCTCAGCCCCTGCCCCTGTCCCCCCGTTGCGCTGAGCGAGGAGGTTATTGACCTCATGAGGAACATCTCTGTGGGTTAGACAGCACTCCTGAATGCCATTGAGGGGCAAGGCACCATCTGCAGTTGATTGTGGCCTACTTGGGAGGCATTCACTGTGCCAAGTCTGTCTCACATAGATCATTTCAGTCTCTGGCTTCCTCACTTACTGCTGCCTCCCGTCCACCCCAACCTTGTGTTCCTCCCCCTAGCCTGTACCCATCCAAATACCCTATTCCAAAACCTCCCCAAAGCACACACACATATTACCACGCACTCATCCATAGAGACCCAGGCAGCACACACAAGCACACACCACACAAAAAGAAATTTTACGCATCCCAACACACAGACACCACACCTACCACTGACAGCACCACAGCCACATACTGACACCACTCCCCATCACATCTCTGCACAGGACAGAAGACACCACATACGCATGCACACACCACACCCCTACCACCGCAAGCCCACCCAACACAGACACCTTCAAACCAACATGCACCACCATCACATCCATACAGTCAACACAGACATCCACACCCACAGGCACCACAACATTAGCAGTTATAATACACACACTCCACAGCATCCACAGACACATCACAAACACTATACACACCTATGAAACTCAGACAGACACAATTGTGCACTCAACAGATACCTGAGAAAGAAGATACACCTATGCTTCAGCACATACACCTGACACACATGCACCTGTTGAGTCAACAGTCCCAACCACATCAGACACTGACACTCCCTCTACCTCCAAGACCCCACACTCCCAAAGCCCTTCCCAAGTTTTCCACTGAGGATCCAACCTTTCACCTGGCCTCTGCCCTCCCAATCCACCTACCACCCTTTCCACAAAGGTTCCTAACTCTGCCACACCCAAACCCACAACTTACACCTCCAAATCCACCCCTAGTCCAGACCCATCCACCCCTTCCAAGGGTCTCCCTTCAAAACGTCGTTCCACGCCTTCTGACTCTCAAACCCCTCTCCTAAACCTCAGTCTGCCCCTTCCTCTTCCAAACCCAAGGACACCCCTCCCAAACTCAAACGTCCCCGTCCCAAGTAACATCTTTAAGGTGCCTGCCATGCCCAATGGGTGGCCCATTGTGAGGAGGCTCCCTGGCAGCATCATGAAGGGCATGTTTAGTGGTACAGCAGTGTGCTGTACCACACAAAGTGAATATGGACTGGCCATTGGCCTTTGATTCATTAGTTGAAATAGTTTTTTCAAAATAAAACATTTGCTTTGTGTAAGAAAGTAGGATCTGCTTCTTATGGTTACCCCCACTTTTTGCTTCTTGTTATACTTTTTTTGACTAGTGTGACTGGGATCCTGCTAATCAGGACCCCAGTCTATCTGCTTTCTCCCTAAACTGTTATGCCATGTACTTAGGTACACTCCTTATTAGATACTGGGGTACCGTTGTCAGTCCCTAGTATATGGCAACCATATACCCAGGGCATAGGTACCCCAGAGGCCTCCCATGGGCTGAAGCATGTATTATGCCACCCATGAGAGGCCATGCAAAATGGAATTACAGGCCTGTCATTGCAGCCTGTGTAAGATGGTGCATGCACCTCTTACTTTAGATATAGGTTTACTATATCTAAGGGTCACTGCACTTAAAACCTATAAGTCACCCCTATAGCAGGCCTTATCAATCCTGAAGGCAGGGTGCTTGGTTCTAAATGAGAGGGTGCCACTGCATGAGCAGAACACCCCTGCAGCCTATGGAGTCCATTCTCCCGGGTTGTCAGTGTATCAGCCATTTACAATATATAGAGTGGCATTATGCAACTGCGTGATGACCAACTCTAAAATGGCTGAAAGTAACCCTATTGTGTTTGGTATCAAACATTGTGGAATCATACCTCCACACTGGTAACCGGTGTGGGAGGTATGATTCCACCCCTCAGAAACAAGCTTTGTGAGGTCCCTGGTGTTCCCGGTACCAGCCTTCTAGTCCTGGGCATCCCAAAATAGTTGCTGCCGACCAGAGACATATTTCTGCCCTCCTGCTGCTGAGCCAAGCTCGAGCAGGGGAAGGCAGAACAATAGGCATCCTGTCACAGGGAGGTGTGACCACCTCCCAGACAGGATTTAGTGTATTAGGCCTGGGTGGGTGCGCTTGCCAGCGACTGAAAGTCTGCATGAGGGGCACATTTGGTGTCCCTGTGCATAGTCCAGTTCAAACCCTTCTTGGGAGCCGTTGGCTCCTGCTCTGGCGCAAAACTGGACAAAGGACATGGGAGTAACCTCCCCACTGTCCAGACCCTCCCCTGGGAGGGTCCCCTGAATCTGTCCAACCCTCTCCCATGGGTACAAAAGGGCTTACCTGGCTGTACGACCCTAGATTCGACGTGGACAAGATTCTGAACCAGAAACCACTGAACTTCGACCGTCTGGACACTCTGGACTTCGCTGGACTTCGTTTGGGCCCAACTTTGTTTCCCACTCCGTCTAAAGCATCGTCTGTGCCCGTGCACCATACAGGCTCCGTGCAGGAACTGTGGAGCATCAAGAACAACTGAAGGTATCTCCCTTGGAGTGAAGGAGTCACTCCCCTGCAATCGCAGGCACCACATCACAATTGACCGGTCTGCATGCTCCTGAGTTCCTACAGACTCCAAAGGCTTCAGCAACATTTGAGATGGATTTCCTAGTCCCTGAGGTCCGAGCTGCCCTCTCACCTAGTTTGAGGTCAGAATCCCTCGTGGAGGCTGCAATACCTGTACCCCTGTGCACTGCATACTTTTGCAAGTGCATATGCTTGTTGGCGTTCCCAAAACAAGTGCACTGGGCTCTGAGTAGCCCCAACCTCTGGCACCATTTCCACCAAAGAACTTTGGCCTCCTCACACTGAGTGCTCCATGGGCTGTTGCTTTGTGAAACTGCTCAAGGTCCCCTTGCGACTCCTGTGCCTCCAGACTGTGGGTCCTCTTGAGGATCATCTTTGCTTTTCTTGGGCTCCCCTGGTTGCTCCAGGCTTGTCCTGACTTCCCTGTGTTTGGTGAGACTCCCGGGCCTTGCTGGTCCGAACCGTAACCTTTCTTGACCATCTGCATGGGTTGCCACTGCCAAGCCTTGTTGGTGCGCCAGCCGGACACTGACCCCTAAGCACTCAATATCCTTCATGGGACAGCTCGTATCCCGCTCCTGGTTGTCCTCGATGTCTCCTGGTCCCTGTGGCTGCAGAGTCAAGAACCCCCTCAACGCACCTGAAGCACCCAACATCGGCAGGCATTCGTCTAACAAGCCCCTGGTCACTCCTGAGTGACCCAGACTCTGTCCCCTCTGCTTTCAGGTACATTTCATCAAGAATCCACCTTTGGATTCCAACGGACACTTTTCTTCCTTCCAGCAGTGGCTCTTCTTGGAAGTCCTCCATTGAGTTCGACGTTGGTTTCCGACGCCACTTCAGCCCTATGCACCTGGCTTCCCTGGGATAGGTAACTCTGGTACTACGGTATCCACGGGTGGGGTGGCTCTCCAACCTCTTAAGTTCCACGGGGTTTCTTCGAAGTCCACTCAGAAGGGTCCTTAAACTTTCAAACTGCAACTGCAACTCTCCCATAGAATTCTACGGCACACGCGATCGTGTTCCCACACTGCACCCGTCCTCCGTGGGGTCCCTACTTACTCACCTTGGGTGGTTCCTTGGGGTCCCAGCGATTCTACGTCCTCTAGACATTGTCTTGACTCGAGTCGTGGTTCTTATACCACTATTTTAGCATATGGTTTGGTCTCCCCCTGGAGCCCACTATGTATTAGTGCTACTTACGATTGTTTCTGTGCTACAGTATTGTGTGCTTTGTGTTTATCTATGTGTAGCAGATACTGTGAAGTATTTAGAGTGTGTTATAATAATAAATACATATTTTTATAACTACTGTGTGGTTCTCCTTTTATTTAACCAATACAATAAGGTTACATTCTGGTAAAACAAGCTGCTTAACATTCCTTCAAGACTAAGCCTGAAGGCTGCTCTCCACAGCTACCACTTGGATAGCTTTCTAAGGTTATCTTTGACCTCTTAAATCATCATAAGGGTTGTTTTGACTGGTACAAGGTGCCCACTTTAATTAGTGGACAGCATATACCAGACCAACTTCTCACACTTTGTTTATGACACATTAGTCCTGTCATTACTTTTCTACCTATTTGATGGTATTGGATACTTTGTGATGTTGTGTGCTACAGTTGTATTTGTTTCACCGTGATTGCTGATTCATTTGAAGTTGTTAGTATGATCTGACCTTTGAACTAGTGCTGTGGTCACACAGGACAAGGGAAAATGTTCAATGGATGGATATGTGCGATTAAATCTGATTGGGGCTGACATTGCATTGGGTGGTATTTCATATGGTAAGTATTTCAGCTCGGCTTGGCCAATTTCAACATCATTAGCTTGCAGTTCTCCCTATGATGTAGGTTGGATATGTGTTTGATATGTGCAAGTTAGTTTTTTGTCCATCCACACATGGAAGGTGTTAAATTGCCATACCTTATTAGGAATTCTAAGTGACATGTCCATATTTGTGTGTGTAGCTTACACCTACTTATAATAATGTGAGGCATATGCTGTTAGCTTTGTGTTTGCTTTCATGACTTGCACTTACACATTACCCACATATGCATGGCACTTGGTTATGCTCTTGGTTGTCCCTGATATACTTCAAACACAACAAGATGCTGGACAGAGTGCTGAAACTTTTCAACCACTCACCCCCAGTCACAGATGTGGGTTTAATCCATGGTTCTTTTGCTCACTATGCCACCCTAGTTTGGACCCAGCCATATGCAAACCAGTCTTGACCCTGTTCCTCATGGGAACAGTCCAGCCCGAACTGCCAGGCCAGGTCCTCCCTGGACCGGAAACAAAACACTACAAAAGGACATCACACCAGTTTTAGAAAAATAGCCAATATTTATCTGTGTAAAACGACCAGAACAATAAAAAAATCCAACATACAGTAATCAAGATATGAATTTTGCAAGAATAATTTTAAAATACAGTTTCTTGAAGTCGATAGCTCCATCCGGGGCTATCACAGTGTCGTGAACAAACAAATCCAACAGTTCAGTCTGACCGCAGTGTCGCGGGCCAGCTACGGTTTCGAGAAGACCCGCATTCAGTATCTTGGAAATGCAGGGTGTCGTGGACCTTGCGATGAGCGCCGAAGAAGCGTCGTCGTCAGCGTCGTTTCTGGAGGTCGGTGCAGGAGTCTTCGGGCCCTTGAAATCACACGTTTCAGATCAAGCTCCGTGAGGTTGAAGACAGGAGCGCTGGCGACGGCCGGCATCGGGGCTGTGGTGTGGAGCGGTGCGGCATGCGGTGCTCTCAGGTGCAGGCAGTGGCTTGGTGGGGGCGTTCAGCGGCGTCGGTGGGATCAGGGCTGTGGTGCGAAGGGGGCAGTGCTAGTTGCAGTGCTGACAGGTGACGGTGCAGGCAGCTGCGTCATTGTTGCTGATGCGCTGTCATCGGTAGACGATCTGGAGTTGATGGTGCCAGCGTCGGTGGGCCAAGGCTGCGGTGTGGGACGGGGTGATGCGTTGTGTAACTTATGAGCGGCGCCCTCAGGCCACAGTGCAGGGAGCGGCGTCGATGTCGTCGTGGAGCGTCGTCAACGGGGATACCAGGGAGGCGGTATGAAGCGAGGCGGTGCAAAGTGCGGTGCTCTCAGGTCACGTTGCAAGGAGCAGCTCAGTGGTGGCATCGGGTGGCGGCGTCAAGTGAAACCAGGGTTGCGGCGCTAAGCGGGGCAATGCTCTGTTCTGTGTGAACAGATCACAGGGCCGGCAGCGGCGTCATTGACTGCGTTGGGTTGCTTTTTCTTCTGTTGCGGTACAAAACACACAGTTCCCAGTGCTGGTAGCAGAAGATCTTGAAGTCTTTACTGTTCCTGAGACTTCTTCAACAGGGGGCAAGCTCTACCTCAAGCCCTTGGAGAAACTCAGGGATATAAGTTGCAGAAAGTCCAGTCCAGTCCAGTCCTTTCACTTCCCAAGACAAAAGCAGCCACTGCATGTCAATCCAGCAAAGCACACAGCAAAGTGGGAGTTTCTCCTGACAGCTTCTCCAGTATTACTTCTGTGTAGCAGGTTCCTTAGTCCAAAAGGGTTCTAAAGTTCTGGGGTCAGGGCCACAATATTTATACTACTTTTCCCTTTGAGGTTTTAGGTAGCAAGTCCCTCTTGCTCAGTAGGAACCAGTTCTGTTCTCCCTAGTCCAGTTTCACTACTGGAAATGGTGACAGCATTGTGCAGACACAGCCTATTCGGGTGCTAGTGAAAACTCCTCCCACCACTCTAAATGCAGCAAGGTCTATTCAGCCTGGCTATGAGTCACCCAGGAAAGGCAGAACATGCCTCAACCCCCACTTGTGACTGTCTAGAGTGAATGCATATCCCCAGCTCCTGCCACTCCCAAACCCGACGGTGAATACACAAACAGGTAGAGTCACACAGGATGGTTAAACAAGGAAATGCCCACCTTCTAAAAGTGGCATTTTCAAACACACAATTTAAAAACCACCTTTACTAAAAGATTAGTTATTAAATTCTGAGCTCAGGGAGCCTAAACTCCATTTTTTTTATCTTTTCACAATTGAAAGTTACACTTGTAAAATGTTACAAGGCAGCTCCAATGATCACCTATGCGAAAGACAGCCTTTCAATAGCGAAAAAAGAAATTGGCTGTACTTCACTATCAGGACATGTAAAACACAACTACATATCCTACCTTTCACATACACTGCACCCTGCCCATGGGGGTACCTTGGGCCAATCTTAAGGGTGCCTTACATGTAGTAAGAGGGAAGGTTAGGGCCTGGCAAGTGGGTACATGTGCCAGGTCGAAATGGCAGTAAAAACTGTGAGAGTGGGGGACGCGAGCCCCAGGTGCCTGGCACCCTTTGTCCACTCTCCCTCCGGCCAGGTCAGGGATGGCACCCTGACATTGGCCCACCAGCCCAGGGTCTGTACCTTGACGTTGGGCAGGAGACTGGGGTGGCCTCTCCCACACCCTGTCCTATTCTCTGGTGTCCTGCACCCTCCACTGTGGAGAGATATCCCCAGATTCCAGAATTGTCAGGGCACCCGTGGCAGGTGTCCTGCACAATTCTCCCACCAGTTCAGGGGTGCTGTCCTGCAACTGATTACTCAGCTCAGGGTCTGTACCCTTTGGCTGAGCAGGAGACTGGGGTGGGCTCTCCCACACCCTGTCTTCCCTGCTGGGGTCCCATACCTTCCACATGGGAGAGGTACCCCCAACCTTTAGAATTGTCAGGACGACTGGGGCAGCCTTTCTGCACAATTCTCCCACCAGTTCAGGGGTGCTATCCTGCAATTTGTACACCAGCCTAGGGTCTGAACCCTTAGGTTGGACAGGGGTCAGGGGTGAGGCTTCCCTCCCCACCCCCTCCCTACTGAAGCTCTGCACCCTCCACCTGGAGCTGCACCCTCAGAAGGTGGAATGATAGGGATACTGCTAGCAGTCGCCCCTTCCTCCAACTCCAGGACTTCCGTGGAGTATACCCACCCTCCAAGGGAAACACCTTCCTCAGGTGTTGTGTGAATGTCTGCCTGGCTCAGGTCTCCAGCCTCCTGTCCATCCACCAGTACATGAAGACACCCAGGTCAGATTTGGCCTCACCAGGGTTAGTCCTGGGGTGCTCTGACCTCAGAGCTGGCAACCCCTGACCCACTGGTCCTTCCACTGGGGACTGTCTCTCCCCTCACCCCTTTCTCTGGACTTCTGTACCCTCCCACCTGGAGTGGTACTGCCAGACACTAGAACTGGTGGGACGATGGGGACAGCCGCCCCACAGCTCTCCTGGCACTAGGAGATTTGCCTCAGTGGATGGCCTCCTGGTACAAACTAGACCCCCCTTCTGATGTCCCCCGTGGGAACCATCCAAGTTCTTGGACTGGGTAGTGGGCAACCTGGTCCTGCACCCACTCCTACCTCTCCTCCTCTTCTGGGAAGAGACATGGGACTCTCTACACATCCCTTGGGACCTATCAGAGCTATTGCAAACCTCCCCCACCTCCCTTGGTTTGGGAAAACCTGAGCCACTCCTCGCAGGATCACCCCCAGATGTTTCTTCAGACTCTCTGGACTCCACCAAAAGGTCTGCCTCCAGTGCAAGCTCCCTGGGGTCAGAGAACTCAATCCCCACCGGGTGTTGGCATAGCTCTGGAAAACAGGAATTGAACATATGCTCTCCAGCATCCAAATTACACAGCCCCTCGTGTGTTAACCATACTACCCTTCACGTCACCATCCAGTGTCTTGCAAAAGTACCCCACATCACCTTCCTGAGACTGTTGAGACCTTGTCTGACTGTTTCTGTCACTCAACCCACACTCTTTTGGGCAATCTTCATACTTGCATACCAGAGCTTATACCATTGGGGAACCCCTCTCCCTGCACCTCTCATCTAGAGTCAGTAGAGTGTCCCTCCCACCCTCTAGGAATATGATCCCCTGTGCCAGTTCCCCAAGCCACCTCAGGGACCCTGCGCACCACTGGAGCTACCTCATGATCCTGAAGCCCCTGGTGTATGTCGACCCCCTCCTTGAAGCTGGGCACCAAGTCTCTGGGTGTGTGTACATCTCCCTCAGTACTGGACATAACACTTTTGCTACCACGATCTGAGCTGACTCTGCCCTCATAGTTTCACCTCCAGCCCAGCCAAGCTCAGTTCATGGGCAACACACACCTCTTTTTGCTTGTCTAAGGCCCTCATGGCCTCAGCCCTCTTGAGCTCCTCACCAAGCTCTCTCAGCCTATGATCACGAGCGAGAATCCTCCACTCCTCCTCAATAATCAGTTTTTCCTTCCATGTTACCCTCTCAGGGTCACTGCCCTCACTTTCTGAGAGGCCCTCCTCCTCAGAATCATCTGATAGTGTTGCTTGCCAGAGGTTATCCTTATAGATAAACAGGGCTGCCTCAAGATCCTTCCTTGATCTCTTCTTCACAGGCAACCCCCTCTCCTTGCAGAAAACCCTCAGCTCCCTCATACTATAAATATGCAGGTACCAGTGGTTAACTTCCATTCTGTCAAGGCCTCTCAGATTCAATAACTAACCAGGGAACACAAGCAGGAAATAGAGTATTTGGTACATAGTGGTCTGTGATATGGTAGTAGTGCACACCAATCACTGTAGGTCAAGTGCAAACGCAAGTCCTATCCCACCACTGACAACCAATGTTAGAAATGGGGGTCTCGAATTGGCAGAGGTATGCACCTTGTCCAAGTAGGGACCCTTCCTTCTAGTCAGGGTAAGGGGATTACACTTCTAAAATAACCCCCTGTTCACCCCCTTGGTAGCTTGGCAGGAGCAGTCAGGCTGATCTCAGAGGCAATGTGTAAAGCATTTGCACATAACACACAGTAATACAGTGAAAACTCTACAAAAGGACACCACACCAGTTTTAGAAAAATAGCTAATATTTATCTGTGTAAAACAAGAACAAAATGATAAAAATCCAACATACAGTAATCAAGATATGAATTTTGCAAGACTAAACTTAAAATACAGTTCCTTGAAGTCGGTAGCTCCGTCCAGGACTATCACAGTACTGTGAACAAACAAATCCAACAGTTCAGGCCGACCGCAGCGTCGCAAGCCAGCTACGGTGTCGGGAAGACCCGCAAACAGTACCTTGGAAACGCAGGTCGTCATTGACCTGGCAAGGAGCTCCGAAGAAGCTGCGTCGTCGGTTCCGTAGGTTGGTGCAGGAGTCGTCGGGCCCTTGAAGTCACACGCGTTGCAGATCAACGTCTGTGAGGTTGAATTCAGGAGCGCTGGTGTCGGCCGGCATCGGAGCTGAGGAGTGGTGCGGTGTGCAGTTCCCTCAGGTCGCAGTGCAGGCAGCGGCTCGGTGACCGCATCCAGCGATGTCAGTGAGACCAGGGCTGCTGTGTGAAGCACAGTGGTCCTCTTTGCAGTGTTGACAGGTCACGGGCAGGCAGCAGTGTCATTGTTGCTGAAGCGCTGTCATCTGTAGATGATCTGGAGTCAATGGCACTGGCAGGCCAAGGCTGCAGTGTGGGACGGGGCGATGCGTCGTGTAACTTACGAACGGTGCCCTCATTCCACGGTTCAGGCATCGGCGTTGATGTCGGAGTGAAGCGTCGTCGTTCGGGATACCAGGGAGGCGATGTGAAGCGAGGCGGTGCGAAATGCAATGCCCTCAGGTCAAAGTGCAAGCAGCAGATCGGTGGTGGCATCGGGTGCGTCATCAGTGAGACCAGGGTTGTGGTGCAAGGCGGGCAATGCTCTCTGCAATGCCAACAGCGTCGGGTTGCTTTTTCTTCTGTTGCAGCACAAAACACACAGTTTCCTGTGCTGGTAGCAGATGATCTTGAAGTCTTTGCTGTTCCTGAGACTCCTTAAACAGGAGGCAAGCTCTACCTCAAGCTCTTGGAGAAACTCAGGAAAATAAGTTGCAGAAAGTCCTATCCAGTCCTTTCACTTCCCAAGACAGAAGCAGCCACTGCAAGTCAATCCAGCAAAGCACACAGCAAAGTGGTAGTTTCTCCTGACAGCTTCTCCAGCTCTTCTTCTTGGCAGGTTCCTTAGTCCAAAAGAGTTCTAAAGTTCTGGGGTCAGGGCCCCATATTTATACTACTTTTCCCTTTGAAGTTTTAGACAGCAAGTCCCTCTTGCTCAGTAGAAACCAGTTCTGTCCTCCCTAGTCCACTTTCACTGCAGTAGGTAGAGACAGCATTGTGCAGAACAGACACAGCCTATTCAGGTGCTAGTGAATACTCCTCCCACCACTCTAAATGCTGCAAGGTCTATTTAGCCTGGCTATGAGTCACCCAGGAAAGGCAGGACATGCCTCAGCCCCCTAGTGACTGACTAGAGTGAACGCACATCCCCAGCTCCTGTCACTCCCAAACCAGATGGTGAATACACAAACAGGCAGAGGCACACAGGATGGTTAAACAAGAAAATGCCCAGTTTCTAAAAGTGGCATTTTCAAACACACAATTTAAAAACCACCTTTACTAAAAGATGCGTTATTCAATTGGAGCTCAGGGAGCCTAAACTCCACTTCTCTATCTTTTCCCAATTGAAAGTTACACTTGTAAAATGTTACGAGGCAGCTCCAATGATCAACTATGGGAAAGGCAGTCTTTCAATAGTGAAAAACGAAAATGGCTGTATTTCACTATCAGGACATGCAAAACACACAACTAAATGTCCTACCTTTCACATACACTGCACCCTGCCTATGTGGGTACCTTGGGCCTACCTTAGGGGTGCCTTACATGTAGTAAGAGGGAAGGTTAGGGCCTGCCAAGAGGGTGAACTTGCCAGGTCGACATGGCAGAAAAAACTGCGCTCAGACACTGCAGAGGCAGGTCTGAGATACCCCTGAAAGGCTACTTGTGTGGGTGGAACAACCAGTGCAGCAGGCTCACTAGCAGCATTTGATTTATAGGCCCTGAACACACACAGGGCACTGTACTAGAGACTGACTAGCAGATCAAATATGCCAATCATGGAAAACCAGTCATAACACAATTTTACATGGAGAGCATATGCACTTTAGCACTGATTAGCAGTGGTAAAGTGCCCAGAGTCCTAAAACCAATGAAAAATGGGTCAAAACAGGAGGCCAAAAAGTGAAACGTCTGGGGGTAAACCCGCAAAAAATACCAGGTCTAACTGTTCAAAGCAACTCCTCCTAATGTCTGTGAGTTAACTTGCCATTCTATCTTTGTTCTGTAGGGTTGTGTAAACGCTGCCAAAAATAATCCATGAGATGTTCATGCTCCGTGGGTATCAGTTAAACGTGGTCCCCACAATCTGACATTAGCGTCCTACCTTGGAGAGCCACAGATGTGTCCTGGTCCAAAGACACCCCCTTCCTCGTCCACCCCCTACTGTACACTGATAGCATTTGACAGACAGGCAGATCAAGGGGTTTGGGGAAAAGAGACAAAGAAAATTGTATTGAAAAATAAAAAGACACTATTTTCACACCTGTTGCACTTTTGAAATATCTCTCTAAACCTAGTGCTTCTGGGCATTTCACAGTTTAAAGGCACAACGGGCCCTTAAATCTGCTTCCCCTGTTGCTGCTGGAAAATGGTGGATTAAGTGGATGCTCCAAGTCTGGTGGGAGTCCGTGTCACCTGAAATTTTGACTGATCATCCGTACAAGAGATATGGACTATAACGTTTGATACACTACTGGTCCTAAGATGGTTGCCAGACCATTTTCTGTGCCGTAGAGTGCCAGTCTGTATACAGTGCCAGAAGTTGCTTCCTCTGACTGTACCGTTGCACCAGTAACGTTTCTCCCATTGCACTGTGTCCAGTTCTCCTTTTATCAGCCACCGTAACCTACTTAGCACTCTCTACTGAACTCCAAATCCATCATTATCACTGCGTAGGCACGCAGATTTATGTCTCACTGGTAGAGTTGTGGACTTCTTAAGTATTTCGGCGTCCAGTGATCTTTTCGCCAGATTCTCAGCTGCTTGGTTCAAACTCACTGATTTGCTCTCCCTATAGCAATATAATTTGATAATGTGTTAAAATAGTCTATGCGAGAAAATATTCTAAATGCTCCTACAAGTGGCAGTTCAAAAAGAACAATTAATGGACAGAATGCAGAAAAATGTCATACATTCACCCCAGTACAGAGATCTGGGCCTAAATCCATCCTTGTTTTGCTCCCCATGCCATTCCAGTTTGAACTCAGCCATATGCAAATAAGTCTTGACCCTGTGCCTCATGGGAACAGTCCAGCCCGAACTGACAGGCCAGGTCCTCCCTGGAGTGGTAGCAAGCATCCTAGGACAGGCTAGCTTGACTCCACTAAACTAAAAACTGAAACTACATTCATGAACTGATAAACAACCAGAGGAATGATCAGGTTGCATATATACAGGCACAGGCATACCGCCGATCGCTTCTGCCTTCTATTGCAGTTTCTTAATTTCTTAGAGTTGCAAATAAATGCTATTAACAACGAATAGTTTAATGGTGCATAGTTCATCGACCCAAGAATAGTGATATACCGAGTTGTCTCTGCCAAGATTTAAACCTGTGAACTGCAGATAACACACAGATCTTAACAATATGTTAACTCATTGAGCCATGTCATTGCTCGGAGACGAAAAAGAAAACATGAGAATAGAGAGGTTGAGAGAGAGAGAGAGAACCAGAAAGTGAGGTAGAGAGAAACAGAGTGTGTGAGAACAGAAGAAAGATACAGGAGTGTAGAGAAAAATATATGTGTTTTCTTTACCTGTTTCTAGTTTTATTTACTTCTCCTATGCGCACATATTAGTTTCCTTTGTCACGGCATTTTAAATGTTCTTTATAATGCAATACGCACATACTTAAAGCCCTCCTAAAATGAGTCAGTGTGTGGGGCTGCTATCAATACATGCATCCATTCTTAATCTTTAATTAATGAATTAAAGGAAAGGACGTCTGCTTCAAACTATTGTTCGGTAACTTGAAAATGTGATTTAAACTCCCAGGGTGGAATAAAGTCTTTAGCAAATCCCTCTAGGGCAAGCCAGTCTTTTCTCAAATTAATTTGAATATCATGGCAGAAAATGCACATTTATTCTTATTTTCAACTATTGCAGCAAACGAGTGGTGCTTGGGTTAAATGTTTTACTTCATCTTCTCATAGCTAGATTAATCAAATGTAATCATCTCTACTGCGAGGCTAATATGCACTAGGGATTCTCCCTTCATTGTTTTTTGCAGGAACCTAATGCAAGAGTCAGCCTTACGCCCCAATGTATGGCTCACAACTAGCTCGCTGCAGATACTTTTTTTGGACTGCTTGGCTGTGTGGCTTTGGGCAGGATATTTCTAACAAGGAAACGTTATTATGCAATTATCAATTTGCGCTACATATTTCACCTGAAAATTAGCAGACCGGCTTCAATGGCATGGGAGGCTAAGCCCTCGCCCCCTCTTGCACTGCAAGCCATGGGATACTACCAATATAGCCCCGTTTTTAATGAAACCCATGAAGTGTTTTGCTTTGAGAATAAAAAAGAAAATCTAGGCCGGCGACCTTTCCCATGACCTTGGCACACATTCCTGGAAACATTGATCAGCACGGAAACATGAATGGGCTCTGTCCTTCCAGTTCACACCAGAGCTAACTCATTTTAAAGTGACAGAGGAAACGAAGCAAAATATATAGAGACCAAAAGCTTCTTTTTTCATGTTAAGATGCATTTTGAGGGCTTTTATTATTATTTTTTGTTTTTTTACCCTTTTTGAGTTGATATTACTTTTAAAAGCTAAAACTGTTACCTATCAGAATCGTGTCTGATGCTACATATTTTATTTAAAATGAGACGTGAAATTAAAAAATGCCTGATTGAAAATAATCCGTTGCATTCCAAAGCTTTGGCGACACTTTGTACTGCTATTGAGAACATTTAAGTAAAACTATGTAACCCCTCCATGGAAATAACAATTAATTTATAAAAACTAATTTATTACGTTTTTATTTACACTTAACACGTACAAGTTAATAGTGGAAGGTCAACTTTAAAATGGCGAATGCTCATAAAGATTAATAGGTCTCTTTACCTTATTTAGATTTGAATCTTTTATTTGCATTATTCATTACTTTCAGAAGCAGTAAAAAGTCACAAAAAATGTTCTCTGCACAATTCGTGCAGTTTTCTTCAGAAAATGACAGGTTCTGAATATTTCTCAAAGTTGGTGAGGTTTAAACAGTGAATGAAAAATATTATTTGTCTTGTAAAATAAAATCTCAGCAATAACCCACTTTTAGAGGCAGAAATGTCTTATGAAAAAGCTTTTGAAGTAAAAATCTTTTACAAAAACGTTTTCTGAAAGAATGTAACTTACAGGAGAAGTTCTGAAAACTTCTCTACATTCGCAAAGTGCTAAGTTTGAAAACTCTGAAAAATTTTATAGGTCAAATGTAAATTTCGCCCACCCCTATTGATTCAAGTCAGTAATTCAAAATACAGTATGAGGTACAGTAATATTAAAAAAATTGACAATGTATCAAGTTGATATAATATTTGCCTCTATGGAATGACACTTCTAGAGATGGACATAGGTGATCAGTATCCCTGTACCTTGTAATTTCAAGATTTATAACGTATGAGAACGATTACGCAGAAGGTTACAGTCAAGGGTGGTCAAGGGGAGATGTCATAAATGTTTGAGACACTCATGTAGTGTACAGTGTAAAATGGAGGAATCACAGGGAATATATCTGGAAAGTGTTTTTTCGAAGTCTTTTAAAATTGTAAGGAAATCAATGCACAGTGGTAAATTCCTTCTGTAAGAGTTTACAATGTATTCTGTGGATGCACAGGTGAGACCTTTACAGTTGACTGTAAGGAGTTTTCAACTGATCGTGAAATCAGAGCTGTGTGCTCAGAGTAGAAATGTGAGCACAAGTGAATTTTTGGGGATGCGTGATTTCAGTTATTTGTGAAACAGTCTGCCAGGTTGATGAAACAGCCTTCATTGACTGGAGTTAACGGCGAGTGGGTCAGGGTTTGAGCCGTATGTGGTCACAGGCAGGTCTGTACTTTAGTAATTTTTTTTTTTTAAAGTTTTATATAGCGCTAGCTAGACCCGTGGGTATCAGAGCGCTTTACATACACACTGTACAAAACCAAAGGAAATTGCATTACTTAGTAGGAAGGCAGTAGGGAAGCAACAACAGAGATAAAAAATACAACATGAAAAATAGATAAACAGTGCAGCGGAGGGAGAGAAAACAAAGGAAGGTGGTTAACACAGACCGGTCACCACTATCCTTGAATGTCAAGAGAGAGAGGAGTTAATTCGGATATTGAAGTCTAGGTTAGTTGATGTTGGTCAGGAAAGTATTTGTTAAGGAGATGGAGTTTCAGGTCCCTTTGAAACAGGAGAAGGAGGGGTTGCATCTGAGGACTCTAGGGAGAGCGTTCCATATCCTGGGAGCGTTGCCAGAAAACGATCGGTATTGGGTGGTTTTCTTTTTCAGTTTCGGAGGGATAAGAAGGAGTGAGTTAGAACTTCTCAGTGTTCTGGATTGACCTGCTCTTACCAGTTTGTTGTTCAGGTAGTTGGGGGCCGGAGAGTGAAGGGTTTTGTGTGTGATGCAGGCCAGCTTGTAAATACACCTCCCTTCCATAGGAAGCCAGTTGAGGGAGTTGAGAGCTGGAGTGATGTGTTCAAATCTTTTCACTCCAGATATGAGTCGAGCGGCCATGTTCAGCACTGCCCTTAGTGGGGCTAGGTGAGCTTTTGGAGTCCCTGTTAGGATGGCGTTCCCGTAGTCGATTTTAGAGTGAACTAGGGATTGAACTACTGTCTTGAGGTCATCCTGGGGAAGAAAAGGTTTCAATTTCTTGAGGTGTTTTAGTGAGAAAAGAGCACCTTTTGCAGAGTTTTTGATGTGGGCCTCCATTGATAAGTTCTTGTCAAGGGTGATGCCTAGCGACTTCACTGAGTCGGATAGGACGAGGGGGCAGTTTAGGGCAACCAGATTCTTGAGCCACTCTTGGATTGGTCGATGGTTGCTTTTTGGAGAGAATAGGATTAGTTCCGTTTTATCTGGGTTGAGCTTTAAGTGGTTAGTGTTGAACCAAGTTTAGATCTCGGTTAGAGTGCCATTGAGGTGTCGGATGTCGTTGGGAGACTTGATTTTGAAATAGATTTGGGTGTCATCAGCGTAGAGGTGGTAGTTCACTCCCGCTTTTTTCAAGATGATTGTGAGGGGCTCCATGAAGAGATTGAAGAGGGACGGGGAGAGGATCGAGCCTTGCGGGACCCCAAGTGTGACTTTTGTTGGCTTCGAGAGACAGAGGTTGATTTTAATTTGTTGCGAGCGGTGTTGAAGGAAGGAGGTGAACCATTTTAGTACTGTGCCATTAATGCCGGAGCGTTTCGACAAGGTCTCCAGAAGAGCTGGATGATTTACAGTGTCGAATGCCGCAGATAGGTCAATAAGGATGAGAAGGCATGCATCACCTTCATCTAAAGCCTTGTGAATATCGTCAGAGATGTTGAGCATAGCTGTTTCAGTGCTACAGCCTTTCCTGAATCCTGATTGAAAGGTGTCGAGGAGGTTGAACTCATCAATGTGTTTGTTGAGTTGGTGGAGAACGCATTTCTCCAATGTTTTCGCAAGGAACGGGAGGTTGGAGATAGGTCTGAGGTTGTTAAGATCATTAGGGTCGGCCCCTGGTTTCTTGAGAATGGGTGTGATTTGTCCTAGTTGAAGGGAGTCTGGGACACAGCCTGAGATGAGAGAGGCATTGATGATTTTTGTCCAGAAAGGGGAAATGGTGTGGTTGAGTTCTTTTATAATTGTGGATGGGAGGGGGTCCATAGTGTGGGAGGAAGGTTTTAGGGTAGAGATTATACTGAAGACCTCGTTTTCCGACATTAGCTCAAAGTCGGACCAATGCGCATTGTTTTTTAGCTGGAGGCAGACCTGATTGTCCTTGGTAAGAACTCTTTCTGATTGGTCAAGGGTGGTTAAAGGGGGCAGGTTAAGAGGGAAGGAGGGTTTGCGGTTTGGAGGAAGGATTGATCAATTTTTGAGACTTTATTAGAGAAGAAGGTGGCAATTTCTTCACATCGCTCTTTGGTGGCTATGATTTCGTTAGAGGGAGTGCAGTTTGTTTGGCTTTTGACAATGTTGAAGAGTTCTCTCGGTCTGTTTTTCACCAGATCTAGTTGGTTGCGGAAGAAAGACGCCTTTTCACTGAAAATGTGTTTTTTGTATGCCTGCCGAGCAGATCTAAGTTGCGCTAGGTGCAAGGTCGAGGGGTTTAGTCTCCAACACCTTTCCGTTTGTCTGAGTTGACGCCTTTCGTTATTCAGATCCATATTGAACCAGGGTTTAGATTTGGTTCGCCTCATTTGTTTGAGTTTGAGTGGAGCTACTTGGTCTAAGACCTCTGTCATTTTAGAGTTAAAGTGTGTAGTGAGGTCATCGGCCGTCCATGATGAGGGTTGGGGTTGTAGATGGGCATGAATCCTGGATTCAAGTTCGGGTAAAGGGACTTTTTGATGTTTCTGGTCCAGTGCTTAGGTTTGTCATCACGAATAGGTTGGTGTCTGACAAGTGCATCAATCTTGAACAGAATGAGGTGGTGGTCTGACCAGTCAATGGGAGAAATCGCTCTCAGAGAGACCAGTTCATTGTTGGTAATGATCGCATCCAGTGTTGCACCTTTGATGTGAGTTGGTTCATTGCAGAGTTGTTTGAGATTGTATATTTCAAGTAGGTTGGATAGGTTCTGGACAGTGGAGTCTTCTGGGTCATTCCAGTGGATGTTGAGGTCACCCAGGAACACGTCTTTTGTGTCTGTCATGGAGAAACGTGTTATTAGGTCTGTTAGTTCTTCGGGGAAAAGGGTACGCTCTCCAGGAGGATGGTAGATGGTGTGGAATTTGATGGGAGAGGTGCCCTTGGCAGTGAGTTCGACACCCAGGTATTCAAACGATAGGTATTCTGCAGGTTTAAGTTTGGTGATCTGTATTCCAGCTTTGTGAATGATGGCTAGTCCCCCCCAGTTTTGATTGGCCTGTCTTGTCTGATGATGTTGTACCCTGGAGGAGTGAGAATGTCAAGAATGGGGGTGGAGTGGACATTAAGCCAGGATTCTGTGAGGAAAGCGATGTCAATTTCTTCAGCGAGTAGAGCTTCAGCAATGTCTGTGGCGTGTTGTACTGCTGATCTGCAGTTTAGGAGCATGCAAGAGAGAGGGCGGGGAGCCTTGGTGGTGGGGGAGCTAGGTGGATAGAGGAGTATTGAGCAGGAGGTCTAGGTGAGTGGACAGTTTTAGGGAGTCTGTTAGTACCAACAATAACAGGGATGGGGAAAGGGGCTGATTTCTGGCTCAGAGCGAGGTAAGGGTCGTTGGTCACATCAGGTTTCAATACCGAAAGGGGGAGGCGATCCCGGTTGGGTCGAAGTGCCTGACTCGTTGACGGACTGGAGGGTCGGGGGTGCTCTGTGGGGCCATGGGAGGGGTATTGAGGGGGTTTGAGTAAATCTACCCGACGAGAGGGAGTACGGTGGCTTGGTCCTGTTGAGAAGGTCTTGTTGTAAGTGTAGGAGATCGGCAGCAAGGGAGTTAATTTTCTGCTCCATTCTGTTCAGTTGCTGTGTTATTGAGCTGAAAAAGTTTAAGGTTTCTGGCAGGGGTCGAGAATGACTTGGGCCTATGGAGGGAGAGTGAGCAGGGGTCAGGGATTGGATGGAATCAGTGGGATTAGGAGAGGGGAGAGGTTGGACGCGGGGTGCCGGATTAGTAATGCTCCCATTCAAGGAGTTCAGAGGAGGAGTAGAGGGTCTACTGTCCAAGTGAGGAGGGAGAGAAATTCTGGGTAGGAAGTCAGAGTTCCGGGGAATGTCAATGAGATTAGCGGTGGAGGCAGGTTGTGTATGTGGGTGTGCGACGGCGGACGGGGAGTGGGCGGTGATAATAGGGGGGAAAGTGTCTGCTGTATTGGTGAAGACGTTGGACATGGGGAAGTCACGGGGGTTGTCAGTGAGGTAAGTGGTGGAGACGGGTTGTGCCTGTGGATGTGGGACATCGGAAGGGGAGTGTGCAGTGGTGGTAGGGGGAGAGTGACCGCTGGATTGGAGATGACGTTGGACAAGGGGGAAGTAAGGGTCGGGGGAAGAGGGTCTGTGTTGGAGGAAGGGGTAGTTTGAGAGGGAGGGTTCAGATTATCAGAGGTCGAGGGGGAGTGCCTGTGGGGATTTCAGTCGTGGGAGGGCTGAGGGTGAAGTCCGAGCTGACGAGATCGAGATCGGCCTTGTGGTGTTTGTTAATTGTGATTTTGTTGTTCCTGGTGTGATCAGTTGATGTAATAATGGTGGGCGTTTGGCGGCGGAGAGTAATGATGGGGGTAGTGTGATTGTAGTGAGTGATGGTGGATGTCCATGAGTTGAAGAGAGGTTCTTCAGGGCAGGGAGATTGGATCAGTTCCACGTTATTAGTGAGGGTGGTGGGGGATAGGGGAGGTAGGGTTTGGTGGCTCAGTTGAGTTAACGAGGAAAGAAGTGTGGGGAAGTGGCGGTCAAAAGTGGTGAGGTGCGGGTCGGTGGCCTGTATGAGAATGGTTCCGGTTCTGTAGATGGAAATGGTGAGTTCCCCTTTGAAGGTCGGAGAGATAGTGGTGGAGATTTTTTCACCATAGGGAATGATTACTGACTTGGCGACTTTAAGGTGAAGAGAGAAGGTGTTTTTCCATTTAGTCGGGCGATTAGTGTAAAAAATGAAGTTAGTTTTCGTGTTGCCGTTCGTCGCTGTGTGGTAGTTATCTACAATGAGTGTTTCCGGGTGTTGTTTTAGAGTACTGTGCTTGAAGTTCTTTTTTGCATTACTGGTCAATTTGTCTGGGTAGTTAATGGACCAGGAGTTGGGTCCGTAACGCACGAGATTCGAGTTACGGGAGGGGTTAGGCGGGCGCATGGTTGAATGGTAGAAAATGCCGGGGCGCAATCAGGAATCAAGCAGTAACCATGCTTTTACAGTAAGCATCATTTGGCCCAAACCAGGGGGACACTCCAAATGCAGGGGGAGTATCAGCATTTTTCAATGCCTGCCATATTGGGAGGAGACAATGTCCACAAGTCAATTCCAGTAACAGTCCCATAAGCACATCAGCCTGTAACATAAACCACATTATGCACAGTGTCACATTAGGCGCAAAACCTTAGACGCCAACCTCACCATCATAAACATTATGCAATTCTCTCATCGGTCTAAACGCATTAGACACTAACATGCTAATCATAAATCACATTAGGAAATATCTCACAACCTAAACGTATTAGGGAATAATAACCTCGCTAGCATAACCACATTATGCAAAACCTCACAACCATAAAAGTACATTTAGAGGTAAGAAACAGAGTGCGTAAACCATAGTAAATGCATCACATTTCCTAGCACCATATTTAGGACAGAAGCCACATTAGCACATAACCTACCGGTAGAAACCATAGCAGAGGCATCAATCACATTAGGGCCTGGCGCCCTACAATCCTAACAGTCCCCCTGGCCAACTGGCCATCTCAAAGAGGGGCTCAAATGCCCTATGTTCCAAAAGTTCAGGGCGCGCTACCTAAGCAGCGAAAGTCAAGGGTGCGCAATCAGCGCAGGCCTAAACGTTGCAGCTGGCACTAAGTGCTGCGCAGCTGTGAAGGTCAGGGCTAAAGGACTGCATCTCACTCCTAGCTACCAAGGTATGTCCCCCAAATAAACAATAGCCTAAAGGGTGCAGCTGCCCACTACTTGCTGGGCAGCTGTGAAGTAATAAGGCCTGGTGAGAGAGTCCCGCTCCCCTCTGTGCTCCTGCACTCTCATGAGAGAGCCCCACTCCCCTCTGTGCTCCTGCACCCTCATGAGAGAGCCCCATTCCCCTCTCTGCTCCTGCACTCTCATGAGAGAGACCCGCTCCCTCACTGATCCTGCACTCTCACGAGAGAGACCAGCTCCCCTCACTGATATTGTACTCTCACGAGAGAGCCCCACTCCCCTCTGTGCTCCTGCATTCTCATGAGAGAGCCCCACTCCCCTCTGTGCTCCTGCATTCTCATGAGAGAGACCCGCTTCCTCACTGCTCCTGCACTCTCATGAGAGAGTCCCACTCCCCTCCCTGCTCCTGCACTCCTGGTAGAAAGCAGCTGCACTGCTTCTGCACTCTCCAGCACTGCAGAGCACAGGCACTCACTCACAGCAGGTGCAGCACATCTCGCAGTCTCGTGTGGGCTCTCGCGGACTGTGACAGAGCACCCACTCCATCCTCCGGGAGGGATGCGCCCGTGATTAGATGGCACCACAGCTCCTAATTTTACCTGCTCAGCATTTCACGGTCCGTGGACTGTTGGAGTCACATCTCGCAGCATCGATTTAGAAGCAGCGCCGATCGAGAGGCGAGCCAGCACCAGCCGGACGGGGCACGACTCCCGGGAGGGGTTAATCGAGAAAGAGTCAATGTTTCCGCAGAACAGAGGAGGGTAGCCTGGCAAATTTGACTCTGCATTGAACTATAAATATATCCTAATTACTTGCTTGCCTGGGTGTTACTGGAGTTGCACTATATAGAGAGAGGTGTGTCATGTAACTGGCCCTGCAGTTCACAAGGTATGATCTTCTAGCCCCGGGACACCTCGCACACGCCAGGCATTCACCCGCGGCCCCAGGCCAGGCCGGAGCCCCCAGGCATCCACAGCCCCGGGCGGGCAATCAAAGCAGCGTCAAGGCAGCCAATTATAGAAAATCTTCAGGCCTCGGCAGTCCGCAATCTCACCTGGTCCAGAGACAGCTCACTCTCGGCGGCAGCCAATCAAGTCGCCCCCCACCGCGGCCCCACACTTCACCAAGGCTCGCGGCGGCGAGGAGGAAAGAGGTGGCTGCACCCCAGGGCTCCAGCACGATCTCCACGCAGCGCTTCGCCCCACCCAGGTAGGACGGACTCCGCTCAATCCACCAGGCCAATCCACCAGGGTTCATATGAGGATTTAAGAATTGCAGTGTATTTGATAGCTTGGGGAAGGAGTCCAATGCAAAACCTAAGGAATAAGCTTGAGACAATGGTAACAGGATGATTTGAACTCAAATTAATATTGGGAAACAGTACTTGTGCTTGGAAGGAGGAATACCTTTGTTCAGTGATGTTATAGGGCACCTGCATTATGATGGTTTAGACGCAGTGCTTAATTTGAGCTGGTGGTTGCCAGTGCTTGGCACCGGCATCTAATTGGCAACATCGGCACTAATGCCACATGGTGGAGCTGTTTGTGTAATTTAGAGAGCACTTCACCAAGGCTCGCGGCCGCGAGGAGGAAAGAGGCGGCTGCACCCCAGGGCTCCAGCACGATCTCCACGCAGCGCTTCGCCCCACCCAGGTAGGACGGACTCCGCTCAATCCACCAGGCCAATCCACCAGGATTCATATGAGGATTTAAGAATTGCAGTGTATTTGATAGCTTGGGGAAGGAGTCCAATGCAAAACCTAAGGAATAAGCTTGAGACAATGGTAACAGGATGATTTGAACTCAAATTAATATTGGGAAACAGTACTTGTGCTTGGAAGGAGGAAGACCTTTGTTCAGTGATGTTATAGGGCACCTGCATTATGATGGTTTAGACGCAGCGCTTAATTTGAGCTGGTGGTTGCCAGTGCTTGGCACCAGCACCTAATTGGCAACATCGGCACTAATGCCACATGGTGGAGCTGTTTGTGTAATTTAGAGAGCACCATAACGACAGTTGTTTATCAATTCAACATACTTTAAAAATGACTCATACCTGCTGCCCAAGCTATTCTTATAGCTTTGAGGGCCTGGAGTCGTCTAAATTGTCACACTTGTAAGTGTGTGATGGTTAGTAGTTGTGCTGGTACTCTCACTGGCTGTGCTGGTAGGGGCAATGGGTGGCACAAGGAACAGTGGCCTGCTGACGAGGGCCCTGGCACTTATTTATTTTACAAATTAGGCATTTGTTTAGAGGGATGATTTAAACTAAATGAGTGAATTGTGCTCTACGAAAGACAATGTTTATGCTTGTGAAAATAAAGTCATATTGAGCTTTTGTAGAAAAAAAAGAGAGTGACTGTCAAAGGCATGGATGATAAGAGCTTCATAAACTAGGTTGATGTTCTAATTTGAAGAAAAGATGAAAACAGAAGACCGTAGCACCAAATCTGATAGCCTTGTCATTTTGGAGGGAAGGTGGACAGCAGGAGATGGAGCAAGTACGATGAAGGGACCTTTGTTAGTTTCCCTTGAAAAAGAGGACCACAAAGGTGATGTCTTTCTCAGGTGCTTGTGACCAGTGTACATCGTCTTATCTTTCAAGATACCATTGTGTATAAATGGAGAAACTATGTTGTAGCATCAAACCCAACACTAGTTGATGGAAACCAAGGGCCAGATGCAAGAAGAGTAGCCTATAATGATTAAAGAAGATTTCTTTACGCGTCCCTACTGCCAAAGTAGAATGGCAGCTGAAGAACATCATGAAGAAACTCCTCTAAAGAGAGGTAGCGCCAGTATAACCAACATCTGTGCACACTCTGCTTCAGTAGGATAGGGAGTTTTCAACATGACCTTCAAAAAGTTAACTTTCCAACTTCTAGGAAATATTGTGTGAATAGTAGAAAGAAAAAGTCTTCGTTTTTGCACATCATGCATACAGATAAAATTGTTTGGAAGTACTATTAAATGCATTCAAAGTGGCATGAAATAGAAAGCCTTCATCAAGTGAGCAAACTTGCCTGATTTTTCCTTTGAAAGGAACAACAGTGGCCTACAACTGAGGGTCTTGTTCTAATGCAGTTTTATCTTCTGCACAATGCCCCAACAGAAAGCCCAAATGTGTAGTGAAGTCAGCAGGTTATAGATTCACAAAAAAGGACAAATGTTCACCCTGACAAGTTTGGGCTGCATAGTTGTCACTGCTGATTGGATATAACTCATTACCTCCCGTCCCTCCCTCGCCTTCCTTCAATACCAATGAGGCCCCGCCTCCCACCCAGACCCACCCCCAGCATAAAAACTCTGCCCGCCCCCACCTCCACCTGTTTTTTTCTGTCTCCCTAGTGAGACTTACCTTCAGTTCCTCCTTGTGGCGGTGCCGGGGAGTCTTCGTGTTGGTTCTCTGCGACGGCGGTGCCCTCGACGGAGTTCTCCTGGCGATGCCTCCTCTCCTCGTCTCCTTCGTGGATGGGGGCGGAGCGGTGGCTCAGGATGCTGCTGCGTTGTTTGGCGGTCCTCCTGTGGCTGGGGCTGTGTTTCCGGGTCGGGCTGTTTTGGATGCCTCCTCTCGGACTGCACTCTTCTGGGAGACCTGGTAGGACGGGTTTGTGCCCGGTCTTTTATTTTAGATGGCGTTTTTGTGGTTTTAACCTGTTTTTGGCTGTTTCCTAGCCTGGGCTTTCATTGGAGGGTTCCTGCTGGGTTTTTCTCTAGGTGGCTCCCCGCTGGCCGCGGGCGAATTGGTTTCCTCTCCTGTCCGGGCTGTGTTGCGACCGGGAGTGGGTCCTTCCTCTGGTTCCGTCCCCTTTGGAGTTTCCGGCCCTTCCTCTGGATTCTCTGCGGAGGTTGCACCTGACGGCCTGGCGGTTGAACGGCAGGGCTTAGCTGGGTTGGGGGTTCCTGCTCCTTTGGCTGTTACTTTGCAGGCTTCCCGTAGATCCTCTACTCTGCTTTCCTATGCTAGGCATTGGCGTGTCTTTTCGGCCTGGTGTGCTGGCAAGGGTGTTGATCCCACGGTTGCTGACCTCTTTGTGGTGATGCAGTTCCTTCAGGATGGGGCTCTTCTGGGGTTGTCGGTGGCTTCTCTGCGGGTGCAGTGGGCGGCTATTCAGGCTTTTCGGGGCTCCTGGCGTAATTTGCGGGATGACGGGGCTCTGATGCCTCGTTTTTTTCAGGGACTGTTGAATTTGTTTCCCCGCCCTGTTCGGTCCTTCCCTTCGTGGGATTTGCATTTGGTGTTGGATGTCCTGTCTGGTCCTCCCTTTGAGCCCCTTGAGGGTCTTGAGTTGCGTCTCTTGACCTTTAAGACCTGTTTTTTGGTGGCTATCACCTCGGCGCGGCGCTTAGGGGAGTTGGGGGCCTTGTCTTGTAAGTTTCCCTTCTGTAAGGTCTTTTCGGATCGGGTGGTTCTGGTTCCGGTTCCGTCCTTTGTCCCTAAGGTCAGTTCGGCTTTTTACCTCGGGCAGGAGGTGATTTTGCCTGAATTCTGTCCTGCTCCTTCCTCGGCTGAGGATTGTCGCTTGCATTGTTTGGATGTCCGTCGGGCATTGCTGTGGTACCTGCAGGTTGTCGAATCCTTCCGGGTGGGGGACTCTTTGTTTGTTAACTTCGGTCCAGCTCGGAAGGGTGTTAAGCCTTCCACGGCTACTTTGAGTCGTTGGATTCGGTCCGCGGTCTTGATGGCTTACCATCTTAAGGGGGTGGCTCCTCCTGTGGGGGTTCAGGGGCGTTCCACTCGCAGTATGGCGGCTACGGTGGCTGAGTTGCAGGGGGCTTCTGTGGTGGAGATCTGTAGGGCGGCGACCTGGTCTTCTCCCTCTACGTTTGTCCGTCACTATCGTATTGCGAGCCTGGAGCGTTTGGATACTGTTCTGGGCCACAGGGTTTTGTCCTCTATGCGGGACCAGGGATGTTGATCTGATGTGTTTGGGGGCACTGTATTAAATTTTGGTGTTTCTTTCTCACTCAGTTGTCCGTCTCTGTTTTCTTCTGCTTGCTATGTCCTCATTGGTATTGAAGGAAGGCGAGGGAGGGACGGGAGGTAATGCTTCCATTTCTAACGATAATGGCATTACTCCTAGTCCTACTCCCTCGCCTTCCTTCGAGGACCCTCCCTCCCGGTGCGGTTCAACTGAGTGCTAGCTCGGCTTGTTTACGTACAGGTGGAGGTGGGGGCGGGCAGAGTTTTTATGCTGGGGGTGGGTCTGGGTGGGAGGCGGGGCCTCATTGGTATTGAAGGAAGGCGAGGGAGTAGGACTAGGAGTAATGCCATTATCGTTAGAAATGGAAGCATTTCAGTGCCTCCTATTGCACAACAGTGGGGTAACCCAAAAAACGTAGGACCTGGGTACACTTTAGCACAAACAACAAAATGGCCCTGACGGGACTAAAATTTACGGTGGACAAGAAGTTGACCATTTATTGCTCTGCAGAGTTCTTAGGGATGTCAGATTAAGTGACCCTCTAAAACCCAAAACATTCCTTACTTTGGTGTGTCCATTGTACTCTCTTTCCGAAGGAACTAAGGGGCAGATTTACAAGCCCCTTGCGCTGCCAGTACGTCACTTTTTGCGACGCACTGGCAGCGCATTTCACTGCCCCATATTTACAATGACAGGAAAAGCCATCCTGCGTGGCTTTTCCTGTCCTTGTAAATACGGCCCCTTTACACGTAGCACTTTGCGTGAAAGGGGCGTTCCATGGGTGTTGCTGTGGGTGTTTCCACGCAACACTCATGGAACCAGACACATTTCCGGATTTACAAGGAATCGTAAACCTGGAAATGCGTCAGAATGCTAGCCACCCTAGCGAGGCGCAACGAGGAGAAATGTTTTTGTTTCTCCTCGTTTTTTTCCTCTTTCAATGCATGCTGCATTCTACAGCACGCATTGAAAGAGGAAAATGCCTGTAGTGATTGTTTTCGTGCAGGAAGGTACCCCTTCCTGCACAAAAACAATCTCCTCATGACGCAGGCATCCTTGCACCATGGTGCAAGGGTGCCGGCGCATGGCAGCTGTTTGTGCGCCAGCGCAGGGGAGAGCACAGGAATGCGACATATCAGATGTTAAAGCTTTGATATCCATGCTAGAAAATTACTCCCAAATAGGGTATGTTTTTTTTTCTTTTATATAGCGCGAACTAGACCCGAGACATCCGGTATCAGAGTGCTTTACATGAGCACCAGTTTCGTTACAGAAGGACACATTCATTTTTGGTAGGCACGGGGAGATTAAGTGATTTGCCCAGATTTACAGGATGTTGAGCGTCGTTGCCGAGACTCGAGCCCGGTTCCCCAGCTTCAAGGTCGACCGCTCTAGCCATAAGCTACATCCTCTCCTCGTCCTTTTTCGTCTCAACCAAAGCTATATGTGTTCTTCTCTGCCTAAGGTAATATAGGCTTTCCATTGCTGCAGTCAGATAATTCTATTCACAAATACAATATTCTTTCTTAAGACAAATAAGCCAGTTCCTTCCCTTATTTGTCTATGTCAGATACATGGATTACCGAATTACTGTAATTGTTGTATCCATTTTTAGAGTCCATTCTACTGGCTGGGGCGTTGTTGGAAGTTGTTCGGATAGCACCATATTGGTCTGGAGAAGTCACATTCTTTGCCTTTTATTTCAAAGAGGTAGCTCATGCTAACTCTTCTGTTGTGGATATGCTCTAAACAAGAATAATATGGGTCTTCGATCATGTCATGAAATGCACATTTTCCTCACTATTATGTGTTAGGAATGTCCTGATGTTATTAAAGACCCAGAGGCAAGTATTATCCCTGTCTGTGGTATGCTTTTAGAGGTCTTTACCAGCTGTTAACTATCTCCTTCACTTCATAATGTCTACTGTCATCAATCAATCAATCACAGAATTTGTAGAGCGCACTACCTACCCGCGAGGGTCTCAAGGCGCTGGGGAGAGAAAAGGGGGGGGTGCTGCTACTGGTCAAACAGCCAGGTCTTGAGTAGCCTCCTGAAGGTCAGCAGGTCTTGGGTCTGTCGTAGGCTTAGTGGAAGGGTGTTCCAGGTCTTGGCGGCGAGGTGTGAGAAGGATCTGCCGCCGGTGGTTGTTCTTCGAATGCGAGGGACGGTGGCGAGGGAGAGGTCGGCGGAGCGGAGCTGGCGGTTGGGGACGTAGAAGAAGAGTCGTCTGTTGAGGTAGGCTGGGCCAGTCTTGTGGAGTGCCTTGTGTGCGTGGATGAGGAGTTTGAAGGAGATCCTCCTGTCGACGGGGAGCCAGTGCAGGTTCCTCAGGTGGGGGGTGATGTGGCTGTGGCGTGGTATGCCGAGGATCAGGCGTGCGGAGGCGTTTTGTATGCGTTGCAGTCGCTGATGAGCTTGGCCGGGGCTCCCGCGTAGAGGGCGTTCCCATAGTCAAGTCTGCTACTGACGAGGGCCTGGGTGACTGTCCTTCTTGTGTCTATCGGGATCCACCTGTAGATCTTGCGAAGCATGCGGAGGGTGTTGAAGCAGGAGGAGGAGACTGCGTTGACTTGCTTGGCCATGGAGAGCGTTGAGTCGAGGATGACTCCCAGGTTGCGTGCGTGGTCGGTGGGTGTCGGGGCTGCTCCCAGCGTCATTGGCCACCAGGAGTCGTCCCATGTTGAGGGGTTGGAGCCGAGGATGAGGACCTCTATCTTGTCCATGTTCAGCTTTAGTCGGCTGATCTTCATCCAATCGGCGACCGCCTTCATTCCTTCATGGAGATTGGATTTGGCGGCGAGGGGGTCCTTGGTGAGGGAGAGGATCAGTTGAGTGTCGTCGGCGTAGGAGATAATGTTGAGGTCGTGCTGTCTGGCGATGCGTGCGAGTGGGGCCATGTAGATGTTGAACAGTGTTGGGCTGAGGGAAGATCCCTGGGGTACGCCGCAGATGATCTCGGAGGCTTTGGATCAGAAAGGTGGGAGGCGGACTCTCTGGGTTCTGCCGTCGAGGAAGGAGGTGGTCCATTCCAGGGCCTTGTCTCGGATCCCTGCGTCGTGGAGGCGTGCGCGTAGAGTGCGGTGGCAGACAGTGTCGAAGGCGGCGGAGAGGTCCAGCAGGATGAGGGCTGCGGTCTCACCGTTGTCCAGCAGGGTCCTGATGTCGTCGGTGGCGGCGATGAGGGCAGTCTCAGTGCTGTGGTTGCTGCGGAACCCCGATTGGGATGGGTCCAGGATGCTGTCATGCCAAGCCAATGATTGCTGCAGATAATAGATTTTGATGAAAGAGGGACAGGCTATCTTCTAGTCGTCATGTTTTTACTTCTATTACTCTTTACGGATTTTCAAGTTTAACTGTTACTCACCTCAAGAGAAGACAATGTCTTGCTCGCAACTGAGTATTATATATAGACTGTAACATAGGCAGGGATATTTTCTTCTATTAACCTTTGACTGATAAGAAGCAAGGTTGAAAGCATAAAACTCACCTCCATATCTTTAATAAAATCAGGACCTTTATGACTCATAATAGTTAGGAAAATCTGCATTGTCTGTTCTCTGCAATTGTTGTTCTTCTTTTTTGCCACATATCACCTCGGATAAGCACTGTCTTGATCTCGTCTGCCCCTCGTGCTTATGTCGGGGTCAAGTTTCAGTCAATACATGACCCAGGCGCCACCCGGCACTACACATCAAAAGCTGACCAAGAGGTATAATCATCAGACATGATGGTCTTCGATCGATTTCCAAAAGATTCCAGAATGTCACAAATTCTGTCTGGCTCTTACTCCGATTAATCTTATTATCCAGTTCCCTAAAATATCTCACTGACAGTACCGGTCGGTGGTGGGAGTGCCGCCGGGCGCTGACGTGGGGCGGGGGAGGGGCAGGGTGGGGGTAGTAAACTATGGATTGCGGCGGATTACAGGTAAGTAAACATATAAATAAATAAAACGAATTTTGTTTCTCGCGCTGCATCGCCAAATGCGATGCAGCGCGAGAAACGAAATTCGTTTTATTTATTTATATGTTTACTTACCTGTAATCCGTCGTAATCCATAGTTTACTACCCCCCACCCTGCCCCTCCCCCGCCCCACGTCAGCGCCCGGTGGCACTCCCACCACTGACCAGTACTGCTCACTGAGTTGCACCTATCCCGCCAGGTTGGGGGTGAGGGTTGACAACACACTTTACATATCTCCCTCCTCGCCCGAAGGACAAGATAAAATATCTACAGACTTTGTAACTTCGAGAGGCCCCCAGGTCCAAATCCTCACTGTACCAAACAAAACATAATCAAGGTGGGTCTTACCTCCACTTCCAGTCCCAAGATGTCAGAGATTGTCTTGCCCACACCTGTCCAGAAATCTTTCAGAGCGGGGCAGTTGGTGAACATATGGATGTCTTCCGCCTCTCGAGCTCCACACTGCTTGCATGTAGATTCCGCATCTCCTCCTATCTTGGCCAGCTTCACCAGGGTCCAGTAGACTATAAGATGAAGAAATGGTTTCTCCTTAATGTAGCAGATTTAATCACAGAATAAAGCATGTTCATATATGCTTGCCATAACTCTTCCAACTCTGCACTTGGCAAGTATCCTTCCCAGACCAGATGGGTGAGTCTCATGCTTACTTCTGCAGCTGCACACAATATGTCCATAATAGCATGATACCGCTTTCTTTCTTGGTTTTGAATCGTGAAGATCCTTTTCCATAGAGTTTAGCTCAGCATCAATCCATCCCTGGGTTCTAAGTCATGCGGTTATCTGATAAATCCTAAACATGGAAATCGCCCCGTCAGTCAACTCCTTCCTAGTGTCCCAAGAGAGGTCCTTTCCCCTTTCCACCATCTGCCCCAGTACAAGATTCCGGACTCCCTCAGGGGTCTTGCCGAACTATCCAGTAGGGGTTCTGGGGGTCCCTGGTGAATCCTACACCGGTGACCTCTTACTATAGTATGAAATCCCCAGGAGACACCGCAGCCCATACCACATTTTAGCCCCAGCCTTCAAGCACTTCAGCCGCACTTTCTGGAAAAATTTAGGAGCCCCGAACTTGTACATAAAACCAACCTTGGGCAAATTGTTCAGCATGACGCTATCCATATAAAAGATGTAATTCTCCCCTCTATTTTCATGAGGGATTTCATATCAAACTCTAGCAGAATGTTATCGAACAGATACAAGAACTTGGGTGAGATAGACATTTTAACAAGGTTTACTCAGCCATGCAGGGTGAGGGGGAGATTCTGCCACCTTTTTAGAATTGCAACTACTTCTTTACAAACTTTATCCAAATTCACCGAGAGCACCCTCCCAGATCATGTAATATTGTGAATCCCAGATATCGTAATTCTTTGGAGATCTGAATATCCCGATGGTCCTGGTTCCATACCATAATCTCGGTCTTTGTTTCATTTATTACATAACTAGACAGCTTCCCAAAAGACTTCACCTCTGCCATTAAACATGGTATGGCAGCGTCAGCGTCTGAAGTTTAAAGCAGCAAGAACATCAGCATATAAAGCTATCTTTCTAGAAAACGTCCCACCGTAAATGGCCTTATTTCACTGTTTAACCTTGAACTTTATGCCAGGGGTTCAATGTATAAAACAAAATGAATAGGAGACAGAGGGCAACCCTGTCTTTTCACACTACCTATCCTAACTGGGGAGGTAAGATTGACATCAACTAGCACCTGGGTGTGTGGTGCTCTGTAAAGCTTACTCAGCACATTCTGAACACCATCCCCAATTCCAAAATTCTTTAGTGTACTGTGGTACTGTTAGGAGACTGGGCTAGAGGTAATGGCAAGAAGGCTTATCTGGTTTAGCAATGGTGCCTGTTTTATTGGTATTGGTTTGATAGCACAATAGACAGAGTTGATAATTAACATGAACATTCCACAAGTAATGGATCTCTTCTTCTCTCTTTTAGGATGGCAGGCGTTGCTGGATCTTACCCCGGATGTTCTCCATAAAAAAGAGAAAGTGAGCCGTAAGTAGGAGTTTTGAGGTCCTGTCTATAGCTATTTGTCACCAACACCAGTTTGTGGGAGGAAACAATACGCCTTTCCTTAACTGTGAAACTGGGGTAAAGGAAAAACAAAAGGAAGAAAAAAACATTAGGCACAAAACTAGGTAAATCCCTTTTTGTTGTAAAGATTCTGTTTTCCAGAGATCCTCCCACTTCACTAGGGAAAATTAAGGAGTCAGAAAAATAATAGGGAAGAACACATATAAATCATTCTCCTCGGACAGCGCTGCTCTCTTAGAGCTTTAAATCAATCTTTAATATTGCATTATAGGGCTAGTAATCTCTGGTTTTGTTTTGTACTTCAGGGTAGGTCAGTTACTGACCATAAGCATCCCTCCACCTCCACCCAAGTGACCCGTGCCCCGTCTCACACCCACCTCACTCAACCCACTCCCAAACAGTACCCTCTGCTCCAGGTACTCACATGCTCAGCCGCAACTCTCCTGAGTTGTGGCGGCTAGTCGGCATCCTCCGGAGCCATCTACCATTTGTCGGGTCCTGACTCAGCATCTTCTTTCTCCGAGCTGAGAGTCTCCTGCTGGGCTCCGAAGTTGGTTCCTTCATCCTATTGACCCCCTCTCTCCTCCTTGGATGACGGCCACGATCCTCTCGCCTTCTCGGTCGTCGGTTTTTCTCCTGCTTTCCTTAGTCCTCTGCTTGAGATGTGGTTTCCTCCCTCTTCTGGGTTCGGGACCTCCTTTTGTCCTTCCCCAGTGAGCTCCCATTGGTTGTGGGGTTGGGCCTGTTTAAAGAGACAGGCCCTTGTTGGCTTTCTCAACAACTGAGTCTTTTCTTTGCAGGTGGGATGTTGTCGTGGAACACCCTCGGGCTGTCAGGAACATGACCCCAGGTAAGTGCCCTCTCACATGTCCCTACCAGATATTTGCAATTGACACGGTTGAAAACTTTGGCCGCATCGAGGGTTACAATAGACAGGGGAGCTCCTTGAGATGTGGCAAGGTCTATTGAGCCTATTAGAGTGTGTGTCAGCTCTCTCATTTGCATCCCGGATAAGAAGCACTTCTGGTCCTCATTAATTAAACTGCCCACTACCTTGCACAAGTGGGGTGCCAAGATACTTGTAAAGACTTTATAACCGCAATTCAACAGTAAAATCAGGCAATATGATTGACACTATGTGGGGTTCTTACCATGTTTAAAATAGAGATGACTGCCTCGTTCCAAGACTCTGGTAGGTAGGGGGCCCTCAATAACACAGCTTTAAATAATTCAAGCCAGACCAGGATCACTACCTCTGGCAGCAGGATGTAAAACTCATGTGGGATCCTGTCAGTTCCTGCATCTTTTCCTCTTTTAAGCTTTTTACCTACGGTCAGGATTTAATTCCCTGTTATTTAACTAGTCAGGGATTGCTGCTGCTCAAGGGTAAGTTTAGGCAGATACTTATCAAGTAACCAATCATCCCGCTCCTCCTCATCCACCTCAAGAGTTTCTGTCCCCTCCATGTCCTGCACCACCCTATCCTCCTCATCAACCCTAATCTTCCTGATATAATTTTGTGTTCTATCCATCCTAGCCTTCCTTGCCAACAACTTTCTACAGCTCTCACCATGCTCATATTCCCTCAGCTTGCTCACCTCCCACTGATGTAGTACTTTCTCCTCCAACTTCAGCTTGAACTTTAATTGCAGATCCTCCAACTTTCCTTCTAAACCTTTCCTGCTCTCCCCCTGAATATAAGTTGATTTCAGTTCTGTTTCTACTATAGCAACCTCCTCTTCCGTCTGCTGTACCAGCATCCTTTCTCTCCTATTCCAGGTGATAGAGGAGCTTTTCAGTGCCCCCCTTAAGTAGGCCTTAAGTTCATCCCATACTTTAAGATTGGGGGCGGATGCCATATTCCATCTAAAGAAATCCCCGAGCCTTCCTCTAACTCCTGCATGAAGTGCGACATGCATTCCTTAAAGTGTGTACAGAAGTGTGGTCAAGTAATTCTACTGTTCTTCATGGAAGAAATTGTGCAGATTTGTTGTCAGTCTTCTCATCTTCACCTGTCTGACGCCTCACAGAATAAAATCCCATCAACATTCCAATGCAGGCTGCAGTGCCAACTGTGGGAATGTTCCAATACCCTAACGGGAAGGAGTGTAGGAATATACTGCAACTGCAAATACATATTACAACACATCTTCCCTCCAAAGATTTTTGAAACAAAAAACTTAGGCACAAATATTTAGAGCAAGCAAGTAACAATACATGAAGGAACTATAATAAAACAATACAGGAAAAATGTAACGCAACTGATGACATATGGTGCAAATAACGGAGCTTACACAATGAGAAATATTCACTTACTCACAGTGTAATCTTTATGCCATACAGGATATTTTGATTTGTCTTTTAGATGTCATTCCCTTATAGGCACCACTGTCATTTTTTCCAGAAGCGTACTCCACAGTGGTTTTTGATGGAGGGTTATGTTTGACCAGTCTGTCTATGCTCCAACTCTGCCTATTGTCCATTATAGCAACATTCTGTTTGGTCTTGGAAATAAGTATGTGTTCAAAATATTTAGAATCAAGACCACCGCTTCCCACAGTTTTTTTAGGTCGAGCCTAGAGTCAGCGCGCAAGCGCTGCTCTAGGGAAGATCTGTGGTAGTTCAGTACGGTAGAGAAGCCCCGCCACCTACCCCGCCCATATTTTTCATTGGCTTGTGTCTTTGTCCTTAGTAAATGCTGGCTTCTGATTCCTAAATAGGCTTGTTAGTCCCTCCTTAGTACGGCCGTGTGGTCATTTGATTCTTCCCATGGCTACTGGCCCCTTTACTTTGGTTCTTACACCGTAAGCACTATCAGGCACATGCATCAACGGTTTTTGCGAGCGCAAACGGTGCGATTCGCAAAAATCGGCCGTTTGCGCCCGCAAAAAGGCCTTTTGCGATGCATTAAAGTGTTAGGCACTCGCAATTTAAGAAATCACAATTTATTGTGATTTCTTAAATTGCGATTGCATTTAAGGAATCTCAATTTGCGATTCCTTAAATGCAATGCTAGAAGCACTTAGAAATAGCGAATTCGCTATTTGGGGCCGCAAAATACAGAGAAGTTACTCTGGTCTGTATTTTGCAAAAACCTTGAAAAATGCACTAAAGTGCATTTTTCAAGGTTTCAGGTTACACACACACATGCCCTTGGGGCATGTGTGCGCGTCAACATGGGTGCACATCACAATTTCAGGGGTGCAACAGGGTGTCATTTTGACACCTTTGCACCCTTGAAGTGCATGCGCAATTTGCGAGTACCTATTGGTACTCGCAAATTGCGCATGCAATTTCCCATTCATTCCTATGGGCCTACATTCCTATGAGCCTGTAGGCCCATAGGAATGAATGGGAAGCCATTCCTTAATTGCGACTCGCAATTTGCGAGTCGCAATTAAGGAATGTTTAGAAATCGCTATTTTAATAGCGATTTCTACATGCATTTGCTTTTGAGAGTCCCTAATTGCGATTCCTTAATAATCGCAATTAAGGACTCACAAAAGCATTTCTTGATGCATGAACCCCTATATTCTTTATTGAGTGTGTCCTACTTGAGGCAGGACGACATGCTTTGTTTACTTTCAGCGCGCTGTGCGCGCTTTCACTTTTGATTTATTGGAACCACTTCATTCCGTCTGAAGACATCCATCGAAGCGCTGCTCCTATGCCCTGTTACCTCAGCGTCCGCACCCCTGCCCCACCATCTACCCCAGCGACGTAATCTGCCCCAGCCCCTTGAACTGGCCGTTTGTTCCAGCACACACGCTAATTCCCCTGGATCTCTTCTCTGAAACCAGAATCTGCCATTTCGCCCCGTGACCGGCCTTCTTGCCCCCAGGATCTGCACTCTTGCCCCCCGGATCTGCCTCCTACCCCGGGATCACCCTGAGTGCTGCCAGGGAAGCCCTGTGTGTTGCCGGTGGTGTCTGTCTGGGCCCCCTTCACTGCTGGATTTTGGATTTTACGCACAGCTCACCGTCTCCTGCAGCGGACCCCCAGTCCCGGCCGTCCGGCCCCTACCTTGCACCTGCCCCCGGTGAGTCCAGCTTGCACCGGTCCCTGTGTGTACTGGAGGCGCGTGGGTTGCGTCCTGGGGTGTGGGATGGGGCTCGTGAGTGTGAACAATATCTTACTGTTTCAGTGCAGCTTTTTATAGATTATCGGTATGCACCTGGCTGCTCCATCTAGAGAGGGGGGGGCTGCCGATGTCTGAGCCCGCTCTCTTTCAAGATTCCATGACACAGTGGCTCGTGCATTTCTTAACTTCACTTCGGCTCATTAATTCGAGGGGGGCCTGCCTCAAACTCTATATTTCTGGGGGTACCCCCACTAATCTTCAGTGGTCAGCTGGCAGATAACTCCATCAACCCGCCCCAATACACGGACCCCGCAAGATGCCCCCCATACTTGCACCCCTGCAGGAGAGGCAGCCCGAGGAGTGCGCGGAATGGCCACTGTACATAGGGGGTCCTAAGTGTGGAGTGAGGGGTGGGAGCACCCCCCACCTTTGGGACAGAGTTTGCTGCTCTTCATGGTGTTTCTAAGAAGGGGGGGCGGGGTGTTACGGGTCCACTCCTTCCCAGGGGCTCCTGCTCTCTACTGTGGTGGTGGGAGGTAGTTCACCGGTGTGCCCTAGTATTGCTGGGGTTCAGACAAGGGTTTCATTATAGCGAGTTCCCGGAGCGCCCTCCCAAAACCCCTGAGTTTCTGTTCTCCCCTCTAGAAGTATAGTGTATCAATATGGAGGCGTGTGACGGATCTGCCCCCTCCCCCAGCCTCGCTGGAAATACTACTTAATGTACAGCTCCTTAATATGGATAGAAGGGCCGGACCCAACCCCCCAAAAAAAGAATGAGGCCGATACTCTTCACTGCGAGGTCCTCAAAACGGGTTGACAGTGACACCCGAGGCTTGTGCCTCCAGTACCGGGTTTGTACTTCACAGAGGGTGCCCCTGAGGTTAGCACAGTGAGAGGGTCCCTGCTCAGGGGGTTGGCACTGAGGTGATGCGAGCGCCATTGGAGACGGACTCCCTTCCGTTCACTCACTCACTGACTGCCCCGTGTGCACATTCGCCCCTCAGAGTGACCTGTGAGTTGCCTTGAGCATGTGTCTGCCAGTGCAGTGGCGAAGCTATCAACAGTACTGCAGGTGCAGTGGCCCTGGGTCTCATTGGAGACGTGGGGTCATGTCCCTTGCTTGCACCAGGGCCCAGGGTACCCTTGCTGCAGCAGTGTGACAGGGCGACGGGTGGCCATAGGCACCTGCTGCACGGACCAGGACCTGGGACCGGCGTCCCACTCTTTTGTCAATGCTTTGCTTGGGGCGCTTGTGTCACTTGTGTGCAGTGCGCGCCACAGGGTCTTGAGGAGACTGGCGGGGTTGTGTCCTCACGTGTGTTGATGCGCACCGCTGTCAGGTACATTGGAAGTAGTCCCTGGGATCTGCTAGTGAACACTGAGTGTGGCTGAGGAGATGCCGGGTCCCTTTCAACCCCGAGGGTAGGACCAGAAAGCCGCGCCTTGGATCACACGACGGCGTGGATCAGCAGCTCTTGGGTCTGAAAGGGAGGTGGGAGGTTTAAGGACCCCACTTTTCGGGGTGAGGTAGCAGGCTGCCAGCTCCCTGGTGAAGTGAAAGGCACGCGTCTCTGGGTTTCAGGGTGGCTGGTGGGGCAGTGCATGGTCAGTTCTCAGGAGAGGTAAGAGGCAGGTGGCTGTTGGTTCTCAGAGTAAGGTAGAAGACGTGCGTCTTCCAGTGCTTGGGTTGAATAGCGGGCGATAGGGTGTCCTTTCTTAGAGTGAGGTGTGAGACCGCAGACTGTCAGTTCTCGGAGTGAGGTGTGCATGAGTTGTAGGGAGCAGGCTGTCAGTTCTGAGTGGCAGGTGCCATTTTCTATGGTGAGGTGTAAGTAAGGGAGTTCTCAAAGAGAGGTGTAAGGGAGCAGGCTGTCAGTTCTCATTGAGAGGTGTAAGGGAGCAGGCTGTCAGTTCTCATGAAGCAGGCTGTCAGTTCTCAGGGTGAGGTGTAAGGGAGCAGGCTATCATTTCCTTGGGTGAGGTGTAAGGGAGCAGGCTGTCAGTTCTCAGGGAGAGGTGTAAGGGAGCAGGCTGTCAGTTCTCAGGGTGAGGTGTAAGGGAGCAGGCTGTCAGTTCTCAGGATGAGGTGGGCGGCTCATAGTTCTCAGGCTTGTAAGCTGTCAATGGTTAGGGCATTGTGTTAGGCACCTTGATGTCAGTCTCAAATGAGGTGTTAGTCAAGATGCTTCGGTTCTCATGGTGATAGGGAAGGCATTCATCTCTCAATTTTCAGGTTAAATAGTGAGGTGCTAGGCTGTCAGTTCTCAGGTTGAATAGTGGGACAGCAGGCTGTCCATTACCAGGGTGAGGTGTGAGGCAGCAGACTGTCAGTCCTCTGGGTTAGGTAGCAGACTGTCAGTTCACAGAGTGAGGTATGAGGCAGCAGGCTGTCAATCCTCAGGGTGAGGTGTGAGGTGGCAGACAGTCAATCCTCAGGGTGAGGTGTGAGGCAGCAGGCTGTCAGTTCACAGGGTGAGGTGTGAGGCAGCAGGCTGTCAGTTCACAGGGTGAGGTGTGAGGCAGCAGGTTAGCAGTCCTCAGGGTGGGATGTGAGGCAGCAGACTGTCAGTTCAAAGGGTGAGGTGTGAGGCAGCAGGCTGTCAGTTCACAGGGTGAGGTGTGAGACAGCAGGCTGTCAGCCCTCAGGGTGAGGTTAGAGGCAGCAGACTGTCACGACCAATACCACCAATACCACCACCACCAAAACCACCAATACCACCAATACCACCACCACCAATACCACCACCACCACCAATACCCCCACTACCAATACCACCAATACTACTACCAATACCACCACCACCACCAATACCACCACCACCACCAATACCACCACCAATACCACCACCACCAATACCATCTCTACCAATACCACCACCACCAATACCACCATCACCACCAATACCGCCACCACCAATACCATCACCACCACCAATACCCCCACCACCAATACCCCCACCACCAATACCCCCACCACCAATGCCAATACCACCAACGCCAATACCACCACCACCAATACCACCACCAATACCACCACCACCACCACCACCACCAATACCACCACTGCCAATACCACCACCATCACCACCAATATCACCACCAATACCACCACCACCACCAATAGCACCACCACCAATACCACCACCACCACCAATACCACCACCACCAATACCACTACCACCAATACCACCTCTACCAATACCACCACAACCACCAATACCACCACCACCACCAATACCACCACCACCAATATCACCAATACCACCACCACCACCAATACCACCACCACCAATACCACTAATACCAATACCACCACCACCAATACCACCACCACCACCAATACCACCACCGCCAATACCAGTACCACCACCACCAATACCACCACCAATACCAATACCATCACCACCATCACCACCACCAATACCACCAATGCCACCACCACCAATACCACCACCACCAATACCACCACCACCAATACAACCACTACGAATACCACCACCAATACCACCACCACCAATACCACCAATACCACCACCGCCAATAACACCACCACCATCAATACCAATACCACCACCACCAATACCAATACCACCACCTCAGCTCCTCTCTCTCACTAGTAATAGCAGGGGCACTGTACGAGGCCAGAGCTGCAGCCGAGACCATCCCTCCCTCCCGCAATGCCTGCCATTAAGCACAGCCCGCCCTGCACCAGGAGGTGAAGCCAGGGCCCTACTACAGCTGGAGTGTTTTTTATTAGGCTAAAGATAGCAATGGCATTACGCAATGCCACACTGCACACTCAAATCACGGAGAGGGCAGGAAATAGCCCGCCCTCCCGCTCTTCCTCCTGAGCAGCGACAGTGTAATGACAGAGCGAAAGGTGTTGGAGCGCTTTGTTAGTGTTTATAGCTCGATCATATGTAACTCTCACTTTACACTTTGTGTCTGTGTAATTTACAACACTTACACATCTTCTTAACAGCAGTATTTATCACTACTTTGAAGACGTCACAGGCCGTTCTCTTCCTCTGATATTTACAATCTAACAAGTGGTTGAGAAGGCCCTTTATTGCAATGCAATTGGTCTTGCATTTGCGAGAGTTTAAGCTATTAGTATTGTAAATGACAATGCCTTTTAATTATGTTTTAAATCCCAAAATATAAATAAAAGGCATTGTCATTTACAATGCCAATAGCTCAAACTCACGTGAATGTGAGACCTATTGCATTGCAAATGCTTGTTTAACATACACCCACTCACCAGCTTTCCAGCGTTGCTGTTTCATCCCCTGTTTCATCCCCTGGTTATTGTCATAATAAGCCTTGTATTTGGATTGGTGTAGATTAAGTTTGTTTTTACCAACATTGAGTTGTGCCCAATTCTGTCACCACCACCCATCCCAGTGGGAAACTGTTTGGTGCTGGGTTTCCTGCCTTTCAAGGCTGAGAATGGAGATAAATTAGTGATAGAATTAGGAGTAGTATGGTACGCCCATAGCATGTCCTGATTAACATTCTCTACATTCAAGTGGTTTATGCTAGTAAATTGGATGCACTCTTTGACCATTTGATTACCTCTCTCTACGAGACAATTAGCATTTGGACAATACAATGCAGTTTTTTTGATGGATAATGTTCAAATAAGAATGGAAATCTGTCATAAACAATGACGTAAATTGTACCCCACTATCGGTAACGATTTTGGATGGTATACCCTCTGTGGTAAATGTGTCTTTTAAGAAGTTTATTAGAGACTCTATTGTAATTTGATTTACCATCCTAGTAACCACTTAGTGAGAATGGTAATCAACCAAAAGAAATACAAAATCTTTGACAACTCCAGAATGATTATTTGGATTAATTATATCAAGGGCCAGTAGTTTTTAACATGGTTTATCATGGATGACTACCGGAGATATGGGTGTTTTGTGGAAAAGTTTAGATTTATCACTGTTTGTCTAAATAGAGCAATCCTTGACTTTGATTCAACAATGGAATCCATGTTTGGGAACCAAAAACATTCTCTAACGCGTAACTTGGTAAGGCTTCTCACTAGATGACCTTCATAAGCAAGGTCAATAATCGTACTTCTCAAAATCATGGGAGGAATGATCTTGTCATTCCTAAGGATAAAATTGTTGTTATCATTAATTTCTTATCTAACTTCCCAATAACCTTTAATGTCATCATCCACCTCACTTTTATTATTTGGTCAACCATGAAGTGCATAGGACTTTAGCTTGATCAATGAATCATTCTCAGAAATAGCTGCATTACATTCATCATTAGTAATAGCTGATCTCCAGTACAGGACACTCCGATGTTTCAAACTCCACCTTTATGTCTAAAGAAGCTCTCGATAAGAAGTCAGCAGCAGTATTTTGATTGCCAGAGACATATTCAAGCTTGTAACAGAAGCTTTCTAAACCCAGAACCCATATGGCTATCCAGGGAGTGCTGCTGTATGACCCTTTGGTTGAGAACATGTAGTTAAGGGGTTTGTGGTCCATACGAATGTCAAATTGTATACCCCCAGATAAAACTTGAAATGCTTAACGGCCCAGTAGCATGCCAGGGCTTCTGTTTCCACCACAGAATAATTTGACTCTGGTTTGCTGAGGGCACGAGAAGTGAAGGCCACAATTCCTTCCTTGCCATCAATGATTTGAGACAACGTAGTGCCTAAGCCTCGATTTCTGGCATCCTTGTTAGAATCATTTTCCTCTTCTGCTCAAAATTGCATGAAAAGGGGGCTGACAGGATAGCTTTTTGAAGGATAGCTGATGTTCTTCAGCCCATTTGTAGTAACATGGTTCTTTAACAAATCCCTAAGGTTGTGTGTAAGATCCGAAAGGTTTTTAACATATTTTTCCATGAATTCCGCTAGTCCTAAAAAGGATTTAAGCTTGTCCTTATTTCTTGGAGCATTACAATTATTGACAGTCTCAAGCAAGCAAATCTTGGGCTTGAATCCCTTTTTGGAAATGGTATGACCTAGGTACTCAAGAGCACTCACACCAATTTGGCATTTTTCTTTTCTTAAAGTGAGACCAGCCTCCCTGAGTTCGTCTAGTACAATTCTTAAATTCCTATCATGCTCATCCACCATGGCTCCCTATATCAGAACATCGTCCTGAAAGCATAGCATTTTGGGTACCTCATCTAAAATGTGCTGCACACTTTTCTGAAAGACTGCTGCAGCAGATGCCAATCCAAATGGCATTTTGCAAAACATAAAAGAACCCATGGGTGTGGTGAATGCAGTCAACCCTCTGGACTCTGGATGTAACTCCACCTGATGGTATACATTGGAGAGATCCAGAATGGAGAAACACACAGCTTTTCCCCTGGTGCTTAGCATCTCGTGAATACAGGGAAGAGGGTGTCTTTCAATCTATATGCTCCTATTCAGGTCGCGCAAATCCGCACATAATCTAATATCATTACCCTGATTTTCCTTTGCAATTACATTGGAAGATAGCCAATCTGAAATTTCAATGGGCTGTATTATACCAAGTGCTTTTAATCGGACTGGTTCTCAGCCATGATTTGCTCTGGGTTATTAGGATCCAATTTAATTCCCAGTTCTTTCTGGTGCTGCCAACCCATCAAATTGGATTCCTCCCTAACTACATACACCTGGCCCACAGTGGAACGATCCTTGAAAGTTATGAGAGATTTAAACATACCCTTGAGATGAATCAGGTTTTTATTGAATGCACTAGGAGCAATAGCTGGATTAAGCAGATTATATTTTATTGAATCCCGTAATATTCATAAAAGTAGATGGAGAGCCCAATTCTGCATATACTTTAATGAGATTACCATCAATGTAAATGTTGCATTCTGGGTAGTTGATAGGATGAACCATATCATCATCTTTTACTGTAAAATTATTTTCCTTACCACTTGGCTATTCTCCTCAGAAATGTTATCACTGCGTTTGTCATTTCTAGATATATCCTGCACATCCTTGTGAAGAGGCCCTTCTTGTTACACTTCCTACAAGTAGCTGTTCTGGATTGGCAGTTAGTAAAATTGGCAAGATGACTGCTACTCTCACAACGGTAGCATCATAACCTGTTATTCTCTACATCAGTTCTCAGATGGGGAATATTAGTATTTTTTTATCTTAAATACATCAGCTTCTGATTTCTCCTCACTAATCTTGATACTTGTTCTGTAGTGGGTATGGCTCTGATCTCTTTCAAGCATATGACGGTATGTTCAATGGACTTAGCAATTTCTAAGGTTTCATGCAAATCTGGTTGTTTCTTTAATAACTTCTCTTGAATTCTAACGTTATTGGTACAGCGAACCATTTGATCTCTAATGAGAGAGTCATTCAATTCTCCAAATTAAACAAACCACTCAACCCTCCGAGAGAAGCTTCATAGTTCGTTACGCTCTCTTGTTTGCCTTGAGTGCGGAAGAAAGATTTATGATGCTCCAGAACAATGATAGTTTTGTCCCCAAACTGATTTTCTAATTTCAAGTAGCTAATTTTATATTCATCAGGCTCACCATCATCATTCTCGTCGTGAGGTGATTCTGGTTTATGAAGCGATTCTTAAATTTTCCTGCCATGAGTGCCTAAATTATGGATTAAAATGTGTTGCTTTTTACTGGGCTAAACTTCTCACCTCCGATAGCCATCAAAGTAAGATTCAAAAGTCTTCACCCATTCTTTCAGTGGAATGTTGGGTTCCCCTATTTCATTTAAAAATGTGGTAGGTTGAGACATACCTGCAGCTGCCATCATGAATAGAGGGTAACAAGCAATGAGGTAAGTACAAAAATATGAGAAATATTGACTCTGACTTTGGCACTTTCAACCTAAACTATTTGTAAGACTGAATGAAAGTACACAAAATTGACATAAACCTTGGCACTTTAAACCTAAGCTGTCAAAGAGGGGGAGAAACAAAAACTAGTACCTCTGTTTTGCTCGTATTACACTGGAGGTTCCTCTGGCACATCCATTGAAACACTGCTGACAGACACACTTCAAATCTGCATTGGGCACCAACGAATTTCCAGTCCCAAGTTAGAATAATCTGCGTGTTGTCAGCGTAAGAGATGATCTGCACTCCAAAGGATTCCACCAGGGTTTCCAAAGGGGACATATAGACATTGAACAATGTCAGACTCAAGGCAGAGCCCTGGAGAATCCCAAACTCATGGACTTAGAGTCTGATGCAAATGGCACCATCCACACTGACTAACCTCTGTTCGATAAAAAGGAACACAGCCAGGCCAGTGTGGTCCCACACAACCTGATGTCCAGCAAGTGTTGCATCAGGATAGGATGGGCGACCGTATCTGACACAAGGCCACATTCTTCCTGTTGAGTCTGAGACCTCAACCAAAGCAGATTCTGTACTGTTTCCACAGCAAAAGCCCTATTTTGAAGGGTGCAGCAATTGGTTATCATCGAGATAGCTGGAAAGTTGAATGTTGATTAATTTTTTGAGGATCTTAGAAAAGTCTGGTAACAGGGAAATCGGCCAGTAGTTGGCCAGATTTATCTGCCAAAGGTTTTTTGAGTGGTGGGACCAACCTTGCATTCTTCAAGCAACTAGGAACAAAGGCCTGGTGCAATGAGCTGTTTATCAACACATTCAGGGCGGGGTTTATGGCCTCCACATTAGCACCCAAGATTCAGGGAGGGCAGGGGTCATCAGGGGACCCCAACTTACAGGCTCTAAGGGCATGCTCAGAATCCTCCAATGAAATGGGGGAAAACTCTGTAAGGGAGCAAGAAAATGGAAGAGGAACTGTCACGGGCTAATCTATAGACCAGACTGGCTCACTGTTATTAGTGGCAGTGGATACTCATTGGCCAACTGACCCATAAGAGTCAATGCTGTTTTTAGTACCAGCAGCTTTCAAGGACCCAACAATGCCCAGAGTCTTGTTCTCAAAAAGGTGTGAAAGTTGAGAACAGAGTTTCAGTGAGGCTTCCAGGGGCTGGCGGAGAGAGAGTGTGGGGGTTGGTAAACTTCTTAGTGATTTTAAAGACCTCTTTAGGTAGATTATTAGACCTGGTGATTTCATCAGTGAAGTACTTTGCTTATGCATTTTTTACTTCTCTGTGATAAATAGATAGGTCCTGTTTGTAGCGCTCCTTATCCTCAGGCAGAAAAGCTTGTGTCAAGCTCTCTTGAGCTTTTTGCAATGTTGACACATTAATTTAAGAGCCTCATTGAACCTAGGAGCTGATGGCCGTCACTGACCACCCAAACCTGATTTAATGGATGCCACTTGGTCGGCCATATTTCCTAACCAGGCATTAACTACCAGTGCATCTGCTTCGATATTACCAGAGATCACCGGAGCACTGTTATTAAGGATAAAGATGGTTTCCTCAGTCCTTACCTTGGCCCAGTTATGATAAGGAAGTGCAGCGTTAGGCCTTCTGCATCTGGGGCCATGCTCCAATGACCAGCAGAAATACACTGTAGAATGATCCGACCAGGTGTTGCCCAGAACCTCTACAACTTTGATAAAGCCATTGGAAAAGAGTGGCTCAAGCAGATGAACCGCAGGATGGGAAGGTTTATCCACAAATTGTTCCAAGCAGACATAATGTCCTATAGAAGGGAGTCATTATGGTCCTCTGACTTGTCCAAGTGGATGTTTAGGTCACCCAGTACCGAGAAACTGGAATATTTTAACAGGTAACTGGACAGACAGTCATCCAATGATGAAAAAAGAAATTGGTAGCCAGACCAGGCGGACGATAAATTAGTATTCCAGACACAGATTTGGCAGCTGAAGGAGAAAAACAAAAGCCCATGGATTCAATTCTACAGAGTTCAGGAGTCTCAAAAGAGGTAATTTTAAAAGAGCTTTTAGAGATTCTGACTATGCCCCCCCCCTTACCCACTCTATCATGGTGAGCCATTAAATAGCTCACAGGGATAACGAGAGCAATATTCAGGGCAGAACTTTCACTCATCCATGTCTCAGTGAGGAAAAGAATATCCAAATGTTCCTCACTAAGAAGCTCAAATATGTGCAGTGCGTTTTTTTGAAGAGAATGAACGTTTGTTAATGCTGCCTGAATCCTTAGCATATTGGCACAGTGATTAGTGACCTTAAGGGGGCTATTGGCCTGAAGGGCATTCACAAAAGACCAACCGTCATGCAGTTTAAAGGAACACAAAGAGCATGTAAGTGGCACAACAGGGGAAAACAGGTCCAATTGCCTCAAAGATACGACACCAGAATTCAAAGCTAAGATCTCTGAAAGGTTTGACCAGCATGGCTGGCGCTGAGCGCGGAACGAACACGGACGGGCGCAGACGTGCTTGCCTCAGGTGCTCCTTTGGCCCACCAGTGGCGCGTCCGCCCACCGGCCCCTCTTATGTCCCTAGAGGACATCCACCAGTGGCAACTAGACCGCAACTGAAAAGATGGCAGCCTGAAATGGCCAAAACGTTAGTGGAGGCACGAACTAACTGAATACGGTGTTCTGCAAGTGCAGAGGGAGCTGTGAAAGAATGTGGCTCAGGGAAATCAGGTGGCTTACGAAAATACTCTAAAATGCTTTTTAAATCCTTCAAATGCTGTACAAAATTTATTATTAAAAGAAATTAGTCCCCCCCATACAAACCAAGTCAACCGACCTGAATGGTGCATCCACACACCGGACCCTCTTATGTCCCTAAAGGATATCCCCCTACAGCAACTAAAACGCAACTGTCAAAAGATGGTGGCACGAAATGGCCAAATCGAAGTGGAGGCACGAACGCACTGAACACGGCGTTATGCACAAACCTGCCCTGGAGAATACATTGGCTTACATGTACACCTACAGAAGGATAATTACAGAATTTCAAAACAATTTCACATTCATGTGAATAAAAATTATACAATGCCACAACTGTATATAATGGACGTACAATGCAGCTGACTTACTTAAGACTGAAGAGTTATAATAATAATGTCACCAGCATCTGGTGAGCGAGTCACCCAGATGACACTTTACCCTCCAATGGCAGGTACAAATGACACACTGAGATTCCCAACAACCGGTGTGCGTGTCACCGCTTTAAATTCTGGTTGCGCCAACAAGAAATCAAGGTGTGCGCATCATGTGAAATATGATGGCTGGTGCACTACAGTCAGCGTGGAGAAAAGCAGACGAATCACGAAGGTGTGAGCGTCACCGTGATATATGGTGGCTGGCGTGCTCTAGCCATCGTGGATGAAGCAGTGAAGCCACCCACAGGTGGAGTCAACCTCAGAAGAAATAACGAGGAGACTCACATTGACACGCCCATAAGGGCAGTTGATGATGTTCATAAGAGCAGACAGGGTCAAGGGATTCTGACATTGTTGAGACCTCCCTCCAGGGAAAATTGTTGTTTCTTTGATTGGGCTGAGTATCCATGGTGCTATTGGACTTTTAAGGCTCATGGCTTGTCATGTCTCGTCATGCTTGCCTGTTCTGTCCGCTTATTCTTCAGAGTGAGGTAGTTTGGGTTTTTTATAGATTACCCAGTTTGTTAGATGAAAAAATCAATGGCCAAGGCAGAGATCAGATCCACTAGAGATGCTATGTAGACAATGAATAAAGTGGCGCTTGAAGCAGGGCCCTTTGGTACTCTGTAACTCTGAACGGAATGGAGACTTACAGGTAGTCTGTGAAGGATTGGAAACAAATGATGTTAGCCAATATAAAGCACAGTCTCTCACATTGTTTATCTGTTGAAGAAGATGGGGTAAGAGATCATATCCAGTGATGTAGGGAGATCTAACAGGACATCGCTACCTCTCAGTTCCCATCTAGTCTCATAAGAATATTTTTGGTTGCACCAACTAGCACTGTTGCAATGCCGAATGAGGGGCGAAATCATGCCTGGTTTGTATCTAGCAGACTTTTAATCTTTGCAAAAGAGAACAGCTGAGAATTCACAATGCTCCATGTAATTTATGCAGTGAGGGGCAAGCTAGGTGAAGGCTTATAATTTGCTAAATCATATGAGTCTGCTGTGGGCTTCTTCAAAAGTGGAATCACAATAGCTTTCTTCAACTCGGCAGAGACTACCAGTAGCAATTGAAAAATTACAGAATTTGGTCATGGTGGGTGTCAAAATAGAGGCAACATTTTTAACCAGACTCTTAGGGCATGGATCTAATGGAAAACCTGAGGAGATACACAGCAATTTAGCAATCATGTCAGTCTCTGTGGCTTGAACAAAGGTATGTAGAAGAGGGATCTATAGCCACTAAAGAGGCAGACAGAGGATGAGCCCAGAAACATAAAGACACAGGAGAAGCTTGAAAAGTGTAATGAATACTGGTAATTTTGGACTGTGACCAGTCAGAGACCTTTTTACTAAGGTCTTGTGAAAGGATATCATAAGTATTACCCTCATCAGCATTTGCTAAGGTTTTCAGAATATTGAATGCTACCCCAGTCTGATTGGGACTTCCTTAATAAGCACTTGAAAATACCAGGCAGAAATAGATCTGGTACCCCATTTGAAGATGTAGAGGTCAGCTATGTAATGCTGTCCACCTTCTGACCAATAGTAGGTATGCTAGGGTCATTCCAGTTTTTAAATTTCTCCTTAAATTATTTTAATTCAAGTAAGTTCCATCGAGGGGAGTGTATTAACCCCAGCAAAGTGCAACCTTTCAGAGGAACAGTAAAATTGAGGGTACCTTTGATTCACTTATTAAAATTAATAACATTAAAATTCATATCATCAGATATATTGGAGATTGATTTGTGAAGAAAATAGCAATATAGACTATCTGGAAGCTAGAACCAAGGTCTTCCAAGGTGCAGCTTTGTATGAATTTATCTCTCACAGAGAGCAGGGGGGAGAGGAAGTTGAAAACTATAGCAAGAAGGTCCATCTAAATCAAAGGAAAGGAGGAAGGGATAGTGGCCAGCTGTGGATTAGAAAATAATAAATCTCGCATGAGTGGTGTCATGAACAAGCTGAGTATGACTCAATGTGCAACCAGAATCAGTTGAAATAGTCGAATCATCCACAGAGGGGTCATTAACCCCCATCCTAAATTCTCCTAAAAGGGTTATATCGGCAGCATAACGGAGGCGTGGAGAGATACATTCAAGAAGATTTTTACCAAATGTACCTGATGCACTTGTCAATAGACTGGTACGATTGTGTTAGAAAGCCTAGAAATAGCAGCTATATTAAATGTTAAAAGTTCAGTACCCATACCATGGTTGAGAAATAGTATAACCATCTCGACTACTTTCTGCTATTACACTGCCTAGCTGACCTTTGTTATTTCTGCCCAGAATCTTATATCTAGCCAGGATAGCAGGGGCAGTGTCCGGCCCAGAAATTCCAGTGGCAAAAATAGTATATAATGTGTAATCTATAATTAACTCCTGCAACTCATGTTTAGTGACAAACTAGCTGTGAAATGGGTATGATTGGTATAAACGTATATGTCCCCATTGCTAATTTCACATGATAAATAGCCTAACGTGGTATACAGAGAAGAAAGATACTCTATACCTTCTCTAAGCTTCAATAGTAGGTGTAATAGGTGCAATGCTTGGTTGGCTTTACTGCATTCAACCCCTTGACCTGATGATTATCTTCAATGGCTTAATAGAAATTGCTCTCCACACCTGAGTTCTCTTTAAAAGCCAATTGCCCCTTGTTTCCTGGATCCATGTTCCACTGGTGACCATTTTTTTTTTCTTCAAACTGTAAAATCCTTGTCAAATACTAACAATGACTTCCAAATTGAGTTGAGTTTCTTCTAAAAAATTACTGCTTTTGCAGAACCATCTGCTGTGAATTTCGTAAATTTTGCATCCTGTCAATAACTATAATTTTCAATTGCCTTACTGCATAGCCCAAAAGTTGAATGTTAGTAATTAGATTTTTAAATGTTTTAAAATGGTTTTAATGTTGCGATGTCTGGAATCGATTACATGTTGTTCTGTGGAGTATTACTTACAAAGAATTACAACAACAACATCTTATATTCTAAATTGCCATTCACAAATTCCATTTACACTACTCAGTTGTACACTTTTGCCATAAGCCCCATTCAGATCTGCCCACAACAACTTACCAAACCCAGAAACCAAAAAGATGCTTATATATAGGTGGTGGGGTTGCACTGTGCATGCGCCTGCTTGCAAACACACACACACACACACACACACACACACACACATAAACACACTGTAAGCTTCCCAAAACCCTCACACTGCTGTAAGAGCCCCAGTATTAGTGGGGGTCACACCTGGTAGACATCCTGAGCTCCTTAAGTTAAATGTGATCTTTGCAGTGAATTGGAAAACTGGTTGGTGTTTCTCACCCCTCCTACTTGGTCACCCTCAAGCAGAATAGGAGTCCTCAGAATAAGTTAAACCTGTCAGAGAAATCATAGGCATAAGAATTAGCATCATAATAATGAATACCTCAGTGATTAAATATAAGATAAGGTTGACAATTAAATACAATACGATCATTGTTCATCAGATATCCCTTATCTATTAGTCCACAATCAGTGTCTGCCACACTGCTTTCCAGCATCATTTAGGGGTTTAGGATATTCGCTGAACCAAACAAAGCCTCCAGTCTACCTGTGTAGCTGACAGCCTCCAATCAGGTGCTGGTTTGACAGCATTTCCTCAGCAAGCAGTTGATCTGTTTGCCCTGCATCAGTTGCTAGGGTATTTATACCCCCCATTTTGCCTTAGGGATTCTGTGGAGTAAAGAGGGCTAATGAGCTTGGATCTTGCATTTTGCATCACAAGAATGAAAATAATACTCTCGATAGGTTATAAGAAAGCATGCAGAAGCCACATTTTTTGTGTCTCTTGAATTTTGCCAGCACAGAACTTTCACAAGATCAACGTGTTTGTAGTCTTTAGCAATAGCGAGCACTGCAGAGAAGGAAAAATACTTCTCCTTTTACAACATGAGCAGCATAAGTGACAAATTAACACATACAAACTTTCTGTTAGGTTGCGAAATTGAAGCCAAGAAACTGTTAATTGAGACTTAAATTCTGGGTCTAGAAAGACATTTGCTAAATTACTGAAGCATTCAGATGCATACAGTGCACAACCATACTACCTTAACATGGATCTAGATCTGTAATGTATGCTAACACCATCAAACATGTGTAAAACATGCTCATAGATGGCAGCACACACAGTAGGATGTGGCCTGTTGGCTAGAGCGGTGGACCTCGAAGCTGGGGAACAGAGCTCGAGCCTCGTGATTCTGGGAAATCACTCAATCTCCCCGTGCCAAACAAAATGAATGTGTCCTCATGTAACGCAACTGGTGCTCATGGTCAGCGCTCTGATACCTTCGGGTCGAGTTCGAAATGTATAACACTGAAAAAAAAAATCATGTTTCAGTGGGCAAAGGCTGTGAATAAATCAAACGTCATTTCCCATCGAAGCATTAGTACGCTGCTTTTGATTTGACAAAAAGGGTCCGATTTATTACCTGCCCCTCTGAGCTTACAAAATAACCAAAATCCTGGCACTAATAATTTTCGGACCAGCGTATCTAATATGTATCATGAATACATATTAAATGTAAATTCTCCTACTGCTAACACCAATAACAAACTCTCAATGGCCTAACAGCTTCTCATACCTCAAACCATGAGAGAATGGTCGTTCTCCTGGGCCTCTTTTTGTGCACTTCGACATCATACAAAGGGACTGATTGTGAGTTTTACGGATGGTACTCTGTCCGTCCGCATGGCGGAGGACATTACCTCTGCCATCCTGATGGATTATCATTCCTCAGATTTAGAGATGACCGCTGGCGCAGGGGCTATCTCTGTACCTTGAGAGGAACCGCAATCACAGGAGTTCCTTTCAATGTACAAAACGTTTGGTGGGCGGTGTTAGAAATGGGATCTCTTGTTGGCTAAGGCTTGCACCAAAGCCAGGCAGAGACCACCACTCTAGTCAGGGCGAGGTAGTTACACGCCAAAGATAACCCCTGCTCACCCCCTTCGTAGCTTGGCACGAGCAGTCAGGCTTATCCCGGAGGCAATGTGTAAAGCGTTTGCGCACGCACACAGCAAAAACATACCAGGCACACCACAAGAAGGAACTCCACACAAGGTTATATATAAAAATAGCCTATGTATTATCAGAAAACACATTAGAATAGTACTCACATAATATACATCGTGCCACCTGGCACTAGGTCATATTTACAAGGGATTATTTACACCTGACAGGGCCAACTGGACCACTGTCAGAACCAGCACAAAGCGAACTTAGTATACGTATCACTTATAATAAATGTAGAACACATCATAAACGTACAACCAGTAAACACTGGTAACCACTGTACTTAGCATCAGCCTGTAACATAAACTACATTATGCACAATATCACATTAGGCGCGAATTACATTCTGCGCCAACCTCACCAGCATAAATACATTATGCAATCACCTCACAAGTCTAAACGCATTAGACCCTAACCTCCTAAGTATAACTCACATTAGGGGCGTAAATCACAGTAGAGAATAACTCATAACCTAAACGCATTAGGTGATAATAAAATCACAAGCATAAAAACATTATGCAAAACCTCATAAGCATAAACACATTAGAGGCATAAAACAGGGTGCGTAAAACACAAGATGGGAATCACATTTCCTAGCACCAAAATCACATTAGCACATAACCTCACGGTAGAACCCATAGCAGAGGCATCAATCACGTTAGGGCCTGGCGCCCTACAATTCTAATAGTCCCCCCTGGCCAACTGGCCATCTCAAAGAGGGGCTCAAATGCCCTATGTCCCAAAAGTTCAGGGCGCGCTGCCTACGCAGCGAAAGTCAAGGGTGCGCAATCTGCGCAGGCCTAAACGTAGCAGCTGCCCACTACTTGCTGGGCAGCTGGGAAAGATGGGGGCGAAGGAGTGCGTCTCACTCCTGACCTCAGACCTGCCCCTAAAACAAAGAAAGGCCTAAACGGTGCAGCTGGCACGAATTGCTGCACAGCTGTAAGTTGAGATGTGGGCACTGGCACTCACTGTGCCCTTCAAACCACTGTGCCCAAGAACGTTGCAGCTGCCCTCTCGCAAGTGGGGCAGCTGGGAAGAGTAGCCACACAAAAGGAGAACAGCATGGGCCCCTCGGGGCCCTTTTAAAATAACTAGGCCATGTTGGAGCCATCTAGGCTCTGAAACAAATATGCGCCATGTTGGAGCCATCTAGGCTCTGAAACAAATAGGTGCCATGGTGGAGCCATCTGGGCTCTGAAACAATTATGCCCAAGGTTGCAGCTGCCCTCTCGCAAGCGGGGCAGCTGTAGGCAAGTGGCCACATGGGGGGAGCACGGGCACCACTGTCCCTCGGGACCCCCACTGGGCCCTTTCAAGACACATATGCCCCCTTCGTTGGAGCGACCCCCTCTATCAGGCGGGGCCCGCTCAGAACAGTGGCACCGACTCTGTGCCTCGACCGGCACACACAACGGAGAAGCCCCTACTCACCGGGTTCTCCAGGCGGCTGGGGACTCTGTCTCCTACCTCAAAGGGAAGGCCTCGTTCCTCCTGCACGCGGGGCGCTCCCTCTTCAGCACGGGAGCCCCGCGCTGCCATCGGTGGCCTCGGCGGCCTCTTTTTACTTCACCCGGGCCCCCTCCTGGGACCCGGGACTTCAGTGTGGAGCCTGCGAGGCTCCGGGCAGCTCCTCCGGCGGTGGGCGGGACTTCCTGTACGTGTCCCGCCCCATGCCAGGCAACTCTGCCTGACTTCCGGGTCGCACTGAGAGCGGCCCGAAGAGAAATTATTTAACGGCTCGGGCCGTAGCGGTGAAACGCGGGGTGGGCTCCCGCAATCTGAATATAAAAATAAGCGGGGTGGGCACCCGTATTTAAGATAGCATGAGAGCAGGGTGGGCACCCGCTCTCCAACCAAAATAGGCATAAAAGCGGCCATGTGGGGTGGGCACCCACGATGCAAATATAAAAATAAGCGGGGTGGGCACCCGCGATTAAGGCATAACGGGGGAATCCCTACGATGGGGATTCCCTCATGAAGGGCGGCAGCTCAGCGCTGCGCAGCCCCCAGGCTCTCCTTCTTCTTGGGGCAAACCAAGAAATGAAGCACAGCGCTCCCAAGGCGCTAGAAGTCCAAGAAGTCTTTAGGGAAAGAAAAGCAAAGAGGGTCCCAAATAAAAGATCTTCCAGGGGCAAGGCAGGGCCCAGGGAGGCAAGCCCTCATGGCAGCCCCCCCCTGGGCCCCAGCAGCAGCACGCCCCGGCAGGAACAGCACACCCGAACTGCACAGAACACTGAACAACCTTATGGGGACACAGCCCCTTCTTTTATACACAGATTCCCCTTTGTGTCACAGCACAGGGCTTGGGGATACCAGTTAGAACTAGTTTGGGGGAGCTTTGGAGCACTTTGTTTTGCTCAGCTCCTCTCTCCTTTCACAGGACAGGCTAGGGACATCAGACGCACCACAGGGGGTGGAGCCAGCATTGTGGAGGGAAGGCACAGTCCTATTCAGGTACCAGGTGCAACTCCTCCCTCCCATCTAGATGCAGATCTCCCTATTCAGCCCTGCGCTGACTCACCCTGCCCCTGTCACTCACAAGCCAGACATGCAATTCACATCAGGCAGGCAGACACAGAGCACACATAAATGCCAACTTCTAAAAGTGGCACTTCTCCACTAGTCACAATAAATCTGGGCACACCATTGCGCAGCATTTATTCTCACGAGTTCGCACATACTAAACTCGCCCCTGCACTCCTCTCACACCAGGAATTACCATGGACACACATATCCCCCATGCATTCCTATGGGAGGCAGGTTAATCTCACTAAATGTGCACAGAGCGCGCACGCACTTTCCACTGGACCACAGTGCAAAAGTGCCCAGAGGCCTAAAACCACCAACACTAGGTTACAGACCAGGCAAAAAGTTTAGGGGTGAACCTGCCAAAAGGGCCAAGTCCAACACAACCCCTTCCAGCCAAAACGCAGGGCAGACCAATCACCACCGTGATGGGCTTCCCTGCTTGGAGCGATAGAACACGGACGCGGGCCCGCACTGCAGGGACACCCTCCGGTTCTACGCCACTTGGAACCCATGGAATCCATCTAAGAGAAAAAAACTCAGGACCAACTAGGCTACCCCACCGGTACTCCTTAGTTGTCCACGGCCAGGACCAGGCCCTAGGCCACCCAGATGCCACTGGTCCTTGCCAATCCAGAGTGGGGGGCAGTAACCCCAGGCATACAATAGCCATTCTCCACTCTCCCTCAGTGTAGTTCCAAACTACCACTGATCCTTCAACCTAGGGTCCGCACCCTCAGGCTGACCAGAGGTCACGGGCGAAGCATCTCCTCACCCTACCTCTACTTCTGACGTTTCGCGCTCTCCCAGGAGAAGCACCTACCAGAACACAACTCTCCCACCAGTTCAGGACCTCTCTCCATCACTGGTCTACCACCTGGGAAATAAATTCACCAGCTGCACCGGGGTCAGAGGCGAGGACTCCCTCCCTCTGCACCCCCTTCCAGAGTCCGATACCCTCCCAACTGGAGTGGTACCCCCTAGAAGGCAAAACCGGCCAGGACACTGATTACAGCCGCCCTGCTGTCCAGATCAGGAAACACCTGCTACTGGCTCCCCAACCCAGGGCGGTACCCTTGGGTCAGATGCCCGGCGAACCAGGACTTCATGAGGGTGACACATAACTAATGGGTCGTGTGACAGTCTGCCCGGCGCAAACCCAGGGCAGAAGTGGCATCGCCATGGTCACTCATTGGCGACTCAGCCCTGCTGGCTGGCCCCTGAACCACTGGCTCTTCCACTGGGTACTTTTTCCCCCTCTCACCCCTCACTCTGGACTTCTGCACCCTCCCAAGGGGAGTGGCACCACCAGAACTACTGGAGCTCTGCTTACAGAGGCTCCACGTTCTCTAGACACGTGGAGATCCTCCTCAAATGGCCTACAAGTACAGCCTAGGCCCCCAACCTGGTGTTCCCTGAAGAAACCATCCAGGCCCTGGGACTGGGTTTTGGGCACACTCACTCCTTCTCCTCTGAGACAGGACGTGAGCCCCTACACCCCTCCCGCTACACTGGGACCTAGCTGGGCTACACTGAACCTCTTCCACCACACAGGACCGGAAGATACCCGAGCCACTCTTATTGGACTCACTCCCCCATGCAAGCTCCTTATTTCAGAGAACTCACACCCAAGTATTCAGCAAGCTCCTTATTTCAGAGAACTCACACCCAAGTATTCAGCAAGCTCCTTATTTCAGAGAACTCACACCCAAGTATTCAGCAAGCTCCTTATTTCAGAGAACTCACACCCAAGTATTCAGCAAGCTCCTTATTTCAGAGAACTCACACTCACTCGTCCAGTGCAACACACCATTTATCCACACACACCCCCCAGACCGGTGAGACAGTATCTACTGCCCCTGAATCTCAACCTGCACCCCTCTTACTGAGCACCAGGTACCATACTCTGGGAACGGGACGGGGAATTCATGCACTGGACACACTTCTGCTGCCACCACTGGATCCCACCCTTACTGGGGAATCCAGAAAACTCACACTGCACTTAGGGGATAATCTACCCTCCCGAGCTAGTGACTCCATACCAATTAAGTCCCCACTGTAGGCCAACCCAAGAACTAGCAGACAGCACAGGGGCAGTCCCTCCCTCAGCTGCAGGCCAACCCAAGAACCAGCACAATGGCTCAAGGGCAGTCCCTCCTCCAGCTTTAGGCCAACCCAATAGCAGTCTGCACAAGGGCAGTCACTCCTCCAGATTCTCTGGTTTCTGTCCTTGGCAGGACACTCAACTCATAGTGCAACATAAAACACATTTCAAGGAAATGACTCTTAAAACAAACTCAGAAACAATAATCCCTTTCCATGTGACTATCTAAAATGCAGAGTTTTGTAATGCAGCCAGTTGTCGCTGTGGTACTGCGCAAACGCAAGTCCTATCCCCACCGCTGCCAACCAATGTTAGAAATGGGATCTCTGGTTGGCTAAGGCTTGCACCAAAGCCAGGCAGAGACCACCACTCTAGTCAGGGCGAGGGAGTTACACGCCAAAGATAACCCCTGCTCACCCCCTTGGTAGCTTGGCACGAGCAGTCAGGCTTATCCCGGAGGCAATGTGTAAAGCGTTTGCGCATGCACACAGCAACAACATACCAGGCACACCACAAGAAGGAACTCCACACAAGGTTATATATAAAAATAGCCTTTGTATTATCAGAAAACACATTAGAATAGTACTCACATAATATACACAGTCGCGGTCGGTGGAGGAGTGCCGGCCGGGCGGTGACGTGGGGCGGGGAGGGGCAGGGTGGGGGTAGCAAAGTATGGATTACGGACCTATACAGGTAAGTAAACATTTAAATCAATGAAACGAATTTCGTTGCGCGCACTGCATCGCCAAATGCGATGCAGTGCGCGCAACGAAATTCGTTTTATTGATTTAAATGTTTACTTACCTGTATAGGTCCGTAATCCATACTTTGCTACCCCCACCCTGCCCCTCCCCCGCCCCACGTCACCGCCCGGCCGGCACTCCTCCACCGACCGCGACTGAATATACATCGTGCCACCTGGCACTAGGTCATATTTACAAGGGATTATTTACACCTGACAGGGCCAACTGGACCACTGTCAGAACCAGCACAAAGCGAACTTAGTATACGTATCACTTATAATACATGTAGAACACATCATAAACGTACAACCAGTAATCACTGGTAACCACTGTACTTAGCATCAGCCTGTAACATAAACTACATTATGCACAATATCACATTAGGCGCGAATTACATTCTGCGCCAACCTCACCAGCATAAATACATTATGCAATCACCTCACAAGTCTAAACGCATTAGACCGTAACCTCCTAAGTATAACTCACATTAGGGGCGTAAATCACAGTAGAGAATAACTCACAACCTAAACGCATTAGGTGATAATAAAATCACAAGCATAAAAACATTATGCAAAACCTCATAAGCATAAACACATTAGAGGCATAAAACAGGGTGCGTAAAACACAAGATGGGAATCACATTTCCTAGCACCAAAATCACATTAGCACATAACCTCACGGTAGAACCCATAGCAGAGGCATCAATCACGTTAGGGCCTGGCGCCCTACAATTCTAATAGTCCCCCCTGGCCAACTGGCCATCTCAAAGAGGGGCTCAAATGCCCTATGTCCCAAAAGTTCAGGGTGCGCTGCCTACGCAGCGAAAGTCAAGGGTGCGCAATCTGCGCAGGCCTAAACGTAGCAGCTGCCCACTACTTGCTGGGCAGCTGGGAAAGATGGGGGCGAAGGAGTGCGTCTCACTCCTGACCTCAGACCTGCCCCTAAAACAAAGAAAGGCCTAAACGGTGCAGCTGGCACGAATTGCTGCACAGCTGTAAGTTGAGATGTGGGCACTGGCACTCACTGTGCCCTTCAAACCACTGTGCCCAAGAACGTTGCAGCTGCCCTCTCGCAAGTGGGGCAGCTGGGAAGAGTAGCCACACAAAAGGAGAACAGCATGGGCCCCTCGGGGCCCTTTTAAAATAACTAGGCCATGTTGGAGCCATCTAGGCTCTGAAACAAATATGCGCCATGTTGGAGCCATCTAGGCTCTGAAACAAATAGGCGCCATGGTGGAGCCATCTGGGCTCTGAAACAATTATGCCCAAGGTTGCAGCTGCCCTCTCGCAAGCGGGGCAGCTGTAGGCAAGTGGCCACATGGGGGGAGCACGGGCACCGCTGGCCCTCGGGACCCCCACTGGGCCCTTTCAAGACACATATGCCCCCTTCGTTGGAGCGACCCCCTCTATCAGGCGGGGGCCGCTCAGAACAGTGGCACCGACTCTGTTCCTCGACCGGCACACACAACGGAGAAGCCCCTACTCACCGGGCTCTCCAGGCGGCTGGGGACTCTGTCTCCTACCTCAAAGGGAAGGCCTCGTTCCTCCTGCACGCGGGGCTCTCCCTCTTCAGCACGGGAGCCCCGCGCTGCCATCGGTGGCCTCGGCGGCCTCTTTTTACTTCACCCGGGCCCCCTCCTGGGACCCGGGACTTCAGTGTGGAGCCTGCGAGGCTCCGGGCAGCTCCTCCGGCGGTGGGCGGGACTTCCTGTACGTGTCCCGCCCCATGCCAGGCAACTCTGCCTGACTTCCGGGTCGCGCTGAGAGCGGCCCGAAGAGAAATTATTTAACGGCTCGGGCCGTAGCGGTGAAACGTGGAGTGGGCTCCCGCAATCTGAATATAAAAATAAGCGGGGTGGGCACCCGTATTTAAGATAGCATGAGAGCGGGGTGGGCACCCGCTCTCCAACCAAAATAGGCATAAAAGCGGCCATGTGGGGTGGGCACCCACGATGCAAATATAAAAATAAGCGGGGTGGGCACCCGCGATTAAGGCATAACGGGGGAATCCCTACGATGGGGATTCCCTCATGAAGGGCGACAGCTCAGCGCTGCGCAGCCCCCAGGCTCTCCTTCTTCTTGGGGCAAACCAAGAAATGAAGCACAGCGCTCCCAAGGCGCTAGAAGTCCAAGAAGTCTTTAGGGAAAGAAAAGCAAAGAGGGTCCCAAATAAAAGATCTTCCAGGGGCAAGGCAGGGCCCAGGGAGGCAAGCCCTCATGGCAGCCCCCCCCTGGGCCCCAGCAGCAGCACGCCCCGGCAGGAACATCACACCCGAACTGCACAGGAACACTGAACAACCTTATGGGGACACAGCCCCTTCTTTTATACACAGATTCCCCTTTGTGTCACAGCACAGGGCTTGGGGATACCAGTTAGAACTGGTTTGGGGGAGCTTTGGAGCACTTTGTTTTGCTCAGCTCCTCTCTCCTTTCACAGGACAGGCTAGGGACATCAGACGCACCACAGGGGGTGGAGCCAGCATTTTGGAGGGAAGGCACAGTCCTATTCAGGTCCCAGGTGCAACTCCTCCCTCCCATCTAGATGCAGATCTCCCTATTCAGCCCTGCGCTGACTCACCCTGCCCCTGTCACTCACAAGCCAGACATACAATTCACATCAGGCAGGCAGACACAGAGCACACATAAATGCCAACTTCTAAAAGTGGCACTTCTCCACTAGTCACAATAAATCTGCGCACACCATTGCGCAGCATTTATTCTCACGAGTTCGCACATACTAAACTCGCCCCTGCACTCCTCTCAAACCAGGAATTACCATGGACACACATATCCCCCATGCATTCCTATGGGAGGCAGGTTAATCTCACTAAATGTGCACAGAGCGCGCATGCACTTTCCACTGGACCACAGTGCGAAAGTGCCCAGAGGCCTAAAACCACCAACACTAGGTTACAGACCAGGCAAAAAGTTTAGGGGTGAACCTGCCAAAAAGGGCCAAGTCCAACAGGCGGCCACTGTCAGTTTTCACAGCCACTCACCAAATTTATTCATTTTTTAGGTTTTTCAGAAATTAATTACCAAAGCGGATGTTTGTTTCAGAAAAATAAAAAACTAGTGCGCTCCACACCCTGTTTTTTTTTTAATATCTGTATCTCACTGCCAGGAAAAACCTGGCGGTAAGGGACAGGAAATAAAAATAATGACTGTGTGTTGGAATCCCTTTTTTCAGAGGGCCATGGCCATGCAAGGTCTACTAGGCCCGACCTACTATGGATCTTGAGCAACTAGGCCACGTATCCCTTCTGCACTTGACTCTCAGTGGTAGCTGTGGTCCAGCAGTCAAGACTCCCTCAAAGGGGATGAAGATAGAGGTCATTGAACACGACTCATAACTTAAAGTGCAAACAGTATGAATAATAAATCGATGTCTAGACTAATACTCGCTTTTCTGTAAAGAAGAAGCATTTTATTTCTAACTCTACACATGCAAAAGTATACGACATTCAGAAGCAAAAAGACAATCCCCCTTGAGGTCGGGGCTCTTGTAGTTGTCAGTCAAATCGCTGTCCCACCCTCCTTCATGTAATGTGCTTGGGTGATTCCCCATTCACTGGTTGGTGTAGCCAAGAATGCAAACTATTAGGCCGTACTCAAGAATTTTTCCTTCGACCTTTTAGGAATTAGTCAAAAGTGTCTACGGTGCCAAAGCATTGTTAGTAGCAAGTCCCCTGGGGCTCAGAAGACCCAGTTGCAATCTTATCCTCTCCGGCGGTATGGAAGTGTTCAGAGGTGCATCGAGTGTCCTCTCCTCGGGTGCTTCAAGCCCTGATGCTATACTGTGAAGTCAGCCACTTGCGGTGTACTCTGTAGCACCTGGCGACTACAGTCTCTCTCTATTGAGCAGTGCTGCCGGTTTGTTCCAGTGATTGGAGCTGCTCCTACTCGGCAAACACAAAGGTTAATTGCTTTTACCCCTAGCAGAAGTAGGGGTGCTGGAGTGATCCTCCGGCTTCCAACTGGGGTTCCAAAAAGAGTTTGACGTCCTTGGCAATGTCCTGGTGATCCTCGGGGAATACATCAGGTGCAGATCACAGCGTGCAGGCTCGATCCGCTGGTCACAGCAGTATTCCTTCAGTCCAGGTGACAACCCAAACCATTGGCCCAAGTGGTACCGGCAGCCCCTTCTGGCATACAGGGTTGCAGCAGTACTAATGATCTGGCACAGACTCTCTTTATGCAATCGTCCTCACTACAGCGGGCGCTCCAGGGATCTGGGATCACCGATTTCAGCAGTCACGAGTCCCTCGCTGCTGACCCAAAATCAGTTCATCAATGACCCCCTGTCATATGGGGTCACCGCCATGCAGCCGTGCAGGCTTAGTGCTTGCTGCACAGTGCTTCCAGCACAACTCTGAGCAAGGTGGCCCTCTCCTGGCATAAGGGGGTCCTAGAGCTGATATTGCACACGGGCAATGACCCGATAGGTGCATAGCCTCTCATCTTGCTCAGGGAGTGCTCATGCAGGGCCCCCCACTGGACCTCGCTCCCTCCAAAGCTCTCCTCTCCCTCACAGGCACACTGGTCTTAGCAAGCAGGCAGGCAATGGTGATTCAGGCTCCAGGCAGATGATCTTGTTTTCCTGGGTGATGTCTCCTCACCAAGCGGGGAGATTAGCAGACCTTTGCCCCCAGTCCTGGTCACAGGCAGAAGTCTTTTGGAGCTTCTTTTCCTCATAAAATCCTACTGGCTGCTTGGCAGATGACAAAGTTTGGGGTCTCAATCTCCCCTTCTTATAGTTTTTTTCCAGACACCAAATGTGATTTAGGGTCTGAGTCTTTGAAGTTTTATATTGGGGTTCTAATTCTTCTGAAGTGGACATCTTTCCTTTCCTTCTTTCCTCTGAAAGGTTATTTGTAACAGCAGGCATGACTCTGAAGCTCATTGACCCACAGCACAATTCATGGGAGCGACCAGAGTTCACACCTGGGTGTCAGCCACAGTGATATGTGCATCAAAATGTTAATCCCAGGCTCCCAGCCCTACTCTTTATGATTCCCTTATCAGCCCCATCTCTCTTCGCGAGATGTGTACAAGTCCCTTCCTTGTGGTCTATGACTGAATCAAAGGACAACCTTTTGAAGTGTAAAGGAAGAATCCCTTTCTCCCTTCCTCCAGTGTGTCCCACTCAGCTCACAGGAATGCAGCTATACACAAATCTGTCTGGGGGATTCCTCGGAATTCCTCTACTCCTCATGTCTTCATCAGGCAGGGCTGGGCCAATCAAAATGGAACCCAGGATCCTCCATGTAATGTACCATTGTAGGTGCATTGGCACTTAGTGTGCATTCACAGCACACTTACTGCACAGCACTGTTACTTCCATGCATTGTACCATTACAGGCACAAATACATTCAACACATTCATTCACTCTGCACGCACTGTTCAGCACTGTAGACTTTCTGTATTGTACCAGGGTGTGCTATTTTAAAACACACACACAGCCAGTTTACACACTCACCGTGTACATGCTGCACAGCACTTCACCCTTCAATTATTGTACTTCAGGCAAGCACACACACACTCCGCACATACTTTCCTCAAGTGTGCACTGCACAGCACTACATCTCTCATGTACTATAACCCAACAGGCATATATACATTCACTGCATGCACTAACCATATATATACTGCACTGTACTGCTCTGTCTCTGAACTGTACCCTTAACAGGCAGACATACAACCAGCGCAGAGTCACTACTCCAGCAAAGCACTTCCACATCTACCTGATGTAAGTCAAGGGTAAATTAAGCACACAGCAGCGGGACTTTTTAAACGGTGAGTGAACCTGTAGACCTCACCCCAGTGGCACAGGGTGAAAGGGACCTGTTCGCTACTACTGATCACCACATGGTATACTGCCACCCTTGCGCTTGTGCTTATTAACTCCTGGTGAAGAGAGAAGCCTTCCATCACTATGAGGGCAGCGTTTTTCAATGCCTCTCCCTGTCCAACAAGACCGCAATCAGTGAGCCTGGCCTATGTCATGGCGCACTAGCACGATCCGTGTTTGCCTATGACAAGCAGTCAGCCTAAGGGATCCAGACAACAGTTCAATTGGGCACTTAGGGCAGGGGTACACTTCTCTAACCATGAGAGGATTTTTCTGTCCCAACACTGAAACAAACAGGAAAAAAAGACAGATTACTCCCTAAACATGGTGAGCAGAATAAAGTTTTACTCCGATAGTCTCCTACTCTTTGGACCATCGGAGGAAGTTTTTTGTCAGACGGGGCTCCATTGACAGAAAACATAAGGACTGCCTGTCTCTAAATGAGGGGGCAGGCCAAGGGTTTTACAGATAGGGTACTCTGTCGCCTTTGCGATGGAGTACCCTGTCCGCCAATCTCTAAATCCGGTCCTCTGTAGCTTACTTTGAGGTATGTTTACCGAACCATACTACTGTAAGCAATTAACCCAAAAATATATTTGCAGGAATTACTGGCAATGTTTCTGCCACATGTTAACCACGCTCCAGAAGGTGTTATCCCAGATCTCCACACAGCATTCAGAATTTTTAATAACACTATTAGGGCACCCACCTGAATGTATGTATGTACTAACATATGTTACATTTCCCCTTTTATGCCTAAACTTTTCCTGGAAATAGAAGTGGTGTGCTCGTTTTGCAAGTACTCAACACGAATGGTTTCACCTTATCTGTTCACTTTTCTTTTTTAGTTTTTGAAGGCTATTCCTGTTACAACTGATTTTTTTCCCCCACATCAAACTCTACTTCAAAGCATGGATAAGGAGAGACCTAACCACCTTTGCTCTCTTCAACAAACCTATGTCTGCTGTTACCAATTTGTCCTTCAGATGTCATTCCACTCTAAATGAGGAAAAATATCAAGCTGTGATCTTTTAATTTTTATTTTGAACAACACCAATCTCATTCCACCTTCTCTAAATCAATGGAAAGCACATCAGGGTGATTTAATAGGGATTCAGTGTCACAGAACAAATATACCTCTCAACCCTATGTGAAAGCCACATCTTCCGATACATGATATCCTTTCCACTCATTCCAAACTTGGCTCCTTCTTGGGAGCCTAAATCATGAAGATTTTTACTCCTATAATGTTCTCTTATCCCCCTAAATGTGATACACAACAATAAATCACTCAGCAACCCTGACCTGGCACACCTATGGATCTTGTGACACCCATATTATTATGACCACTTATTTTCTTCATCATAGGTTTTGCAACTTCATTGGCTGATCACTTCGCTTCTTTACCTCACAAATCAATATAGTGTGTGCCTGCACATGACAAGGGTCAGCATGATTGGCAGTTAGTTATCTATTTTAGCTATCAGCCTACCCAGCCTTCCACATTTTCCTGCACGTTTCCCTTGATAATGGTATATATCCCCGGTGCCATTTCTTAAAATTTGAAATTCTAGTTAATATTTACACTTTATTTCTTGGAGATGGTCCATCTCTCCAACAGCAGCAGCAAAAACCTACCCATATTGCACATTCTTACATCGTCGTTTTTACCACTTACTGGCCTCTCCTTTGGTCTTCTCTACCACCCATTTTTTGTAATCTGCCTTTTTTGCACATTGTGTTGGGGATCATTCTTTCATGTCTCATAGTTTCATCACTGAGCATCTAAAACTTGCAAGGTATCGAAGCCTGCATGTTCCTTGCTTTGTGCGTGAAGTAGCTAACCCTGAGATAGAATGTTTATGATGTTATCACCCACACAGGGGAAATGCCTATCTATAAACTGAAATGTCCAATGAACGCACACCAAAACAAAGGCTCCAGTTAATGGGACCTGAGTAACTCCCTGAGACAATCTCTTTACAAGGGCCACAGCACCATTGTTACCCACTTAAAATATCTCACTTTTCCAGTTGCTCACAACTTCGCTATGGCAACCACACTTAGGGGCAGATTTACAAGAACTGATGCATCTCTGCATATTAGCAACCCAGTACACTTAGGTCCTGAAGAAAGCCCTCCGACCCCTCCTGGGCATGAGAAGGGGCTGAAACATGTCGACCTTTGACCTTTCACATGAACTACACGGTGCTTTAGAATAGTAATATTTCTATATGCGCACCACCATATACCTTTTAACCTTGCCACCTCTCCTTCTGAATAAAATGTGTTTAGTAGGGAGAGCAAAGCAATTTTAACTCACTTTTGTTTTTTTCACCTCAGTTCTGTATACCTCATTTCTGATCACTACTGCTAAAACCAGTGGTCCAACCTCCAGGTGGAGGAGAGCATATTATCAAAAAGACCCGATGATGATGCTCCCACGTTCTTAAAGAAGCGGAGAATCAAGATATACCGCTCTTACGCTCCTGTACATGAATGAGGGTTTTTTGCAGTTGGTTACCACACCTGACACTGGTATTACAGGTACAAGTGATCCATTCCCCCTTTGATTATTAATCTTACAACCTAGCAGCATTATCTAACTCACACAGAAAATTCATCTGTTCTTCCAAATCCTTCCTGATCAGTTTTTAAGTTCTGATCTCGCAGTGCTACTTCATAGCCTCAGGCAGGCATGGCTAACTACATGCACCTGTAGATAGGGTGCCACAGCCGAAACAATTTGTTTGGAAAACTGTCATAACCCAAGAGCTGCAGCATCTCCTGGGTCTTGATTTTCTTTGATTTCAAATCTCCAAGAGTGGCAACCTGCTCCTGAGGCAACCTAATTTGTATGGGAACTGAATTTAAATATTCTAAATGGTTGGTAATGAAGAGGCTTGACTGACGGGGACACAAGATGTCTGCAACTCTTTGTAGCTCCACAGTTACTCCCAGTTCAGTGGCCCATTTGTAAAACCTCAGTCGCGATTAGGCTGTTGCAATCATCCCAGGGCTGTGTAGACACCAGGCACTTATTGTGGTACTGACAATGAAGTGCTGCAGCACCAGAAAACTCCTTTGAGGTGAATCCAAATTTCCCTGGTTTGGAAGAAGTGACACAAACCTGGATGTACTCCAAAGGAGCTGAAAATAACGCTCCTTGTGTGGCCCTACACTTAGGGGCCGATTCCGATCTCGGTCGGAGGCGCACCCAATACCATTCGGTCAGGAAAAAAGCCATGCGAATGCCTGTTTCCCGACCGATCCGTACATCATACCGAACGAGTAAGTACGATGCGCACAACAGCACAGAATCCGGCCGAGTCGTACTCACCCAATCCAGGTCCTGTTCTCCGACCGAGGCGAATCCGGAAACGCAGAATCGAGTCGCACGGAAGGGAAAATGCAGCCCCGTCCGGCCGAACAAGTACGATGTGCTTTCCGTACGCGCCGAACCCGTCGCTACGCACGGCACGTCAAAGCATCCGGGAGAGGCGCACATAAGCTCCGATTCGCGCCACAACACGATCCACGGCTACGAGGCGAACACGCCAGCGACGAGGATGACGCGAAGCAACGAGAAAGACGAACGACACGAACCAACCATGAATCCCTGCGTCCCGATCCTACCAATATTCTACATTTACTACCGAAACAGGCACGGACGCGTACGGCGCAGAAGGTAAGTCAGACACCAACCACAAAACACATACAACACGTACACGACACATCACACACACACACAGAGGAATGCAGAATTTACTTACACCAGCAACAGCAGCACCATAGGGGCGGGATGCCCATCACCAATGCCACATATGCACACAGGGGCCTGGATGCGCACCACCACCACCACCCCTACCCAGGGGAGGCCGGATGCCAACCACTACTACCACCCTTACCCAGGGGGGGCTGGATGTCCACCACTACTACCACCCTTAGCCAGGGGGGGTGCCAGATGCCTACCACTACTACCACCCTTACCCAGGGGGGGCTGGATGCCTACCACCACTACCACCCTTAGCCAGGGGGGGCTGGATGCCTACCACTACTACCACCCTTAGCCATGGGGGTGCCAGATGCCTACCACCACTACCACCCTTAGCCAGGGGGGCTGGATGCCTACCACTACTACCACCCTTAGCCAGGGGGCTGGATGCCTACCACTACTACCACCCTTACCCAGGGGGGCTGGATGCCTACCACTACTATCACCCTAAGCCAGGGGGCTGGATGCCCACCACTACTACCACCCTTACCCAGGGGGCTGGATGCCTACCACCACTTCCACCCTTAGCCAGGGGGCTGGATGCCTACCACTACTACCACCCTTAGCCAGGGGGGCTGGATGCCTACCACTACTACCACCCTTACCCAGGGGGGCTGGATGCCTACCACTACTATCACCCTAAGCCAGGGGGCTGGATGCCCACCACTACTACCACCCTTACCCAGGGGGCTGGATGCCTACCACCACTTCCACCCTTAGCCAGGGGGGCTGGATGCCTACCACTACTACCACCCTTACCCAGGGGGGCTGGATGCCTACCACTACTATCACCCTAAGCCAGGGGGCTGGATGCCCACCACTACTACCACCCTTACCCAGGGGGCTGGATGCCTACCACAACTACCACCCTTACCCAGGGGGCTGGATGCCTACCACTACTACCACCCTTAGCCATGGGGGTGCCAGATGCCTACCACCACTACCACCCTTAGCCAGGGGGCTGGATGCCTACCACTACTACCACCCTTAGCCAGGGGGTGCCAGATGCCCACCACCACTACCACCCTCACCCAGGGGGGCTGGATGCCTACCACTACTATCACCCTAAGCCAGGGGAGCTGGATGCCTACCACTACTACCACCCTTAGCCATGGGGGTGCCAGATGCCCACCACTACTACCACCCTTTCCCAGGGGGGCTGGATGCCTACCACTACTACCACCCTTAGCCATGGGGTGCCAGATGCCTACCACCACTACCACCCTTAGCCAGGGGGGCTGGATGCCTACCACTACTACCACCTCTACCCAGGGGGCTGGATGCCTACCACCACTACCACCCTCACCCAGGGGGGCTGGATGCCTGTCACTACTACCACCTCTACCCATGGGGGGCTGGATGCCTACCACCAACACCACCCCCACTCATAGGATGGACAATGCATGACACAACCAGCACACCACAACCTAGGGAATGCAAGAAAAAGACATCCCCCCAACACCATGACAAGCGTGTGTAGACTGTGTCAAATGCCTACAACACTGAACATGACTTTGAACATACAATGTGACCCCCTATCACATGTGCCACACATATATGTGTGTGGCCCCCACAATGGAAGCAGGCCATGACCATTGTGGCAATGGGGTCCAAACCCCCATCATCACAGTGACCAAAATGTAAGTGTGGGGTCCATAGCTGAAGCACATTTTGAACAGAGTGGCAATGGGGTCCAAACCCCCATCATCACAGTGACCAAAATGTAAGTGTGGGGTCCATATCTGAAGCACATTTTGAACATTGTGGCAATGGGGTCCAAACCCCCATAATCACAGTGACCAAAAGGTAAGTGTGGGGTCCATAGCTGAAGCACATTTTGAACAGCGTGGCAATGGGGTCCAAACCCCCATCATCACAGTGACCAAAATGTAAGTGTGGGGTCCATAGCTGAAGCACATTTTGAACATTGTGGCAATGGGGTCCAAACCCCCATCATCACAGTGACTAAAAGGTAAGTGTGGGGTCCATATCTGAAGCACATTTTGAACATTGTGGCAATGGGGTCCAAACCCCCATCATCACAGTGACCAAAATGTAAGTGTTGACAAAGAAAAAGCTGCAACTGCCAAACTGCATGGATGATTCCTGGTCACAGAACATAAAACACATCAGTGGCAAAGTAGTGCATGTGTCCCATTGCAACATAGATTGGGGGAGGCAAATACTGCAGTGCAAATAAGACATACCTTTGGCCATGTGCAGACAAACAACACCCATGGGGGCTGACACTGTCAACATTCATCAATGACACAATGACAGAAGTGACCATCAGAATGCAGACCCACGTATTTGCACCAATGGGCACACAAATGCAGATACCCTGTGGAGACTGTAGATGTGAGGTGAACAGATACCATACCATGGCAGCAATGGGACACACAAACCATGATCATTGTGCTGACTGATGACCTAGGAGTCCCAGGGACAGCAGGGGAAACCCACCAAACTACATACAGCCAATGGCACACCTAAGATATGCCAATGCAGTGGTGCAGATGCACAAACACAAACAGGCAGACCCACACTGCACATCAAACACAACAGGTGAGGGGGGTGCCAGTGTCCCCAGGCAACCACACAACACATGAGGAGGCCTGAATACCAATTATACAGATGTGCATACAGTGCCACACAAAGGTAACTCATGGATCCAAATCCCCTATGTGGGCAATCAGGCATTGTCAGATGAGAGGGAGCACAAATCACACATGTCACACAGGCACGTAGGAACAGCAACTGACACAGCAAGACACAGACACACCACAGCACTACCCCCAGGGCCCCCACAATGTGGTGACCCTGGGCTGCATTACAATCCCACTGTGATGACAAAGCTAAATGTCGTTCACACTGTGAACCACAGTCATGTGTCCTGAGCAACAAACTACCATCACACCTACACAAGCACAAATCAATCAGCACGGCCAGTAAGCCAAGGCCAACATGGAGGCAGGGGTCTAGCCGGGCAACAACTCTCATCTGCACACATTCAACACCACACACCTCGACCTCCAACAATGTGCAGCAGTGAAGCACACATGCACTGGTGACATTGCACATGCACCCATGACAATCCCAGGCTGGTGGGTGGGAACCAAGGTGCAGAAACACATCACACATGGCCACTCAACAAGACTCCTGAATGTCTGACACACTTCACACTACGCTGTACATGGACATGACGGCAATACCACACCAACCAATGGGATCCCAGCCACAGTCACACACCAATGAAGAAGCCAAGGTCATCCACAAAGAACACACATAGACAACAACCAACATTGCAGCCCGGACCCTGAGGAGTGCCAGCAGTCACACACACAACGTGTCACAATCACTGAAAGATAACACAAACTGGAAATCACATGACAGGTGCAAACAACAAGTGCCAAGGGGAAACCTGACTGTGACCCATCTGCGTCTGCACACAAACTCAGCCCTGACAGCAAACACACCTATGGGTGACACCCTGATGACCAGTAATGTGCCATGCACCCACATCACAGAGAACCCAGGGAGAAGACTTTGGGGGAACATAGGTCAACTCAGCAAGCATCACAAACAGGTACAACACTAGGGATCACAGCATGCACAGCAAAACGGAAGTGAACACACAGACATGCTCATACAACACACACCTTGGGCGCAGGCAATGTCACAGGAGTACACACTGCCATGAGGGGACTCCACTCCTGTGTGAGGAAAGCTGTGCCATATGTTGCCTCAGTAGGGCCCCATCATGTCAGCTGAGCACTTGGTCACACAATCAACAATTAGCACCAAATGAAGGCTCCCGTCACATCAGCCTGGTCATGGAAGTGCCAATGAAATCATCAGCACAGATCCAACACACTTGTATAGCAATGTTGCACTGACAACACAGATGAGTCCTTCCCCATTGATGCCCAAACCTGCATGTCCAGTGGAGATGGCCACACGGTCAGGGAAGTAGACGAATTGAACAATGGCAGGCACAACAGATGTGCAGGGGTGGAAGCCACAGATGTGAAATTGCTAATGTAAGTAGGAAATCCCATTGCCAAATACCGAACACATGACACCCTCAGATGCTGCTATGGATGACATGGATACACCACAGGATAGGACACATTCCCCCTGGACCACATGTGTTCCTGCACAGTAACACTTCATTATCATGAGACCAAATATCACCATCACTGCAGCAAGGGCATGGTTAGCATCATCAACAACATGTACATCAGAAGCATAAGCACTAGAGAACAGAAAGTTGCTTTATTCAGCATATGTGTGTTTAAAAGTGAAAGTCCAGAAAAAACACAAAGGCCAATGGCCAGTCCATTGTCAAAGTCCAAACAGGGTGACAGTGGCAGATGTCACCCTACGCATGCCTGCACTGCACAAAACCAGGGACAATCCACTAGGAGGGGCAACCGGGGGGCAGGCCAGGCACCGCAGGGACAGGATCAGGGCTCACCAGGAGGAGGCAGGGAAGGGGTGGTGGGTGCTGGAGAGCCACTGACAACTGCAGTGGAGGTGTCTGACATGGTGTGTGCCGGCACAACTGGGGGGCATGACTCAGATGTTGTGGGTGCCGGCACGACTGCAGTGGACCCTGCAGATGGAGTGGACAGGTCCGTCACTGCAGTGCCCAAGTCAGACAGGGTGGTAGTGGACTCCACTGCAGTGCCTACCACCAGGGGAGGAGAATGGGGAACAGGCAAGGTGGGCTGGACAGAGGGGGAGGACACCCTCACCACATCAGTGGCACAGACAAGCGCAGTGGGGGTGTGGTGCCGGGAGAGCAAGTGGCAGGGGGAGAAGGCCGGATCCTCTTGGGGATGGTATATCTGTGGGTGGGGGAACCTGGGGCAGGGTGTGGTGGGGGCACCTGTGGAGTGGGGGCCTGAGGGATGGAGGAAGGAGACCTGGTGCCTGAGCTGCAGGGCGGCGGCGGGGTCTTGCTCTTACGACTCCGGGGGACTTGCGGGTGGGGGCCTCAGTCTGTCTGCGCCTGGGGGAGGGTGTCCGGGGGCGAGGGGCACTCTGCTCCGTGTGGGTGGGCTTCCTCTTCCCCCTGAATGCTGTATCAGCTGGATCGGAGGGGAAGAGGCCGAGGTCACTGAGGAAGAGCCGCTGGGTCTTTGGGGTTGCAGGTGAGGCAAGGGAGGGTGCTTTGGAGGGAGAGGCAACTGAGGACTGCGCAGTGCTCGTGGATGCATGTGTGTGTTCCAGGGCCCCATCCCCTGTGAGTCTGGTTTCAGTCCCCTGACTGTGCGTGCGTGTGCGTTTTGTTTGTGGCGTGTGTGTCTGTGTGCTGGACGTGTGTGTGCTGGTGTGCCTGTGCCGGTGTGTGTGTGCTTGGGACGGGTAAGGTGCTGGGGAGTGTGGATGGAGCAGAGGCAGGAGGGGTGAGGGACTGTCTGAGGAGGGACACTGCTGCCGTCAGGGAGGAGTCCATGGACCTATTGCCCCTCTGTAGGTCAGACATGCCCGATGAGATGCCCTCCATGAACGACACCAGCTGAGTCAACAGAGCGGTGTGCGCATAGAGGACACTCAGCATGGCTGTCTGCCCTACATGGAGCTGGCAAAGGAGGTACACAGACTCCTCACTCAGGGCAGCAGGGGACACAGGGGCAGGGGTGCGGTGCCTGGCCCAAAGGAGACACGCTCCCGAACATGGGAGCCTCCACGGACCTGGGGAATGGGAGCCGATGGGAGGGCGGTGGTGGTGCTGGTGGTGGCGGGGACAGCTGGGGTGTGGTGGCTGCTGACACCCGCCTCCATAAGGGAGTCATCCTCCGAGCCGCTGTGGTCCTCAGCTGAGGTGGTTGCTGCTGAGGACTCCTCGGTGTGGCTCCCCTCGCCCTCCGTGCCACTGGGTCCCTCCGACCACTCCTCGGCTGCTGACCCAGTCTGGCTCTCCGGCTCCTCCTGGTCCGTGGAGCTGTCCCCTTCCGTGGCCGTGGATGTATCTGCAAACAATGGGGAAACAGACAGACATCAGTCACCTGCACCAAACGCACACACCACTGTGAGCACAGCACATTACAGAGCAAGCCCTGGCATCATTAGTTGAACATTGCTAAAAGTGCCCTAACTGAACAGGAGAAGCCAATTGTCAGTCTGATGCCAACCATGGCACTCACATCCCACATGGCCTTGCACCCATCTGTCTGGTGTCTGTTGGATAGCAACACCCCAGTGTGGACACATGCACCACCTACACAGTAGTTGGACAGTGCAGAGGACACGGTGTAGCATGTGGACATGCACACATCACAACTCTTGCCACTGAGTCAGTACAGGTTTCCGGATGAAAGGGATGCCCAGAGTCAAATAGGAAATGCATGTGATGCATACCAGCGACAGACACCATGATGCACCCATGTCCTGATAGCCATCGCCACAATGGTGTGCATGTAGCACATGTCACTCCCCTGCAGGATCACCAATAAGTAGACACATGCCATGGCGGAGGCATGACTGCTAAGTCATACATCACTGTCTCAGTGATGTATGATTTGGCAGCCAGACAAAAACACTCTGCACTGTGTCACAATAGTAGGTCATGGGGAATGCAAGTCCTGGAGCTGCACAAGTGCACAGGTACATACCCCACACAACACATCATCTTAACCCTCATCTGTCCAGGTCATACCGATTGGACATATGGGAGACCTGTGACACTACCCTCTGAACCTGAGCCCCTCACAATCTGCTGTGAATGGGAAACAGCTGCCTGAACTTCACATTCGCATACCCCAGTCTGCACGGGCAGCTGATCAAACACCTATGTGACACACAAGTATCGTCTCCTATGGTCACATCTCTAGTGGCATGCTGAGCCCCTACCGAGAAACACCCCAGCAGTCCTGGCAATAAATCCACAGCACACTGACACAGAGGCAGACACCTAAGGGGTCAAATCACTGCGCGCAACGTGTCAGCTGATACACGGGAGTGGGAGTACAGGTGTATTGGATGGGCTGGAGTAGGCATGACTGTCCTGCCCCACATGAATGAGGGATGAGCCCTGGACAGTGGATAGCTGGCTATGTATGTGTGACACACGTAATCTGCACACTCCTGGGGCCCAAACATTGTTCCCACCCGCTGCATGGGTGTGTGCCAGATGCCCCAGGCACATGTGGTGGCTCAGCTCAGCAAGTGGACCGCATATCAAAGCAACACGCAGATTTCATGTCCGAACACAGGCATTGTGTGAACAATGGACCCACCCATGATGCCCACAACAGAGTTAGGGAAACAGATGCTGTCCCCCACCTTGAGTGAAGCAAACTGCAAGGACACAGTCCCAAGTGACACAATTCCCTGAATGTAAGGACCACACCTGGGTATCAGATGAGGAGTGGGCAGTGCACAATAGAGGGACATGGCTCCTGGACAACATGACTGCTGTACTGTGGCAGTTTAACCAGGCCAGAGGAGGGCACATAGCATGTAATACAGAGTTCACAGTGCAGTCTTTGACTCACCCCTCCGTGCTGCTGTCTGGCCTTCAGCTGCCCATCCAGGTCTGGAAACACCACCGCCAGGATCTGGAGCATGTGGGGGTCAAGGTCCGTGTTCCGCCCCTCCTGCGAGGAGGCGACAGCTTCAGCTGGACCCGTGCAATCCTCCGGGTCCAGCCCCGAAGGTCCTGCCACCTCTTCTGGCAGTTGCGGATCCGGCGCTTGTAGACCCCCACGGACCGGACAGCCCGGACGATGTCCTTCCAGATCTCCTGCTTCCGATGGGCATTAACCTGTCAGGATGACAAAGTGAAAAGTCCATTACTACACATGCAACATATCCGTGCATGACACAGTTGTAAATACATGTATCAATCACAGGGGCACATGATGTACACAGGCAGTGCAACGCTGCCCATGGACAGTTTGCCAGAAGTCACAACATGGTATCATTGCATGGGAAGTAAAACCTTGTTCAAATGCACTGTCACTGCACCATACCTGTCCAGTGCATGTCACTACACACTATGGGGGTGACAACTACTCAGTGAGCCTGCTAGCCAGTGGCGTGCAGACTTTCAGCCTTGCTAGTCAGACAAAATGCACATTCAGAAAGGCAGTGCACAGAACACTCACCTGCTCCCCTGGTGTCTCATACAGCTTGCTGTACTGTGGAAGTAGGCTGTCCAGCAGGGCCTGGTTCTCCTCTAGGCTGAAGGCTGGGGCTCTCTCCACAGTATGTGCCATTGCAGGGTCCAGAGGGGGCAGAGACAGCAGCAGTGCAGTGGCAGATGTCATCCTGGAGCATGTAGTGCAGGCAAGTGAGCTCTCAGGGGTACAGCCAGCAATATATATGTGCTGCAGAGGCAGATACTGTCCCATGTGTCCAAAGTGATAGGTCCAAGTCATTTGCATCTTCTGAATCTGGCCAATCCATGGAATAGCAGCACCAATACACGCCCACAGCATCCTTCAAATCTTCAACTTCATGACATACATGATTTTGCAACATTGTTGTGGGTGACCAACTGAATTTCCAGCAACCGACTCGTTCGAATTTCGAAAACGCGTCCGTTGCCAGGCTAGGCCATTGACAATGGGTGCGCACCGATCGGTCCATTGCTGTTCAACGCATACAGGGGTACAACGCGTACCCGCACACATTGAATGCAATGGGCCGGCCGGGTGCACCGATCGGTCCATTGCTGTTCAACACGTACAGGGTACAACGCGTACCCGCACACATTGAATGCAATGGGCCGGCCGGGTGCACCGATCGGTCCATTGCGGTACAACGCGTACAGGGGTACAACGCGTACCCGCACATTGAATGCAATGGGCCGGCCGGGTGCACCGATCGGTCCATTGCTGTTCAACGCGCACAGGGTACAACGCGTACCCGCACACATTGAATGCAATGGGCCGGCCGGGTGCACCGATCGGTCCATTGCTGTTCAACACGTACAGGGGTACAACGCGTACCCGCACACATTGAATGCAATGGGCCGGCCGGGTGCACCGATCGGTCCATTGCGGTACAACGCGTACAGGGGTACAACGCGTACCCGCACACATTGAATGCAATGGGCCGGCCGGGCGCACCGATCGGTCCATTGCGGTACAACGCATACAGGGGTACAACGCGTAACCGCACACATTGAATGCAATGGGCCGGCCGGGTGCACCGATCGGTCCATTGCTGTTCAACGCATCCCTGTACAAGTGACTGGCATATGTCACCATGCCTGTCTCAGATGAACATATGCCAGCCACAGATAGCTCCCAGGGAGTGAGGGGCACACCTACAACACCACAGCCTGTCCAAACTGTATCATAAGGCATGTAAGGCTGCATTTCCTATTGTGTGTATGTTGGTGTACATGTTGTCCTGTGGGTGTCACCTGGGGGCAGCCACCCCCAGGCTGTGCACGTGTTCATGGGGACAGGATCCTGGGTGTTACGTGTACATGACCACTGTGATGTGCAACTGTTCATATCTGTGCATGGGCCATGGTCACATTTCACGGTGGTGTATGTGTATGTCATGTCACATACCCCGTGAGTCCCATGTGGGACGGTATGTTTGAGCCAGGGTGTCCCAGTGGCACAATAGTGATGGTCCTCCACAGTCTGTGTGCATGTAGTGTTTACAATGTCTCTGATTTCATGTGCACAATGGGAGACAGTCTCCACATCCACGTTGTGTGTGCATGGACTTTGATGTTGTGCGTGTGTGTGTCACAGACGTCCATGAGTGTCCTGCAGTGGCAAGTGGAACCACTACCTGTGGGGGGTCATGGTTGTTTTGCTGTGGTGTATACATGATACTCCATGTAATGCCAGTGTCCATGTGGCAATACAGGGTCCCTGGGAATGTACCTGTCGTTGAGCTGTGATGCCTGGGGCACATCTGTCCTCACATGTCACTGGGGGGGGTGATTGTGACATGGCAGCAGGAGATGGGAACTGTGACACGGCCTCATGATATCCAATGGGCCAACCTGGGACTTATTGATGCCACTTGTTGAACCGTGATGACAGATGTTGGCCATGTATGTACCATACATGTCCTTACGGAACTGCACACTTCATGTAGTTGTGCCTCATAATGATGTATGATGTGATATTGAGTGTGTTCAATGCTGCATATGTGGGGTGACTGACAATCTTGCTTTCTTCTCCTCTGCACTGCAGGGCTTCTGCTGTCCATAGACCATTCCCAGACCTGGCAACGATGGTGGAACGGGACAGCATCCGACGGTACCGCTTCACCAGGCAGCTGATTGAGGATTTGGCAGTGCAGTTGGCCCCACATTTGCAGCCTGGCCGGCCGTATCCTACAGCGCTGACCCCCAAGGTGAAGGTGATGGCAGCCCTACACTTCTTTGCCACCGGTACCTTCCAACATACTGTGGCGACTGCTGGTGGGATGTCACAGACCATGTTGAGCCGTGTGCTCCGCGATGTTTTGGAGGCAATGTTGCTATACCTGAACTGGTACATCTATTTCCCTAGACTGCAACGACTCACTGACGTGAAGAGTGACTTCTATGCCCTGGGGAGGATGCTGCATGTCATTGGCTCCATTGATGGGACACATGTGGCTTTGGTACCACCACAGGCCCAGGAGCAGGCCTACCGTAACCGCAAGCACTACCACTCGGTCAATGCACTGGTGGTGTGTCTTGCAGATATGACCATCACACACGTGTGTGGCCGTTTCCCTGGTTCAGCACACGATGCCTTTGTGTTGAGGAGTAGTCGCATCCCCAGGATGATGGCACAGATGCAGAACCAGCGTGCCTGGCTTGTCGGTGTGTACTGACTTTGTGCCATTGTGTGTGATCTGATCTGTAGTATTCCGCCCACTTTTCCAAGTCAGCTAATGTGCACTTGTCTGTCCGTAGGTGACTTGGGATACCCCAACATGCCGTGGTTGCTGACACCCCTCAGGAACCCTGTGACACCAGCCCAGATGCGCTACAATGAGGGACATGGTCGGACCAGGAGAGTGATTGAGCGGACATTTGGTCTCCTGAAGAGCCGCTTCCGCTGCCTCGACAAGACAGGAGGGTCCCTCCCATATGCCCCAGCGAAGGTGTGCAAGATTATCATCGTCTGCTGCATGCTCCACAACCTGGCAGTGCGGAAGGAGTTGCCTCTCATCCAGGATGACAATGACCAACATCCGCCACCTGTGGAGGATCCTGGCCTGGACCACGATGCCAGTGATGATGATGATGATGAGGGTGATGTCCGCACAAAGCTCATCACCAACTTCTTTAGCTGAATGTGAGTATCCTGAGGTGTCATGTCAATGATGTGAGTTGGCATGATATGTGTAGGTGGTGCTCTGGTGCTGTTGGAGTGTGTCCATGGGCTACTTGACTGGATGTGTGTAGCGATGTGTGCTTACAGGTGGTCTGTACTCCCCAACAGTGTTGACATGCTAACTTGGTTCTGGGTGTGTATCTTGTAACATGTATTGTGCATGAGTTTTGCTGTTCTGTGCTGTTCTCCATTGCTTTTGACTGTGTGTCATTTCTGTCCTTCACAGGGTACTTTCAGATTCGTTTGGTCAACTGTGTCCACCGACGACGTGATTGTACTTCCAGGGTGGTAGCTGTTGTGTCCCTACAGGTGATGTGCGCCACACCCATGGACTTCCTTCCTTCTACAGTTGTTGACTGTGTGCCCGCTGCCAGGTGGGATTACCTTGCATCTGTAGTGGTTACGACATGTTGCAACTGTGTAATAAACCTGTGCTTCACTTTGTGATGTGCGTTGTCTGTGGTCACACATTTGACTGCCATTTGCTTACTGCACCTGTGGGCTACTTGACTACAACTGGGAATAGGTGTGGTGTCTGTGCATTGCACCGTCTTTCCTGGCAACATCAGTGTAGGCAATGAGTCAGATGGCCTAGGTGTGTATGTGTTGTGTAGCCCTGGTGGTGTGTCTCCCTCATATGTGTCACGTTGCCTTTACTCACATGCCTGTGTTGTACTTGCTGTTGCAGTTCGCATACACAGTGTAATTTTGCAGTTCATCATCCCCATGACAGCACCCACGTTGGAATCACAACAGAGGCAAGTATGGTGTATTAGTGTGTTTATTGTGATACATTTGTGTGAATAGTGCATAGGATGGTTAGTGCTGTACATTTATATTGCAATCAGAAGTTCCTAGGTGAATTGAAAGTCCTGGTAGACAAAATCCCCAGTATCGGGGCCACAGTTGTCTGAGACATTGGTCCAACTTGTACTCCCCATGTCATGTGTGGGAGTTGTGTTGCCGTCAACAGGGTGAACAGTTTGTGCACAAAGGTGAACATCCAGAACAGGTTCAGGCTTCCTGGGGGTTGCACTTGGCCATCGGCCTCTCACTTGCCCCTCCTCGGACGACCCCTCTTCTTTGGGGGGGCCCCTCAAGTACAGGCTGCTGCGGTGCAGGGGACTCTCCGCCAGAGTCATCCTCCCTCCCTGTGGCAGTTGCAGTTTGTTCAGCACCAGATGTTGTTGGCACACAGGGAGGTGTAGACTGGTTGCTGTTCATCTGGCGGAGGCATTGTAATATGTCCCTGTGCACCGCCGTCATCTCTTGCAGTGCGTCCCACTTGGACTCCACGCGGGACATGTGTGAGTCCAAGCGGGCATGATGGGCAGCCTGCTGCTGTTTCATGTCTCTGAGGAGCGACACTACCAGGCAGAGATCGCCGGTGCTGGACTGGTACGCATCGGCTATGCGTACCAGTTGTGGGTCGTCATGCACACCAGACACCTCTGCAAGCAGCGACCTCTGTCTCCCACCCCTCCCACCACCCCTGCCGACATGTGCAGTGCGTGCAGTGGCACGCACAGATGACCCTGGTCCCCCTTGGGGGTTGGTGGTGGTGGTGGTGTCCATGGCCCCACGTTGGTCCAGGGTCCCTGTGCTGGTGGTGCTCCTTGTTCTGTCCATGTCGGCAGGGATGGTATTTGTGGTGACAGTCGTTGGAGGGGTGGGTGCAGGGGGTGCAGCTGGTGGTCCTGCTGGTGCTGCAGCTGGTGGTCCTGCTGGTGCTGCATGTTGACTTGCACCGGAGGTGCCAGGTTGGTCTTCTTCGTCCGAGGAGGGCAGAGGCTGTACGACACCAGTGAGCTCCGTATCCTCTTGAGCCTGGGACTGGGACTCCTCAGCGTCTGCTGCTGTGTCCCCATCATCACCTGTTTTTGGGAGACACACACAATGTATGTTATGTTTCTGCAGGCATCAATGGTTGACACACCTGACAGTTGTGACTGTGCCTCTGGGTGCGGGCCTGTACATTGCATTGTCCTAAGTTGTCACAGTCAGGGGTTGATATTGGTGTAGCACATTGTCCTGCATTATTTGGGCATTTCTATGTATTTGTTGGGGTGTGAACATGGTCTGCATTGGTTGTATTTGGTTGACAGCCGGTCCTCCTTCCCACCCAGCCAGTCAGTTATCCCACCATGGACTGTGCTTGCATTGCAGGGAGTGAAAGTTGTCTTTCAGGATGTCAGTCAGTGGTGTCCTGCTGTTGGTTGTTGCACAGTTGCCAGCAGGGCCTTGTGCTCCCCACAGCAGTAGCCAGTGTGAGCCATCTTGTCAGTTGTTTTCCACTCCCTGTGATGTGAGCATGGTTCAGGGTGGTGTTGATGGGACAGTTGTGGGGGTGAGCTATGTCTGTGACTATGACTCCCATCATGCTATTGCCTCCACCCCACTTCCCAGCATTCCCATACTTACTTGCTTTTGTGGGGAGTTCAGTGTGTGTGGGTGTGAGAGCAATGGCAAGATGGCTGACAGTGGTGTCCTGCTGTTGGTTGGTGTGCAGTTCCCAGCATGCCCTTGTGCTCCCCACGACACAGCAACAGTGTCAGACATCTTTGATGGGCCTTTCCACTCTCTGTGGGATGTGCATGCGTGAGTGTGAGCTTGCTGGGCCATGTGGTGGAAGATGTAGAGCTGTGACTACGACTCCCATCATGCTATTGCCTCCACCCCCCTTCCCAGCATGCCCATCCTTCCTTCCTTTTGACTCTGCTTCCCTGTGGGGTGGGCTGCCTGTGCCGACAGGATGGCTGGGAGTGTTGTCCTGGCAGTTGTTTGGCTAAAAGTCCAAAGAGTGTCCCTGTGCTTCACACAACATAACCCAGGGTGGATGTTCTTTGTGGGATCTTGAGTTAGGATGTGAGGCATTGCATTCTCCAAGGTGGGTTATGTGGAGTATGTGTTGAGGGGGTGTGTGAGGGGAGGTGCTTGTGACTATGGTCAGTGCTGCAAGTCCTCCTTCCCACCCAGCCAGATATCCCACCATGGAACGTGCTTGCATTGCAGTGAGTGGAAGTTGTCTTTCAGGATGTCAGTCAGTGGTGTCCTGCTGTTTGTTGGTGCACAGTTGCCCGCAGGGCCTTGTGCTCCCCACAGCAGTAGCCAGTGTCAGCCATCTTGTCAGTCCTTATCCACTCCATGTGATGTGAGCATGGTTCAGGGTGGTGTTGATGGGCCAGTTGTGAGGCTGAGCAATATCTGTGCCTACTACTCCCATCATGCTATTGCCTCCAACCCCTTCCCAGCATGCCCATGCTTCCTTCCTTTTGACTCTGCTTCCCTGTGGGGTGGGCTGCCTGTGCTGACAGGATGGCTGGGAGTGTTGTCCTGGCAGTTGTTTGGCTAAAAGTCCCAAGAGTGTCCCTGTGCTTCACACAACATAACCCAGGGTGGTGGTTCTTTGTGGGATCTTGAGTTAGGGTGTGAGGCATTGCATTCTCCCAGGTGGGTTATGTGGAGTATGTGTTGAGGGGGTGTGTGAGGGGAGGTGCTTGTGACTATGGTCAGTGCTGCAAGTCCTCCTTCCCACCCAGCCAGATATCCCACCATGGAACGTGCTTGCATTGCAGGGAGTGGAAGTTGTCTTTCAGGATGTCAGTCAGTGGTGTCCTGCTGTTTGTTGGTGCACAGTTGCCAGCAGGGCCTTGTGCTCCCCACAGCAGTAGCCAGTGTCAGCCATCTTGTCAGTCCTTATCCACTCCCTGTGATGTGAGCATGGTTCAGGGTGGTGTTGATGGGCCAGTTGTGAGGCTGAGCAATATCTGTGCCTACTACTCCCATCATGCTATTGCCTCCACCCCCTTCCCAGCATGCCCATGCTTCCTTCCTTTGACTCTGCTTCCCTGTGGGGTGGGCTGCCTGTGCTGACAGGATGGCTGGGAGTGTTGTCCTGGCAGTTGTTTGGCTAAAAGTCCCAAGAGTGTCCCTGTGCTTCACACAACATAACCCAGGGTGGTGGTTCTTTGTGGGATCTTGAGTTAGGATGTGAGGCATTGCATTCTCCCAGGTGGGTTATGTGGAGTATGTGTTGAGGGGGTGTGTGAGGGGAGGTGCTTGTGACTATGGTCAGTGCTGCAAGTCCTCCTTCCCACCCAGCCAGATAGCCCACCATGGAACGTGCTTGCATTGCAGGGAGTGGAAGTTGTCTTTCAGGATGTCAGTCAGTGGTGTCCTGCTGTTTGTTGGTGCACAGTTGCCAGCAGGGCCTTGTGCTCCCACAGCAGTAGCCAGTGTCAGCCATCTTGTCAGTCCTTATCCACTCCCTGTGATGTGAGCATGGTTCAGGGTGGTGTTGATGGGCCAGTTGTGAGGCTGAGCAATATCTGTGCCTACTACTCCCATCATGCTATTGCCTCCACCCCCTTCCCAGCATGCCCATGCTTCCTTCCTTTTGACTCTGCTTCCCTGTGGGGTGGGCTGCCTGTGCTGACAGGATGGCTGGGAGTGTTGTCCTGGCAGTTGTTTGGCTAAAAGTCCCAAGAGTGTCCCTGTGCTTCACACAACATAACCCAGGGTGGAAGTTCTTTGTGGGATCTTGAGTTAGGATGTGAGGCATTGCATTCTCCCAGGTGGGTTATGTGGAGTTTGTGTTGAGGGGGTGTGTGAGGGGAGGTGCTTGTGACTATGGTCAGTGCTGCGAGTCCTCCTTCCCACCCAGCCAGATATCCCACCATGGAACGTGCTTCCATTGCAGGGAGTGGAAGTTGTCTCTCAGGATGTCAGTCAGTGGTGTCCTGCTGTTGGTTGTTGCACAGTTGCCAGCAGGGCCTTGTGCTCCCCACAGCAGTAGCCAGTGTCAGCCATCTTGTCAGTTGTTTTCCACTCCCTGTGATGTGCGCATGGTTCATGGTGGTGTTGATGGGACAGTTGTGGGGGTGAGCAATATCTGTGACTACGACTCCCATGATGCTATTGGCTACACTGACTTGCCCAGCATACACAGAATTCCTTTCTTTCAGTGGTCTTCACTGTGTGTTGGTGTTGTAGTGGTGGCTACATGTCTGGATGTGTTTGTTAGTTATATTTGTGCCACTGCCTAGCTGTAGTTGTAGTTGTGTTTGTACATGTGATGACACGGTTAAATGTAACTTTGAGATGGCATGTGTTGTGTTTATCTGACTGACATACACATTTTGGGATGATTCTGTTCTGGTTGCTGTGTAATTGCTATGAGTGCATGGTTTGACTCTCCCCTTGACAGTGATGTGTGTGTGTATTGTGGCAGAATATTGTGTACATTTGTTGTGTACTCACCAGGCTCTGGGATGTTCTCTAGTCCATAGACGCTCACTGGCGGAAGGATGGCCCGCACCTTCTCCTCCCAGGGCCTGAGGTATACTGGCTTGGCAGGAGGGCCACTGCCGATGTATTGGCTCAGGAGGTAGTCCTTCTTCAGCAGCTCCCGTACCCTCCTGCGCACGTCATACCACCTGTTCTGGATGTCAGTCTTTGTGCGCAGACATGGTGATTGTGCGTTCACCCTGTTGATGATCCTCTCCCACATCTTGGTTTTCTGGCAGATGGGTGTCTGTTGGACCAGTGTGCCAAACAGCTGTGGCTCTACCCTGAGGATCTCGTCTACCAGGACTTCCAATTCACAATCTGGAACTTGTGATTCTTCTTTGGGGGCATGGTGATGGGTGGTGATGGTGAGTGATGTATGTGTTGGTGTGCAGGTGAGGGTGTGTGAGTGTGTGTTTTGCTGGGTGTATGTGAGGTAGCTATTTGTTGGTGTGCTGATGGTGTGTGGCTTGTGTGAGGGATGAGCTGTGGGTGTGTGGTTGCTGTCTGTTGAGTGCTGGCAGTAGAATAGCATTTGCAAAGGATCATGGTTGGGATTTGTGTCCTTTATATGTGTGGAGTTGTGGGTGTGTCTTTGTTCTCTGTCCCCACCCCCCAGTATTTATTGGCTTTGTAATTGCTTGTTTGGCCTTTTTTTGTGTATTTTTCCTTAGTACTTTCTGTGCATGTTGGAAACGTTCTTGTGACTGAGTTGGACCCTGCAGTTGTCTCGTACGGTCTTCTCCGTTTCGTTCACGCTGTGTTTGTGCAGTTTTCTACGCGCGTACGCATCGGTCGCGGTGTTTTGTGTTACTTCGGCTCGCAGTTTTGTATGCGTGTCGGTCGTACGGCTTGTCCTCCGTACGACTCGGTCGTGGTTTTCGCGCCTTGCATCGTACTTTGCGGTTTGGAGTTCGCGTGTACGTTTCGGTTGGATTTGTTCCGGGTGCGTGTCGGTCGGTTCGATTCGCGTGTTTTTCCGGCCGGATTGCTGTTTTCCGTGCGGCTCGGTCGTTCGGCTTGGGTTCAGTACGTGTCGGTCGGATTTTGCACGCTTTGCATCGTACTTGGCGTGTCGGGCGCCACAGGTACGTGTCGGTCGGAATTAATTCCGGCTCCGAGTCGGTCGGCGCTTTTTCCGGCCCGAATCGGAATCGACCCCTTATTTGTGAGTCAGTGCCCAGGTAAGCAGAGGCAACATAAAGACACTGCATGTGCGGCTGCATAAGTAGAGCTGCTGCCTAACTTGATGATGTTGGAGCGGCTACCTAACTTAACGGTGCTGAATGTAGAGATAACTGAGAGAAGAACAGGCCAGAGAAGAGGCTGGCAGGAATCAGCTCCCAAAAAATCAAAGACATAGGATCCCACCATTAATGATTTACCAAGGATTCCTTCTCTACTCATTGCCTTCTTTAGAGGCTTTTCCGGGAAGCCCTAGCGGCACTGCACAAACAGGGATGGTTGGAACTGCTGCACTGAGCACTGTGATAAGGTTTCTTGTTAAGTCTTTCACACAGTTGTTGTTCTAAAATAACCTGCTGTGTCTCAACATGATAGAAATGAAGGAGAACTTTTTGTACCTTGAAGGGCAACATCAAGGAGCAGTAAACAGGATTAATCAGAGGAGTTCACAGAAAGGGTTTGTCGTGTGTGGACATTGTTGTTTTCCCTATATTAGCATAACTATGCACGTCGTAGGAGTGGGCTTGTGATAGAGCATTATTAATAAACGCAATTAATGCAATTAACATGTAGGAATAACGTGTAGGCCTAAAACGAGAAGTCACATTTTTAAAAGGCAAATGGAACCACTAGGCTCCTATATCTGCCCATGTTAAGTTAGAAATGTTTATGAACACAGTTTTCTTTTTTCATTCTTACTGACCATAGGTCAAAAATCCTATTATTGGGAAGAAGTGAAAAGTTTAATGAGAAAATGTGCTGTATAAACATGATTTAATAGAAAAAGATAGTTTTCGACATTCCCATAGAGATATTTCTCATAGAATACAATAGTGTATTTAATAATATAGTTAAAGTTTTACTTAAATGATTCTTTATCAAATAAGATTTATAAGTTAGAATATGTGAGAAAGAGATGATTTCATTTGTGGAATGACAGACCTAACCATGAACTGTTTTGTGTTGTAGAAGAAAAGCCAGTGGGAACCAAAACCACGACTTGTACAATATTGTTAATAATGTTACATGTAACACTTAGGGGTCGATTCCGATCCCGCTCGGAAGGCCCTCCGAGATCTGTCTGTAGCGTTACCTTCCGACCGACACATTTGGGGAGCCGGTCCATCCAAACGTCGAAGTACGATGCGCAAATGTCTCCTATTCCTGAGCGACACGTACGCTCCAATTCCAGGACCAATTCCCGTGCGAACAGGCTCCGTAAACGCTGAATGGAGTCGTCCGGAGCCATTTCCAAAGCAGTTTATGGCCGGCCAAGTACGATGCGTACTTCCTACGCGCCGAACAGGTCGCTACCTGCAGCATGTCTCAGCATCCGGAAGAGCTGTATTTCAGCTACGATTCGCGCCACAACACGATCACTGCGTACGAGACGAAGCAGCCATGTATCCGATCGCGCATGTCATCCCCATACTGTACGCCTACAGTCGATTCAACAACCATAACCGACGCGTTCGTCACAGACGGTAAGTCAGACACCTACCACACACAAAAACGTCACGATCCCGCGAAAGGCAACAACCCCATAGGGGTGGATGTCCATCACTACTATCATTTTCCACCCCATAGGGGGTGGATGCCTAACACTACCAGCATTGTCCACCCTATAGGGGGTGGATGCCTAACACTACCAGCATTGGCAACCCCATAGGGGGTGGATGCCTAACACTACCAGCATTGTCAACCCCATAGGGGGTGGATGTCTATCACTACCAGCATTCTCCACCTATGGGGGGGTGGATGCTTAACACTACCAGCATTGGCCACCCCATAGGGGGTGGATGTCTATCACTCCCAGCATTCTCTACCTATAGGGGGGTGGATGCCTAACACTACCAGCATTGGCCACCCCATAGGGGGTGGATGTCTAACACTACCAGCATTGGCCACCCCATAGGGGGTGGATGTCTAACACTACCAGCATTGGCCACCCCATAGGGGGTGGATGTCTATCACTACCAGCATTCTCTACCTATAGGGGGGTGGATGCCTAACACTACCAGCATTGGCCACCCCATAGGGGGTGGATGTCTATCACTACCAGCATTCTCTACCTATAGAGGGGTGGATGCCTAACACTACCAGCATTGTCCACCCCATAGGCAGTGGATGCCTAACACTACCAGCATTGGCCACCCCATAGGGGGTGGATGCCTAACACTACCAGCATTGGCCACCCCATAGGGGGTGGATGTCTATCACTACCAGCATTCTCTACCTATAGGGGGGTGGATGCCTAACACTACCAGCATTGTCCACCCCATAGGGGGTGGATGCCTAACACTACCAGCATTGGCCACCCCATAGGGGGTGGATGCCTAACACTCCCCCAAGGTTGCAACGCAAATTTTGTGTTATGTGTGCAAACTGCCTGTAAAAAAAATACATAGAGTGACATGCTGAACATACCCCCCATCTCTGTAGTAACAAAAAGGTAAATGTGGCTTTCAAGCCCCCAGCATTGTCAACCATATAGTGGATGTGGGGTATAAACCTGTCAACACTGTAGTGACAAAAAGGTGAATGTGGGTTTCAAGCCCCCAGCATTGTCAACCATATAGTGGATGTGGGGTATAAACCCGGCAACACTGTAGGGACAAAAAGGTGAATGTGGGGTTCAAGCCCCCAGCATTTTTAACCATATAGTGGATTTGGGGTATAAACCCGTGTTAGAAATGGGATCTCTAGTTGGCAAGGGTTTGCACCTTTGTCCAAGTAGGGACCCTTCTTCCTAGTCAGGGTAAGGGTGTTACACTCGTGAAGTAACCCCTGCTCACCCTCGTGGTAGCTTGGCACGAGCAGTCGGGCTTAATTCAGAGGCAGTGTGTAAAGCATTTGCACATAACCAACAGTAATACAGTGTAAGCACTACAAACGGACACCACACCAGTTTAGAAAAATAACCAATATTTATATACTCAAGACAAGACCAATTACGACAAAAATCCACAATACTATACTTTAAAAACGAATACTTGATAAGGTAACTTCTTCTTTGCAGGAATAGTTCAAAAACAAAGTTCGTACGAGTCGGTAGCTCCGTCCGAGCCTACCGTGATGCTGAAAACCACAGAGTCTAACAGTTCCAGCCGACCGCGTCGATACGGGCCAGCAGAGTCATGAACAGACTCGGTTACAGTACCTTTCTCGTTGTGGCTGGTACGGAGTGTACGAGCCGGTCGGCGTTCGTCACGGTTGCGGTGCAAGACGGAGCGATGCAAGGTGCGGTGTCCCTCGATGCGGTGCAGGCAGCGGCTCGATGAGCGTCGTGCAGACGGGGTCGGTGAGTCCAAGGCGTGCGATGCAGGGTGAGACGATGCTCGATGCGGTGCTGACAGGTTGCGATGCAGGCGACCAAGCCGGAGTGCGGGAGCTGGCGTCGGACAGCGGTGCGAGTCGGAGCGGTGCGTCGCAGACGTGCGAGCGGTGCCCCAAATGCGGTGCGGTCACGACTCTTGAGCCAGTTGCAGCGACCGCGTCGGTCGGGTCCGGCTGGTTCAGTGAAGCGATGCGGTGCGAACTGCGGTGCCCACAGGTCACGGTGCAAGCAGCGGCTCGATGTTGGCGGCGTCGGACGTCGCCCACGGTGAGACCAGGGTTGCGATGCGAAGCGGGGCGATGCGGTCTGCGGTACAAACAGGTCTCCGGCCAGGGATGGATTCGGTTGACGGAGTCGGTTGCGGTTCCCTTCCTCTGTGGCAACTGAAACAGCGTTCCAGAAGCGGTACCCAGAGGCTTGTGAAGTCTTTGCAGTCCCTGAGACTTCTTAACAGGAGGCCAGCTCGGTTCAAGGCCCTTGGAGATACTCAGCACAAGTTTGTAGAAAGTTCAGTCCAGTCCTTTCACTGCCCAAGACAGAAGCAGCAGCTGCAGGCCAACCCAACAAAGCAACAACACAGCAAAGGGGCAGTACTCCTCCTGGCAGTTCTTCCAGCTCTTCGTCTTGGCAGGTTCCTTGATTCCAGCGAGATCTAAATTCATGGGGTCAGGGCCCCAATATTTATATCCCAAATTCCTTTGTTCTCTGAAGGCAGAGAGGCCTTTGCCTAGTCCAAACCAGTTCTGGAGCACTTTGTTGACAAGTCTCCGTCCCTTCTTTCAGTGAGTAGGCCAGGGACATCAGACGCACCACAGGAGGTGGAGCCAGCATTGTGGAGGGAAGGCACTGTCCTATTCAGGGCCCAGGTGCGACCCCTCCCACCCATCTACATGTAGATCTTGCTATTCAGCCCTGCGCTGACTCACCCGATCTCCTGGCATCCCCCAGCCCCTGTCACTCACACTCCAGACAAGGAATACACAACCTCGCAGAGGCAGGCTTGGATGGTTAGACAAGAAAATACCCACTTTCTAAAAGTGGTATTTTCAAACACAGAATGTTAAAACCAACTTCACTAAAAGATGCATTTTATCATTCTGAGTCCAGGCATACTAAACTCGAATTTCTACCATGTTCCCGGGGTCAGTTAGGATTATAAGCTGTAATAATCAAAACTGCCCGTCCTGGCCTAGGGGAACAGGTAGCCTTGCAATAGTGAAAAACAAACTAGGCTGTAATTCACTATCAGGACATGCCACACACACCAGGGCATGTCCTACCTTTCGCATACAACGCACCCTGCCCACAGGGGTACCTTGGGCCTACCTTAGGGGTGACTAACATGTAGTAAAGGGAAGGTTTAGGGACTTGCAAGTGTGTGCACTTGCCAAGTCGACATGGCAGCCCCAGGCTGCGCACAGGCTCTGCGTTGGCAGGCCCGAGTTACACTTTACGGGCTGTTTGCGTGGGTGGCACAATCCAGTGCTGCAGCCCACCAACAGCATTTGGTCTATAGGCCCTGGCACTCGCAGTGCACTTTACAAGGGACTGACACATAAACCAAATTGGCCAATCATGGAAACACCAATCCATAACACATTTTATACAGGAGCACTTGCACTTTCCCACTGGACAGCAGTGAGGAAAGTGCACAGAATCATTACACCAGCAAAAACAGAGTCAAAACCGGGAGGTCAGAAAGCAAAAAGTCAGGGGAAACACGCCAAAAGATGCCAAGTCTAACACATGTCCCCTCCAGCTGAAAGTAGGGAGAACTACCCAACCCCATTGGAGTTCTCTTCACTAAGGCGGAAGAACCTGGACAGACCATCTGCGTTGGCGTGTTCTGTACCAGGACGGTGTTCCACCGTAAAGTCCATTCCCTGTAGGGAGATGGACCACCTCAGCAGTTTTGGATTCTCACCCCTCATTTGCATCAACCATCGGAGGGGCCTGTGGTCTGTCTGAACCCGGAAGTGAGTCCCAAACAGGTATGGTCTCAACTTCTTCAGCGCCCAGACCATAGCAAAAGCTTCCCTTTCTATGGCACTCCACCTCTGTTCCCTGGGAAGTAGTCTCCTGCTAAGGAAGACTACAGGCTGATCCAGGCCCTCTTCGTTCAGTTGTGAGAGCACCGCTCCCACACCATGCTCTGAAGCGTCAGTCTGCACGACGAATTCCTTGGAGAAGTCAGGTGCCTTGAGCACGGGTGCCGTGCACATGGCTGCCTTCAGGGCATCAAAAGCTTTCTGGCAGGACTCAGTCCAGATCACTTTCCTGGGCTGCCTCTTAGAGGTCAGCTCTGTTAAGGGGGCAACGATGGTGCCATAGCCCTTAACAAATCTCCTATAGTAGCCGGTGAGACCTAAGAAGGCTCTCACCTCTGTCTGGGTCTTGGGGGGCTCCCAAGCCAGAATGGTGTCAATCTTGGGTTGTAGGGGCGCCACCTGGCCGCTTCCTACCTGGTGTCCCAAGTACACCACCAAACCCTGCCCGATCTGGCACTTGCTGGCCTTGATCGTGAGGCCTGCACCTTGCAGAGCCCTCAACACTTTCTCAAGGTGCTGTAAATGTTCTTCCCAGCTGGAACTGAACACAGCAATGTCATCCAGGTAGGCGGCACTGAAATCCTCCAGCCCAGCCAACACCTGATTGACCAACCTCTGAAAGGTGGCAGGGGCATTCTTCAACCCAAAGGGCATCACCCGGAATTGGTAATGACCTTCTGGGGTTGAGAATGCTGATCTCTCCTTGGCCCCATCGGTTAAGGCAATCTGCCAGTACCCAGACGTCAAATCAAACGTGCTGAGGAACCAGGCAGCTCCCAACCGATCAATGAGCTCATCAGCTCTGGGGATGGGGTGCGCGTCAGTCCTGGTGACGGCATTGAGCCCACGGTAGTCCACACAAAACCGGAGTTCTGGAGTGGCACCGGGCGCCGCAGCCTTTGGGACCAAGACCACTGGGCTGGCCCAAGGACTGTGGGAGGGCTCAATCACCCCTAACGCCAACATCTTAGAGACCTCCTCCTTGATGCTGGCTCTGACCCGGTCAGTCAACCTGTAAATCTTGTGCTTCACAGGAGGGCTGTCACCAGTGTCCACGTCATGGGTACACCAGTGAGTAACACCGGGGGTCAGAGAGAACAGTGGGGCGAACTGTCCCAACAACTGGCGACAGTCCCCCTGCTGCTCCTGAGTCAGAGTAGGGGAGAGGATCACACCCTCTACTGACCCATCATGCTCCTTGGTAGACAGGAGGTCAGGGAGAGGCTCACTCTCCTCTTCCACCCCATCATCTGTCGCCAAGAGCATACTCACTTCGGACCTCTCGAAGTGGGGCTTGAGGCGGTTCACGTGAAGGACCCTCAAAGGGTTCCTTGGAGCCTGCAAATCCACCAGGTAGGTGACGTCACTTTTGCGCTCCTTTACCTCATATGGCCCAGTCCACTTGTCCTGCAAGGCACAAGGTGCCACTGGGGCCATGACCCACACTTTTTGCCCAGGTTGAAATTCGACCAGAGTGGCATTCTGGTCATACCATCTCTTCATTTCTTCCTGGCTTGCTTCTAGGTTCGCCTGAGCGAGTTTCCTGAAGCGGGCAGTTTGGTTTCTAAAGGCCAGCATGTAGCTAAATACATCCTGGGGAGTTTTCCTGGGAGCTGCCTCCCAGCCTTCCTTTACCAAACTCAGAGGTCCTCTGACAGGGTGGCCATACAGGAGCTCAAAGGGGCTGTACCCAAGAGACTTCTGAGGCACCTCCCTGTATGCAAAGAGTAGGCATGGCAAGAGGACGTCCCACTTACGCCTCATGGGTTCTGTTAGACCCTTGATCATGCCTTTCAAGGTCTGGTTGAATCTCTCCACCAGACCGTTTCCTTGTGGGTGGTACGGAGTGGTGAACTTGTAGGTTACACCACACTCCTTCCACAGGGATGTCATATACTTGGATATGAAATTGGTCCCCCTATCAGAAACCACCTCTCTGGGGAATCCCACACGGGAAAAGATCCCCATTAACGCCCGGCCCACCACTGGCGCCGTCGTTGTCCTGAGAGGGATTGCCTCCGGGTACCGGGTGGCATGGTCCACCAAGACCAGGATGTACCTGTTGCCCATGGCTGTCTTGGGATACAGTGGCCCCACAATATCCATCCCTACCCTTTCAAAGGGTGTTCCAACAACAGGAAAAGGTTGGAGAGGAGCTTTGATCTTCCTCCCACTCTTACCACTTGCCTGGCAAGTTTGGCAAGACCTACAGTGTGCATCTGACTGCCTTCGCATTTGGGGCCAAAAGAAGTGGGTGACAAGCCTGTCAAAGGTCTTGTCCTGCCCCAAATGTCCTGCCAAAGGCACGTCATGAGCCAGACCCAGTAGGAAGGTCCTGAAGCGCTGGGGTACCACCAGCACACGGGCTGACCCAGGCTCAGCAACCTTAGGCTCACTGTATAGGAGACCACTCTCCCAGTAGATCAGATGTGACCCGGACTGGTTACCAGCTGCCTGGTCTGCAGCCTGCCGCCGCAGACCCTCCAGAGTAGGGCACTCGTTCTGCTCCCTGCAGAACTCCTCCCTGGTGGGACCCCCTTCTTGCTGCCACTGGGTCAGCTCAGAGATGTCTCCCAGTTCGGCTACCTGCTCCCCTGTAGGCACCGGGGCGTCCCCCTCGAGGTCCGCCTCCTCCCGGTCCGTGGGAACTTCGGGGGCCGGTTTCCCACGCCCCTGCCCTTTCTCTTGGCAGGGACTTGGGCCACTGTTTCAGGCTCCAAGTCCTCTTGATCACCCTTTTGGCTGCCATTGACCGAGTAGACACGCATGCCCACTCTGGCAACCCAAGCATCTCCAAGTGAGACCTGAGCTCAACCTCCTTCCATAAGGACTGCTCGAGGTCGTTTCCTAGCAGACAATCTACAGGCATGGTAGGGCTCACAACCACCCTCAAGGGACCTGAGACCCCCCCCATTCAAAGGGAACCTGCGCCACCATACATTGGCGCTCTGAGTTGTCTACAGCAACTACTTGGTGGAATGCTCCTGGGACTACTTGCTTCTCAGACACCAGGTGACACCGGACTGAGGTCACACTGGCTCCAGTGTCTCTGAGAGCCTCTACCCTGTTCCCATTAATGGTCACCCAGGTGCTATATTTCTTTGTGTTAGGGGGCACCTGGTTTCCTGGGACCATCTCACTGTCCCCTAGTGAGACAAGGGTCATTTCTGCGGGATCCCCACCCTCCTGTGGGCACCCCTCCTCCCCAAGCGCTACACTAGCCAACACTTTGGACTGTCCACCGGTGGGCGGCTGTGTCCCCTTTGGGCACTTGGGGTCCCCCTTAAAGTGACCTAACTGGTCACATGCATAACACTTGCGGGGGCCGGTCTCAACAGGCTTCCCTGTAGAGACCCCTTTCTTCTTATCACCGGGGGCTGGGAACCTTTACCCTGGGTACTAGTTTGGGGCCCTTTAGAGAACTCCTGTGCTTTACCCTTGTCCCCCCACCTTTCTGCTGGGGACCCTGCCCACCTTTGGCTGAGTCTCCCCCAAACGCTTTCTTGTGGACCCTGGTACTCACCCAGCGGTCCGCTTCCATAGCAAGCTTCCTGGGGTCAGTTAGCTTACTATCAACTAGGTGCTGGCGCAGATCTGCAAAACATAGACTAGACAAGTGCTCCCATGCAATCAAGTTGTAGAGCCCCTGAAAATCTGTCACATTACTGCCCTTCACCCAACAATCCAGAGACCTGCAGAACACATCCACACATTCCAACCAAGTGTTGGCATCGGACTTCTTACTGGACCTGAACTGATCCCTGTACTTTTCAGGAGTAAGACCATACTTCGTGAGAAGGGCATCCTTCATGTCAGCATAGGTGAGGTGATACCCCTTACCCAAAGCTATCAGAGCATCCCTTGCTTCTTCAGGGAAAAGTGGCCACAATCCTGCTCCCCAATTCTCCTCAGGGACCCCATTCATGTGTATGGCTGCCTCATAACCCTGAAACCACCTTTGTATGTCATCCCCCTTCTTGAACTCCTTGCCTACGTTCTTGGGAATGTGCACAATCCTGTCTGCCTTTCTGGACGAATTGCTGCCACCATCTGAGCCTGACTTACTCCTAAGTTCTAGCTCCTTCAGTTCTCTCTCGTGCTCTAAGAGCATCTTCCTCTCCTCTATGGCCAATCTCTTCTCCTCCCGCTCACTCTCCAGCCTGAGCTTCTGCAGCTCAAACTGCCTTGCCTCCCGCCTGTCCTCCAGCTCCTCTGGGGACAGACTGCTGCTGCCTGACCTGGCGGCTTCCCCCCTACCCAAAAGCACATCCACCCTGGAAATAGGCTCCTCCACCTCCTCACTGAGATTACCAGGCTGCCCATTGGCATGTCTGGCTGCTACCCAGGCCCTCAGTGCCTTCTGTAGCTCCTCCTTCCTTGTGAGGTCTTTAATTTGGACTTTCAGGTTTTTACAAATCGCTCGTAGCTCCTTTACGGCGTAGGATTCCAACCTATCCTCCTCAAAGATAACTTCCAGAGATGCAACGGATGATGCAATTGATTCAGGCATGACAAAAGTAGTGAGTTGAAAACTGGCGAGATCAAAAATAGGCCAAAAGAAAAAGAACCAGTATGTGGTACGTAATGGTCTGCGATATGGTAGTAGTGCACACCAATCACTGTAAGTCAAGTGCAAACACAAGTCCTATCCTCACCGCTGACAACCAATGTTAGAAATGGGATCTCTAGTTGGCAAGGGTTTGCACCTTTGTCCAAGTAGGGACCCTTCTTCCTAGTCAGGGTAAGGGTGTTACACTCGTGAAGTAACCCCTGCTCACCCTCGTGGTAGCTTGGCACGAGCAGTCGGGCTTAATTCAGAGGCAGTGTGTAAAGCATTTGCACATAACCAACAGTAATACAGTGTAAGCACTACAAACGGACACCACACCAGTTTAGAAAAATAACCAATATTTATATACTCAAGACAAGACCAATTACGACAAAAATCCACAATACTATACTTTAAAAACGAATACTTGATAAGGTAACTTCTTCTTTGCAGGAATAGTTCAAAAACAAAGTTCGTACGAGTCGGTAGCTCCGTCCGAGCCTACCGTGATGCTGAAAACCACAGAGTCTAACAGTTCCAGCCGACCGCGTCGATACGGGCCAGCAGAGTCATGAACAGACTCGGTTACAGTACCTTTCTCGTTGTGGCTGGTACGGAGTGTACGAGCCGGTCGGCGTTCGTCACAGTTGCGGTGCAAGACGGAGCGATGCAAGGTGCGGTGTCCCTCGATGCGGTGCAGGCAGCGGCTCGATGAGCGTCGTGCAGACGGGGTCGGTGAGTCCAAGGCGTGCGATGCAGGGTGAGACGATGCTCGATGCGGTGCTGACAGGTTGCGATGCAGGCGACCAAGCCGGAGTGCGGGAGCTGGCGTCGGACAGCGGTGCGAGTCGGAGCGGTGCGTCGCAGACGTGCGAGCGGTGCCCCAAATGCGGTGCGGTCACGACTCTTGAGCCAGTTGCAGCGACCGCGTCGGTCGGGTCCGGCTGGTTCAGTGAAGCGATGCGGTGCGAACTGCGGTGCCCACAGGTCACGGTGAAAGCAGCGGCTCGATGTTGGCGGCGTCGGACGTCGCCCACGGTGAGACCAGGGTTGCGATGCGAAGCGGGGCGATGCGGTCTGCGGTGCAAACAGGTCACCGGCCAGGGATGGATTCGGTTGACGGAGTCGGTTGCGGTTCCCTTCCTCTGTGGCAACTGAAACAGCGTTCCAGAAGCGGTACCCAGAGGCTTGTGAAGTCTTTGCAGTCCCTGAGACTTCTTAACAGGAGGCCAGCTCGGTTCCAGGCCCTTGGAGATACTCAGCACAAGTTTGTAGAAAGTTCAGTCCAGTCCTTTCACTGCCCAAGACAGAAGCAGCAGCTGCAGGCCAACCCAACAAAGCAACAACACAGCAAAGGGGCAGTACTCCTCCTGGCAGCTCTTCCAGCTCTTCATCTTGGCAGATTCCTTGATTCCAGCGAGATCTAAATTCATGGGGTCAGGGCCCCAATATTTATATCCCAAATTCCTTTGTTCTCTGAAGGCAGAGAGGCCTTTGCCTAGTCCAAACCAGTTCTGGAGCACTTTGTTGACAAGTCTCCGTCCCTTCTTTCAGTGAGTAGGCCAGGGACATCAGACGCACCACAGGAGGTGGAGCCAGCATTGTGGAGGGAAGGCACTGTCCTATTCAGGGCCCAGGTGCGACCCCTCCCACCCATCTACATGTAGATCTTGCTATTCAGCCCTGCGCTGACTCACCCGATCTCCTGGCATCCCCCAGCCCCTGTCACTCACACTCCAGACAAGGAATACACAACCTCGCAGAGGCAGGCTTGGATGGTTAGACAAGAAAATACCCACTTTCTAAAAGTGGTATTTTCAAACACAGAATGTTAAAACCAACTTCACTAAAAGATGCATTTTATCATTCTGAGTCCAGGCATACTAAACTCGAATTTCTACCATGTTCCCGGGGTCAGTTATAATAATAATAATCAAAACTGCCCGTCCTGGCCTAGGGGGAACAGGTAGCCTTGCAATAGTGAAAAACGAACTAGGCTGTAATTCACTATCAGGACATGCCACACACACCAGGGCATGTCCTACCTTTCGCATACAACGCACCCTGCCCAAAGGGGTACCTTGGGCCTACCTTAGGGGTGACTATCATGTAGTAAAGGGAAGGTTTAGGGACTTGCAAGTGTGTGCACTTGCCAAGTCGACATGGCAGCCCCAGGCTGCGCACAGGCTCTGCGTTGGCAGGCCCGAGTTACACTTTACGGGCTGTTTGCGTGGGTGGCACAATCCAGTGCTGCAGCCCACCAACAGCATTTGGTCTATAGGCCCTGGCACTCGCAGTGCACTTTACAAGGGACTGACACATAAACCAAATTGGCCAATCATGGAAACACCAATCCATAACACATTTTATACAGGAGCACTTGCACTTTCCCACTGGACAGCAGTGAGGAAAGTGCGCAGAATCATTACACCAGCAAAAACAGAGTCAAAACCGGGAGGTCAGAAAGCAAAAAGTCAGGGGAAACACGCCAAAAGATGCCAAGTCTAACAACCCGCCAACACTGTAGTGACAAAAAGGTGAATGTAGGTCTCACACCCCCAGCATGTTCAAGCAATCATGTAGTTTTTGGTGCCAAAACACACAAGCAATGTAGTGATGAAGTAGTGTTTGTGTGCCAAACAACAACAGAACGGTTGAGGCAAGCATTGTTGTGTGTGTTACATACCCCAGCCATGTGCAGGCAATCAGTGCTATTGGGGGCTAACACTGCCACCAATGTTGAATTGGACAATGTAACATGTGACCATCCAAAATGCATAAGCACACATTTTTGTCACAAGCAGACACAAATACAAAGGATTCAATCTGAAACAACAGCATTGATGAGAGCCAGTACCACACTGTGGCAGCAAGGTGAAATGCCAAACATAAGGGATGTGCAGAGTGAAGATGAAGGAGTCCAAAGGCCAGTAGAGAAAAAAACTAAACTGACCATCCACTGAATGCCATTCAAACACAGTCGAAATACATGGGTGAAGATGCACAAAGACAACCAACCAGCCACACACTGCAGAACAAACACAACATCTGTGTGAGTGTTGAAGTGTTTCTTGCCTGGCACAATACACACGATGTGGGTCAGAACTCCACTGAGACATATGCCTGTTTAGTACAATCTGGAAGTATTCCTTAATTTGGGATAGTGAATGTGGCCAATCAGGCATTGTATGATGAGCGGGTGCACAAGAGTCACATGCAGAACAAGCTTGGTGGAACAACAAACAACACATCAAGAGACTGACTCTCTTCCACAGTACCCTCAAGCCTACAGCACTGTGGTGACAGTATCCTGTCTGCTGACCCTCTGTGATGCCAAATAAGGATGTGGGCCATACTTTTGAGCACACTCACTGTTGCGCACTGTGTCACGTGCCTTGCAAGAACAAATATCATCTCACATACCCAACCATTACTCCCAGGGCATGGCCGGTAATGTGAGGCCACATTGTAGGTAGGTGCCTTGCCAGGAGACAAGTCACACTTGGCCAGTCGAAACACCACACACATTGATCACCAGCAATGTGCATCATCTAAACCTACATTGACAGGTGACATTGCACAGGCACCCATGACAGTGTGGATCACTGGCTGTATGATGAGGAATACATTACTGACCACACATCATTCTGATCTCAATGCAAACATGGGTCCATGTACTGTTGTGCATGACCAATGTGGCAATTTCTGGATCAGGAAGGTACACCCAGCACGCCACATACGAGGACACACACATTTGATGGTTGAACAAGAGTTGCCAGACACACATATGTATGGGACACAAATTCACTGTATCTGTCCACAACAACACATACACAAAACATGCAGGGCAACATGAGTAAACACACTCACAGAAGAATGACATTTTGATGAGTTAGTGTACAATGAAGCACACAGGAGACTGCCCACGACACCACACAAGTCCACAGACACTCAAAATAGAATCATGAACCTCCCACTGCAACAAACATGAAGTGGTTGTGTCACAGCTGTCAGCGCTACATGTGTAGACAACATTCCTACTTGCTGTGTAGAAAAGCATGGACCAACAACAACGTATGAGACAGTCAACATGTGTTGACTATGTGCGTTGCACACAACTCAAGATCAGACCATTTACAATGTTAACTTGTTGGCATGTCTATCACATCAACTCTGCATCTAACCACAAAAGCTGCATTATGTGCAGATCATCACTATTGTCAAATTGCTAATACTGAGTATGTACTGCAGAAGACTTGGAAGACACATGGCTCACCAGATAGGGGATACAACAACTGCATCAGTAGGCTCAAATGCACAGGCAAATGTGTAAACTAATCTTCCTGCACTGTTGACAACACCAGGGGTGGTGGTGGGATCTGTGTTTCACAAACACAATGCACATAGCTAGACATAACACATGGGAAATTTGTACATCTGTTTAGGATGGAGTACATGTGCAAAACATAATATGTATTGGACACATTTGGAACTTCAACACAGTCTCTGAATAATGAAATCACTCAAGGAGAGCTACAAATAAGACATGTTGCCATCAGGCTACAGGGAAGGGTAGAATCTGCTGATTGTGATCAGTCATAGACACATACAAGTGCCAAACTTGCAAAAACAGATGACAGATTAAAACACGCTTATGTTGCTAGCACAAATGTGACTCGGGGAATTCAAAATGTGTCACATGTGAGTTTGCTCCCAGTGCAGGCCCTTGTCTCAACCCAACCAGGGATGTCACCATAATGACTCCATTCTACTGGTGCACCCACATCTTGGACACTCAAAGTCAAATAGTCCTAGGAAGCACTGGACTAGTCAGCACACAGAAAGCTTCTCAAACAGGAACATCTGCAGGGACTATAGTCTTGGTAGGAAAGGGGGTTTGAAGACAGAGATTCATGCTCACATGACACACACCATGGGCTCAGGATATGTCACAGATTAGCACACTGCCATGAGGTGATTTCACTACTGTGGAAGGTCAGCTGTGTCAAGCTTGGTCTTGGCAGGGGTCTACCATGTCTGAATGAGACTCGGACATGGATCCAACAGTAACAGCAGACAGAATACTTTGTTTCCATCAGCCTGTGTACATGTGTGTGTCCAAAGTCATCTGCACGTAGTCAGACTTCATGTTTACCAAGTTGTACTGTTGAGACAGATGACTTGTTCATCATCAATGCGCTATTCTGCATGTCCATCGTAGATGGTTGCACCTTGAAAAACATTGTACAATGTGTACAAATGTCAGCACGACCTATGTGCAAAAGTGTGAGTCAAAGATGGTAGGTTGTTAAAAGCATGTCACACTCATTGTCCAAAATGTTGTGGATCATGACAACCTCCAATTGCAGACAATGATGACTCTGATACATACTGTAATAGGGCACATATACCATGGACCACCTGGAGTCCATCACATCACTATATCATTATTTTCCCACAACAAGATTTCAACAGCAATTTCATTAGACTTATTAACAAAATTTGGTACACAAAAAACAAATCTACAAAAGAAAAAAAAATGCTTTATTCAGCATTTGTATTTCAAATTCAAAAACATGAAGAACAATAGGGCCAATGGCCAGTCCATTTTATAGAGTCCTTTAGGGGGTAATCCATATGATTATTCCTCCCTACCTTGCCTGCACTGCTACAACTAGGGGACATCTCCCCTTGGAGGGGCATCTTTAGGGGCATGCCAGGCACCGCAGGGACAGGACTAGTGTGTACCAGTTTGGGTTGTGGGAGGGATGGGGTCTACTGGAGTGTCGGGATCCACTGCAGTGGACTGTACTGATTGAGGGGTGGGGTTCCACTCCAGTGGACAGGTCTGATTGAGTGGGTGGGGGCTCCACTGCAGTGGACAGGTCTGATTGAGGGGGTGGGGTGCTCCACTGCAGTGTCAGGAACAGAGAGAAGGTGTGGTGTTGTGGGAGGGGAAATGCTTGTGGTAGGGGGGAGGGCCGTATCATCTTGGGGATGGCGTAATGGTGTGTGGGTGAAACTGGGATGGGGTGTGATGTGTGAACTTTGGGAGGGGTGGCATGGGCTCGGGAGGAAGTAGATTTTGTGGTGGAAGTGTGGGATGGTGGTGGGGTTTTGGATTTCTTCGTTCTGGGGGATGTACGGGTGGGGGGCTCAGTGTTCCTACTCTTAGGGGAGGGTGTGCATGCAGGGGTGGATCTCCTCTCTGTGCCGGGGGATTTCCTCTTCCCCTTGCGAGTCTGGTCTGATGTATCAGTGGGGAAGAGGCCAAGGTCACAGAGGAAGACCCTCTGGGAAGGGGGGGTTGCAGGAGAGTCAAGGGTAGGGGTTTTGGAGAGTGAGGTAGCTGAGGAATGCAGAGTGGTTGTGGATGGGTGTGTGTGTTTTTTGGCCCTCTCCCCTGTGTGTGTGATGTCAGTCCCCTGAGTGTGCATGCATGTTTTTTTTTACTTTGTTTTGGGTGGCTGTGTGCTGCTTGTGTCTGTTGCTGTGTGTGCATGTGCCTGTGTGAGTGTGCTTGGGTCAGGTAGGATAGTGGGGACTGTGGATGGGGCAGAGGAAGGAGGGGTGAGGGACTGCTGCATCAGGGACACTGCTGCCGTAAGTGAGGAGGCCATGGCCTGATTTGATCGCTGAAGGGCAGACATGTCTGATGAGATGCCCTCCATGTATGGCACCAATTGTGTCAAAAGACTGGTATGTGCATGGAGGACACTCAGCATGGATGTCTGCCCCATGTGGATCTGTTTCAGCAAATCCACGGCCTCCACACTCAGGGCAGCAGGGGTAACAGATGCAGGGGGTGCGGTGCCTGGCCCGAAGGAGACATGCTCCCTAACACTGGAGGGTCCACGGACACTTGGAATGGGAGCAGCTGTGGGGGTGGAGATGGTGGTGGTGGTGGGGGCAGGCTTTGATGTTGTGGGCTCTGAAATGGGAGCACCCACCACCACAAAGGAGTCATCACTGGAGCTTGTTTGGTCCTCGGCAGATGTAGATGTTTCTGACCTGCCCTCAGTGTGGCTCCCCTCACCCTCAGTGCCACTGGGTCCCTCCTCCTCCTCCACACTGGACCCAGTCTGGCTAGCCGCTTCCCCTTGGTCCGTGGAACTGTCTCCTCCAGGAGCCATTTATGATGCTGTGAACAAGGATGAGAAAGAGATTCACATCAGTCATCTGCATAGTCTTGACACATGAGTATCATCACAACACATCACAGAGCAAGCCTATGTATCATTTTCACAGCAGGTTTTAAATCATTACACATATGTGAACATGGCACTTGTCAGTCTGCCAGTAAACCATGGTTCCCAAACACATGATGGCTATGGAACCATCTGTTAGATGTATTTCAAAGACCACTAAATACATGTCCACTAACGCACTATTGTGGCTATTGTCTGATCTGTAATGCTCCTGAGGGTCATGTGTCATTACAAACATGTCTCATCTCATGCAAGGGAGTCTGGAAGTGACACAGCAAATGGAATGGACACATTTATAAGTTGACATGCAGAACATACTTCCATCCCCAGTCATCATGATGGGCACCTATGTCTTGAACGTCAATGCTGTAATGGTCTGCATGCAGGACAACAGACAAGTACAAATACTGCATCCTCACAAATTGTCATGTGGCATACACTGGCCTGTCTGGCTAAACAGTCTGTACTGACTCTTGTTACAGGGCCAGTGAATCACAACTTTAAAGTCAGCACCATGTCACAATCATGTATTCAGTGTTAAAGCAACATCTATAGTGGTCAAGTATACATTTCCCCTACGTGCTACACACAAGTTAGACACTTTGACAAGCTCACGTTGTTCTACTTAGACATTGGAGTATATGAATTAACAAATCTGTCTACATGAACTTTTTCAGAGATCTCAAGAAGAAAGTAATGCAGCATACACATATATGTTGAAGCCACCATTATGCAGAGTCAAGGGATGACACACACATGTCTTGTCCTGTGTATCTGAGCCACATTCCATACATTAGATGTCTGTCCATATTTTCTATATTTGCCACCTGTGTATTTAAAAAGTTCTGCCTGTACACACTGTCACAGAGTCTGACCCATGATTTTAAAATTTACAATGGTGATAGTGTTGCCTGACACACAAAAATCTGATGTGACAGTGTCTCAGATGTCCTGAGTTGGCATACCTGTCCTTGGTACATGTGATACATGTGATTACACAGAGCACTATGCAGGGGACTATACATTTTGAACACTTATCCATTTCATTTGTCTGAGGTATCAACATTGGTCTCACCTGCTGCACGGGTGTGTAGCATTTTTTTCGCAAACCTGTGTGCACCTAGATCACCATTTTGAACATATATGTATGTCCCACACAGAGTACAGGTCATATTTCAGTCAATGTGCTGACATATGTCAGACAATTACATCACTCATGATGGTCAACTCAATGCACCTGTTGTATATGGTGCTGATAACATTAACCTTGGACTACAGCAAATACACAGGACGTAAGTGACACATATCATAGACGGAAAGGGACACACCTGGGCATCAGATGATAATGGGGCATAGTTACATTTTGCCACAGAAGTGGTGTCTCAGCAGACAGACGACCTGTGAGAGGGTTACCAGGCTGAGGGAGTGCAACATGCATGTCAAACATAGTTCAGCAACATGGCACATACTCACCCCTTCCTTGCTGCTGTCTGGCCTTCAACTGCCCATCCAGGTCAGGGAAGACCACCGTCAGTATCCGGAGCATGTGGGGGGTCAGGGTCCGTCGTCCACCCCTTTTGCGAGGAGGTGACAGCTTCAGCTGGACTCTTGCAATCCTCCATGTCCAGCCACGGAGGTCCTGCCACCTCTTCTGGCGGTGGCGGGCGCTGCGTTTGAAGACCCCCACAGATCTTACAGCCCGGACGATGGTCTGCCAAATTTCCTTCTTCTTATGGGCGTCGACCTGTAAGGATGACATGGTGACACACCATTGCTCCACATGCTACATGTTTATTCATCACACACTTGGACATATAGGTCATGGTCAGAATGGCAGATAATGTCGAAAGGTTAGCCAAGTATCATCATGGGCAGTTGTCCTGTGTGCAAGTCTCCCTTAATAACATGAGAACAGTGCAGAAAAATCAATCCCACCAAACACACTTCTACATCACTGTACCTGTCCAGAACATGAATCTACACACTGTAAGACTTACATTAACTATGTGTGCATGCTTGCCCTTGGGGATCACAATGCTAGTTGTGCCTGTTTTAAAACATGGCCAATTAAAAGGGCAGTGTAATCAAAACTCACCTGCTCCACTGGTTTTCCATACAGCTTGCTCTACTGTGGAAGGAGGCTGTCCAGCAGGGCCTGGTTCTCCTCCTCTGTGAAAGTTGGTGCCCTCTCCACAGTACGTGCCATTGTAGATCCCAGAGGATGCAGAGACAGCAGCAGTGGTAGGTAGAAATGTAGTAAAGTAGCATGTAGTGCAGGCAAGTGAAGTCTCTTGGGAACAGATAGACTTATATCTGTGCAGCAGAGGCGGATTCTGTTCCATGCGTCCAAAACAATAGGTCCGAGTCGTTCGCATTATCCGGATTTGGCCAATCCATAACATTGCACGCATCTGACACGCCTCCCGCTTCGTTCAAATATTCCGCATCATGACACTATTGAGTTTGATACATTGTTGTTGTAAGCTAACTTATTCGGATTGCACGCGATTCGCACACAAAGCGAAACGCGCGACTGTCACCATGATGACCAATAGCCAATGTGTGCGCCCGGCTCGGTTCGGATGCGGAGAACGCGTCCTTTGAATACTCACCCGCGTCTGTCCCCATGACGACCAATAGCCAATGTGTGCGCCCGGCTCGGTTCGGATGCGGGGAACGCATCCTTTGAATACTCAACCGCGTCTGTCACCATGACAACCAATAGCCAATGTGTGCGCCCGGCTCGGTTCGGATACGGAGAACGCGTCCTTTGAATACTCTCCCGCGTCTGTCACCATGACGACCAATAGCCAATGTGTGCGTCCGGCTCGGTTCGGATGCGGAGAACGCGTCCTTTGAATACTCACCCGCGTCTGTCACCATGACGACCAATAGCCAATGTGTGCGTCCGGCTCGGTTTGGATGTGGAGAACGCGTCCTTTGAATACTCACCCGCGTCTGTCACCATGACGACCAATAGCCAATGTGTGCGCCCGGCTCGGTTCGGATGCGGAGAACGCGTCCTTTGAATACTCACCCGCGTCTGTCACCATGACGACCAATAGCCAATGTGTGCGTCCGGCTCGGTTCGTATGTGGCACACGCGTGCACTCAATACTCACAGCGTCGTTCACCATTACAGTCAACAGCCAAAGGATGCGAACCACACATTTTGGGTGTGGCTCAGGCGCCCTACACTAATCAATCAGCATGTCAGACAGTATAGCAAATCTTTATGTTCTGCTGCATTACTTGTGTGGGTACAGTGATTCACATGTCATATTGGACAGAGTACTTTATAGCTCACACTCCCATGATGAGCCAACCTTGATGTGCACCAAATACATTGTTTGTGAGGAACCTCACAACTGTGAGTGACCACTTCACAGATCACCCTCCTAGGCTTGGACACAGTCCCAGGGGATCATTGTGTTAACACAGGTTACATCCACACATAATCAGTGCTTTAGTGGACTGTGTGTTAGAAAGTGCATTGTGTGAAGTTATTTTGAGTGAATCCACAGTACCTGAGTCTTAGACAACGCAGACACTCCATTGTTGATGTTGTTAATGATATTTACTTGAGACATCAACTTGTATTTGGCATGTGAGTTGCTGTTGTGTCTTTGTGTCACAGACATACATGTATGCTTGTCAAAAAAGATGTGCTACACATCATGAATGTTTTATGTATGTGATAGTACATGTAGGTCAGACATTACATCATGACAGTGTCCATACTATGATAGTGGTGTGCATGGTGACATGCTGTCTGTAAGACTACAAAAAACAAAATAAGGGAGAGAAGAGGGAGTGCCCCAAGGGACACTAACGGTGGATACGTCCTCCTCAAGTCAATAGTTAACAAAACATCAAGATCCACCATATGGGTAATGATCTGAATGATGAAGTAAAGGGGCCTATAGTGGATGGGGAAAGAGTTGTGTTCCTATTCCATGATAGGACATACACAAAAGTTGTTTAAATACCCCTCACACATCAAAAGGACCCTTGATGTCATGCTTCATCATTGGGGTCTTCCCATCCCACTGTGGGATGGGGCGTGCTACGACCAGCGACTACGCGGGAGCACTAATCTAAAATACTATGTGTGGTGCAGGGGTGGTGAGAAGAAGGGTCAAAAAGTGAAGTTTAAAAAGGAACTGGCCTCATGGACATAAAACAATTTAATAGGTCATTGAGGCTGAACCTGTTAAAAATAGTGATTTGGAATGGTCATGCATTTAATGAGCTGACCTTCCTAAAAAGTCAACATGTTTCGAAGCTCAAGGCTTCTTCATCAGGACTAAGAAGATCCCTTCAGCGCTCACTTGTTGTTTAAAAAGTGAAAATAGTAATATACAAAAGTGAAAGAAATTCTTGCAAATATTATAAAGTACCTGTTTTGTACTCCTATATGTGTTAGTATTACTATATGTTAATCTGCAAAAAAGGGAAATTTTTTGAAATTTTAATTGCGCCACACACAACGTTGTCTCACGAAGATCTGAAAAGACAAACGTGTCAAAGTGACTGTTTTATAAAAACATAATGCTATAGTGGTGCAGGGACCTGTGAAAGAAATTGGGAAAAAGGGAAAACATACAATGACACACTACATATAACATAAAACACACACTCTATATGGTGACTATTGTAATAAAAGAGGCGGTGTGTATAACGGTGTGTATACACAATACATACAATGTATGAATGGGTGTATTGCCCCATGAGCCTCAGGTACAGATGAGCAGGAAGTAGCCACTCGTTACTGTGAGGGAAAAAAGAAATTTTGTTGTAATGCAGAGAGAAACGGTCAGGTAGTGCTCGTCCTCTTTACCGAGTAAACAATGAAGACTCGGACCATGACGGCTATGCCGTACTTACATTCTGCTAGACAAAAGTTTGCCCCATACTGCTCACCCGCGGCTCCGCTGTATGACTAGGGAGTGCGGGGAGCGGCTATATATACTGAAGTAACGAGAGCAAACAAGATTCACCTGCGAAACTGGCGCGAGACCAACAAACAAACCGGAAGAAAGCTTCCAAGTTTGACTGTCATTGCGCACTAGAGCGCTGACTTCAGTGCACTGCGGAAGTGAGTATTCCGTACGTGTTCAAAAAAACAAAAGTGTATGTCATTCAACCAGGGTTCTGTAAATCAGCGGCATAGTTGCCCAACATTACGTTTAGTTTTCTAAATGAAAAATGTGAGGGTAGTGATGAATTACGGTAACCAAGTATTGCATAGAAGATGTAATTCTGGAGCTTGACCTAAATCTGTAGTCCATTATCCAGCAGTTGGGGATATCAAAAATTGTAAATTGCAAAATCAAAATCAGGATTCTATAGAACAGTGTGGTTGATGCCCAACACTGCGTGTGGTTATCTAAGAGAAAACGCGAGACATCTTCTATGCAATACTTGGTTACCGTAATTCATCACTACCCTCACATTTTTCATTTAGAAAACTAAACGTAATGTTGGGCAACTATGCCGCTGATTTACAGAACCCTGTTTGAATGACATACACTTTTGTTTTTTTGAACACGTACGGAATACTCACTTCCGCAGTGCACTGAAGTCAGCGCTCTAGTGCGCAATGACAGTCAAACTTGGAAGCTTTCTTCCGGTTTGTTTGTTGGTCTCGCGCCAGTTTCGCAGGTGAATCTTGTTTGCTCTCGTTACTTCAGTATATATAGCCACTCCCCGCACTCCCTAGTCATACAGCGGAGCCGCGGGTGAGCAGTATGGGGCAAAATTTTGTCTAGCAGCATGTAAGTACGGCATAGCCGTCATGGTCCGAGTCTTCATTGTTTACTCGGTAAAGAGGACGAGCACTACCTGACCGTTTCTCTCTGCATTACAACAACATTTCTTTTTTCCCTCACAGTAACGAGTGACTACTTCCTGCTCATCTGTACCTGAGGCTCATGGGGCAATACACCCATTCATACATTGTATGTATTGTGTATACACACCGTTATACACACCGCCTCTTTTATTACAATAGTCACCATATAGAGTGTGTGTTTTATGTTATATGTAGTGTGTCATTGTATGTTTTCCCTTTTTCCCAATTTCTTTCACAGGTCCCTGCACCACTATAGCATTATGTTTTTATAAAACAGTCACTTTGACACGTTTGTCTTTTCAGATCTTCGTGAGACAACGTTGTGTGTAGCGCAATTAAAATTTCAAAAATTTCCTTTTTGCAGATTAACATATAGTAATACTAACACATATAGGAGTACAAAACAGGTACTTTATAATATTTGCAAGAATTTCTTTCACTTTTGTATATTACTATTTTCACTTTTTAAACAACAAGTGAGCGCTGAAGGATCTTCTTAGTCCTGATGAAGAAGCCTTGAGCTTCGAAACATGTTGACTTTTAGGAAGGTCAGCTCATTAAATGCATGACCATTCCAAATCACTATTTTTAACAGGTTCAGCCTCAATGACCTATTAAATTGTTTTATGTCCATGAGGCCAGTTCCTTTTAAACTTCACTTTTGACCCTTCTTCTCACCACCCCTGCACCACACATAGTATTTTAGATTAGTGCTCCCGCGTAGTCGCTGGTCGTAGCACGCCCCATCCCACAGTGGGATGGGAAGACCCCAATGATGAAGCATGACATCAAGGGTCCTTTTGATGTGTGAGGGGTATTTAAACAACTTTTGTGTATGTCCTATCATGGAATAGGAACACAACTCTTTCCCCATCCACTATAGGCCCTTTACTTCATCATTCAGATCATTACCCATATGGTGGATCTTGATGACATGCTGTCTGTATCTAGTGTTCCACCTAGGTGGCATTACATGATCCCTGTCTGTGTACCTTTCCACCATGTGATAGTTGTTACAAACATCTATCTTTGATACTTTATTAGGTGTGTGTTTAGTATGTAATGTTTGATCACATGGACTGTGACAGACACCAGTGATTAGTCACAGCACAGCATTGCAATTGTGGACAAACCATTATAAAATGAAATGTTCGGTAAGGGTCACATAGCTGCCCTTTGTGTCAAGGCTCAACATTACACATCTGACTTCATTGAGTCTTACTTTGATGTAGTATATGAGTTTTTGCATGTTCCTTACCAAATTGGAAAGTGTATGAATAATGTTATGATTTGTTACCTATGTACTGCAGGAGACCAGCTGTCCACAGACCCTTCCCCGACCTACAGACCATGGTAGAACGTGACAGCATCAGACGTTACCGCTTCACCAGACCACTCATTGAGGAGTTGGCAGAGCAGTTGGCCCCACATTTGCTACCTGGATGCCCATATCCATTTGCGCTGACCCCCAAGGTGAAGGTGATGGCAGCCCTACATTTCTTTGCCACGGGAACCTTCCAGTATACTGTGGCTACTGCTGGTGGGATGTCACAGACAATGTTTAGCCGTGTGCTTCGTGATTTTTGGAGGCAATGTTACATTTCCTGAACCTGTACATCAAGTTCCCAACACCAGGACAGTTTGCCGACATCAAGAGTGACTTTTATGCTTTGGGCAGAATGCCACATGTCATTGGCTCCATTGATGGTAAACATGTGGTTTTGGTCCCACCACAAGCCAATGAACAAACATACAGGAATCGTAAGCATTACCACTCCATAAATGCACTGGTGGTATGTCTGCCTGACATGACAATCTCACATGTCTGTGCGTGTTTCCCAGGATCAGCACATGGTGCCTACATTATGAGAAACAATAGGATCCCACAGATGATGTCTCAGCTGCCAAATCAGCGTGCCTGGCTTGTTGGTGGGTAATGTTGTCTGTTTATGTTGTGTATTGCTTGTATGTCAGGTTGTACCCTGTTTTCAGACACATGAAGTCTTTTCTGTTTAAATTTAGGAGACTCTGGATACCCCAACATGCCGTGGTTGCTGACAACACTCAGGAATCCTGTCACCCCTGCTGAGTTTAGTTTTAATGAGGCACATGGGCGGACCAGGCGAGTGATTGAGCGGACATTTGGGCTACTGAAAACCAGATTTCGCTGCCTGGACCATACAGGAGGAGTCCTCCAATATGCACCAGCGAAGGTGTGTAAGATCATCATCGTGTGGTTGCATGCTAGACAACCTGGCAGTGAGGAATGAGCTACCTCTCATCCAAGCTGACGGGGACCAGCAGCCTCCAGCAGGGGAGTATCCAGGCCTGGGGCATGTTGCCAGTGATGATAAGGAGGAGGAGGATGTTCGGAGACAGCTCATCAACAACTTTTTCTCATGATTGTAAGTATGCAATGATGAGTTGACAAAGCACTTTCTTTGCATGATATGTGTCTGTTGTACAATATCTCTGTATACGTGTGGGTGCATGCTACTTAACATGATCCTTTGAGTTTTTTGGTGTCCATTGAGTTAGTATGTTCACCAGTACAGTGTTGACATGACTCCTAGCTAGTGTTCCCAATTTAAAAATTTTAAAGTATGAAATGTCTCTTGGAGATGTATGCAGAAAATGTGGTACTTCAAGACTGTTCTATGTCTCTCCTTCACAGGGTCCTTTGGCTGTTGTAGGGAGACATGTGACCTCCCAGAAACACAATGCAGTTACAGAGTGCAACTTTTCTCGGGATCAGGAATCTGTGCCTCACACTCAATTCTGAAATTTTTCAAACGTCTTGTTTAATTTGTGCTTATTGTCACAGTGTGATTTGATTTCATTTGTTGTGGAGGCAACCTGTTGTGCCTGTGTAATAAACCTGTGCTCCACATTGAGGTGTGCCTCGTCTGTATACACACATCCAACATTCATTTAGATACTGTATATGTGCCCTGATGTTCAGTTTGTCTAACAATGATTAGTTTTTGTGCATTGAAATGTGGTTTCAGTTTACAACAGTGGAGGCAATGAGGATGTATTCCATGTACTATTTGTGTTGTGTTGACCTTGTTGTGTGTATCTCTTATACGTGTCATGTTACATTTACTCACTAGACAGTAGGTAAATTGCTGTACTTGTTTTTCATGCAAAGCATTTTTTTTAGGACATCATCTCTATAATACAAACAGTGTTTAATTCACGACAGAAGCAAGTATTGTGTGAATAAAGATTTATTGCAGTGCATGTGTGAAATTTTACAAGAAAGTGATAGTGCTGTACCAATTTTTGAAATCCAAAGTTCACAGAGGAGTTGTTGGTGGTAGTAGATGACATTTTCAGAGCCAAGTCCACAGTCATTTGAGTCATTGATCCAACTTAGACCCTCCATCCCATGTGGGGGAGTTCAGTGACAGTCAACAAAGTGAACGCTTCGCACACAATGGAGGATATCAGGAGCAGGTTGTCACTTCCTGGGGTGATGCATAGCCATCTGTCTCTCATTTGTCCTTCTTCGGACGACCCCTCTTACGTTTTTCTGGGGGACCCTCAGGTGCAGGCTGCCGTGGTTCAGGGGACTCTCCGCCAGAGTCCTCATCCCTCCCTGTGGCAGTTGCAGATGTAGTAGCCACAGATGTAGTGGGCACACAGGGAGGTGGGGTCATGTTGTCAGCAATCTGGCGGAGGCAGGTAAGTATGTCCCTGTGCACCGCAGTCTGGTCATCAATTTTATCCATTTTGGACTCCATTCTGGACATGTGTGAGTCCATTCTGAACATGTGTGAGTCAATTTTGGCATAGTGGGCAGCCTGCTGCTGTTGCATGTCCTTGAGGATCCCAACTACCTGGCCAAAGTCTCCGGTGCATTCTCGATATGCATATAGAATGCGTGCCAACTGTGTGTCTGCTTGATCATCAGCACCAGCTGCCTCACAGGACCTCTCCCCACGGCCCCTCCCACCACGCCTACCCACACGAGCAGGACTTGTTGTTGCAGGCACAGACAACACTGAGCCTCCTTCATCGTTGACACTGGTGTTGTTTTCCGCCAACTCCAGAGTGCCCTGTGTTGCTGTGCTCTCGTTGTTTTGTTGCCTTGGTGTGTCCGTGTTGGTAGAGGTCATCTGGGGGTTGACAGATGTTGCGGGAGTGGTCACAGGGGGTGCTGGTGTTCAAGCTGCTGGTGCTGCATACTGACCCACACCAGAGGGGCCAGGTAGTTCATCGTCATCCGTTGAGGGCGGAGAGACATCCACACCGGAGAGCTCAGGGTCAACCAGAGTCTGGGACTGGGATTCCTGTTCTGTTCCTGCAGTGTCCCCAGCAGGCCCTGTGGGTAGATGAGAGACACAATGTTTATGGTGTTTTTGCACAGGTCATCGTATCATACACATTACATTTGCTATTGTACATTATGATGAGTGTAGGTACATTAAATAGTCCTCTATCGTCACAGATCCAGGCCTATTTTTTCAGCGAACATTGTGATTTTAAAAAGAAGTGTTTTGCTGAGCATGTCCAGCTCTGTGCATAAATGGGCATGTTTTGTTCATTTGACTGTACATAGGCATTGACTGGCATGTGACACCCTGTGCATGACACAGGTGTGTTGGTATTTCCCACATCTGTGCTTTTCCAATGATATACTTACTCATCCTCTTACGATATGTTTCAAGATTTGTGCATGTGTGCTGGCGTTTGTGCATGTTGTTTGCAGTCAAATTGGTGTGGCTACCTACACACTCACAGTCCAGAATGTATGTGGCGTTTGGTTTATGGTATTTTGATGAATGTGTTCCTAGTTCTCATCTCATTGCACACATGTGAATAGCTGTCAGTAGCAAATAGTGTTACTGCTTTGCTTTGTGCCTGATCACATCATGTATATTGTCCTTGTCCTCCATGGACAGATGAGTTAACCAAGGCTGCTTTCCTGCTTTTTCAGGCTCAGAGCCGTGTGGTACAGAGGTTTGTGTGCTTGTGTTATGCTGCTGGAAGTTGTACCCCTCCTCCCACCCAGTCCAGCTTACTCCTCGTGGACAAAGTATCAATCACAGTGAGGGGAGTATAGTGGCAAGGATGCTGACAACGCTGCATGATGTAGGAGTTGAATGCAACTCCCAACAGTGCTTTGTGTACATGACACCATGCAACAGTGTCAAACATCTTGCTGTGGCCCTTCCATTCACTGTCAGGTATCCCTTGTCACTGATGGACATGTTGCTTTGTGTGTGGGTAGTGATGTGTGCTATGACTGCAACTCACACCATGTCCTGTACTCCACACACCTTCCCAGCCAGCCCAGGGAGCACACCTGGGAAAATGCATCCCCAGACAGTGAGTGGAAATGTACAGTGAAGATGGCTGAGAGTGGGGACTGGTGTGAGAGGCACAGGGCCTAGGTGTGACTTGTGGCCAATTCATACATAAGGCCCATGTGTCAGCCATCTTGCCGGTACATTTCCACTCCCTGTGAGCTGAGCATGGTTCAAGGTGGGATTGTTGGGCCATGTGGGAGGAGGACTGTTGGCTGTGACTACAACTCCCATCATGCTTTTAGCTACACCCACCTTCCCAGCAAACCCAACTTTCCTTCCTGTGACTCAGTTTCCTTGTGAGTGAGTGAAACAGTGATGGCAAGAAGGCTGACAGTGGTGGTCTGGTGTTGGTTTGAGCACAACTCCCAACAGGCCCTTGTGCTCCCCACACCAGAGCCCAGTGTCGGCCATCTTGCCAGTACTTTTCCACTCCCTGTGAGATGGGCATAGTTCAAGGTGGGCTTGATGGGCCATGTGGGAGGAGGATTGTTAGCTGTGACTCCTACTCCCATCATGCTTTTAGCTACACCCACCTTGCCAGCCATCCCAACCTTCCTTCCTGTTACTCAGATTTCCTGGGAGTGAATGTGTGCAAACAAGATGGCTGCTGCATGTGACTGGTGTTTGGATCCCATTGCCTTGCTGTGAGTTAGTGCTAAGTTTGTACATTTTTGTTAATGGTGAGCTTTCCAGTTACATTGCAGGTATGTTGTTAGTAAAAATCTATTTTTGATCACATATCCCATCATGGACTTGTGCTCCCCACACAGAGCCCAGAGTCAGGCATCTTGGAAGTAAATTTTCCTTAACTCTCAGGGAGAGCATAGTCCCAGGTGTGGTGTTTGGTGTTGGTGGGAGGGGTGTGTGTGTGACAGGGCCTGCTGGTAGATGTAGTCAGAGTTAGCACTCCTCCTCCCACCCAGACCAAATAGGCCACCATGAACCATGCTTCCAAGACAGTGAGTCAAACTTTACGTTCAAGATGTCTGACAGTGGGGCATGGTGTTTGTTTGAGCACAACTCCCAACAGGGCCTTGTGCTTCACACACCAGAGCCCAGAGTCAGCCATCTTGCCAGTACTTTTCCACTCCCTGTGAGATGAGCATGGTTCAAGGTGGGATTGTTGGGCCATGTGGGAGGAGGACTTTTGTCTGTGACTACGACTCCCATCATGCTTTTAGCTACACCCACCTTCCCAGTCATCCCAACCTTCCTTCCTGTGACTCAGCTTCCCTGTGAGTGAGTGAAACAGTGCTGGCAAGATGGCTGACAGTGGTGGTTGCTGTTTTTAGCACAAAGCCTTGCTGTGTTAATTAGTAAGTTGGTACATGTCATGAAATAGTTACATATTACTCTGAGATTGCAGGTATTTTGTTTGTCAAACTGGCATACACACCACAGGCTCATTTGCTTGATGTTGTTATGGCTTTGCTGACAGTGATTCGTATCGCTGTGTCCTTGACAGTGATGTCTGTGGCTGTGTATTTGCTATCAATATTGGCTATTTGAATATGTACTCACCAGGCTCTGGGACTCCTGATATTCCATGGACGCCCTCCGGTGGAAGGATGGCCCGCACCTTCTCCATCCAGGAAGTGAAGTGCATAGGTGTTGCAGGAGGGCCACCGCCAGTCCGCTGACTCAGTTCATGCTCTTTGTTAATGAACTTCTTGACCCTCCTTCGCACATCATAGTACCTGTTCCTGATATCTTCCGTTGTGTGCAGGCAAGGTGCCTGAACGTTCACCTTTTTGACAATCCTCTCCCACATCTTGGTTCTCTGGGACAGGTGGGTCTGTTGGCCCAAGGTGCCAAATAACTGTGGCTCTACTCTGAGAATTTCATCTACCATGACTTCCAACTCACTGTCTGTGAACTTTGGATTCTTCTTTGGGGGCATGGTGATGGGTGGTGGTGGAGATGGATGTGTGGGTGAGTGTGAAAGTGAGGGTGAGTGAGTATGAGTAAAGGTGTGTGTTTGTGAGTGTATTTGACAGGTGCTAGTAGTGTACAGGTTGTGTGGTGGGTGGGTTGTGAGTGTATGTATCAGCGCAGTATAGTGGTGGTATCTGCTGGCAGGTCTGTTGAATTTGCAAAGGATCATGGTAAGGAATTTGGCCCTTTATATAGGTGGAGTTCTGGGTGTGTCTTATTTATTTATTTTTTGCCTTTGACAATGCTTGCTTGGACTTTTTCTGTCTGTTTCTAGTGTATTTTGTTGAGCATGACGGAAACGTTCTGTTGACCGCAACGGATGCTTTTTCATTTATTAGCGGGGTGGTCCGAGTCTATTCCATTCACGCTGAGGTATGTTGCAGCGTTTGCGTACAAGTCGGTCGCGTCAGGCTCTTTTCCGGACATTTCGCTAGGATGGATTGATTTCCGTACGTGTTGGTAGTCCGTATTATGCTCCGTGCGAGTCATTTGTATTTGACACGCGTTGCATCGTACTACGTCAGTCGGACAGCGCGCGTACGTGTCGGTCGGAAGCCATTCCCGATCCGTGTCGGTCGGAAGGCTTTCCGAGCGAGATCTGAATTGGGCCCTTAATATTTGTAAGTCTTTGTTTCAAGAAAGCGTAAACGGTGTAGATTTCCGTTCCCATGAAGACATCATAATTCAATTGGCCAAAGAGCTGGACTACTGCAACATTTTGTTTCAATTGTGGACATCAAGACGTTATATTAGTGCGTATTCCTAGACTAGAAGAGACCTTTTTTCCTTCACACAGCCACCCAAACACTCTGAAGCTCTGTGCTCCGAGCAGACTTTCCTAAGCTTTTTGCTGAGCTATAAGCTGAGACCCATTAACTTCCCTTACCAGAATCGCAGCTATATTTTGAGACACCACTAAATTTTCTGAGTTTTTCTTCATGAGAAGTGCTATTTGAATTGCTTAAAGCTTCATGCTTTCACCTCATGATTTGGAACTCTTTAGGGGGACTAAAAGATACTTTTCTTCCATTTTTATAGACTTAGAATAGGTGTTTGCCTTTATGGAATTCACTTTAAACAATTGTTCTGTTTTGTATTACTGATGAATTGATTACTTATTGATGACAAATAAAGAAAATATTTTAAAAAGACTTTGATAAAACCCTTTAAACTCATACCAAAAATTCTCATCATTGAGTCCCAATAATTGATATTTAATTGTAATGTGTAATTTGAATTTTGATTTGCAGCTTCTGATTAATTCTTTACCTACAGCAAAGTTCCTGAGCCCTAGGGCCCAGTGAGATCAGGGACTTTATTTCCAAGTATGCTGAGACACAATTTCAGAATCATAAAATAAAGCTGGTAGCAGAGGATGGTTTACAAAGTGAGAAAGAGAAGCTGCAAAATGTAAAAAGCACCCAAGGTAGATAAAAGCCAAATGCCCATATGCCCAAAGCCAGAGTTTGAAGATTGATGGAGTGCAGTCAGGGCCGGACTGGGAACCGAAACCAGCCCTGGCAAAGAGCTCGTCGGCCCCATGGGGGGAGGGTAATGGGGGTGCTAGCGGAAGGCTTAAAGCTTTGTACCGCTTTTGTTGCTGGGGGTCGATATTGCAACTATGCTGCAAAACCGGGCCCGGTAACAAATACAGTCCCCCAGAAGTCTAAAACTGGGCCCCACCCTGGCGGTCCACCGGGGAAACGCCCGGTGCCCACTATGGCCAGTTGCAGGTGCTGAATTGAAGGTGTGAATATTAATAGGGTTACACGTTGCATTTTGTGTTGGTTATTGTTATTTTGCGATTTGTATAAGCATTGATGTGTGATATTAATTAATGAGCCTATAATTTGCTGAGATTTATGTGATTTAGTTTAAGAAGATAAAGAGGCTACCAGACTAAAAAGTAATCGAAGATCCTGGGATAAAGAATTAAAAGCAAAGATTTGATTTTGGTATTCTTGTCTGCTAATGATATGAAGTGCAGATGTCGTTGACTGCACAATTGAGATAGGGACAGTAACACAATTGTTGTGATTGAACTAATATTGATCAGTGTTATTGAAACCTGATGTGTAAAAGGTGACACTGCATTCATTAGGTCATTTCTTGCTCGTACAGATTTCATTGGTGTGCTTCGAACCCTTTGATTGAGAAAAGCCCTAAACCATAAAGTTTCCGGTTGTTGAATTGTTTTATTGAATTCTTTATAAGAAGCAGACAAAGACTGTTAGTTTATGTTGCATAGGATTGTAGAATTTAGGTTTTGTGTGTGTACGAAGATATTATAAAAGAGGGTGGGACGCTGCAAGGAGCAGGTTGCCATGTTATATTGTGCTGTGCTGGTATTGGTCAGTTGGTGTGAAACACCACGCTGAGATTCATTGAAGATGTGTGAAGAGTCGTGCTGCTATTGGTTGGTTAACTTACAGAGCCGCGCTGAGATTTTAGAGAAGGGCTTATTGAAATCTGACGTATACGGAATTCATAGTGATCTTTATTTCAGCAAATGCCATTAAAGAACAGATTGAAAAGCACAATACAATAAATAAATGAATAGGTTAAAAGTGCAATGCCAATACATATTGCAATACATAGTGCAGGAAAAGCGTTGTTAAAAAATCAAATTGGTATTACATGGAGAATAAAAGATCTTAAAAGAGGATAGAGATAAAACATTATCATTAGCTTCAATCATAAGACCACCAACCCTGAGGGGGATGGGCATGGCTGTCCTAGTTAAAAGATAATATAGGAATTAATACAGTGCCAACATATCATCCTCAATCATAAAGTGCAAGAATGGTAACAGGGGAAAGGGAAAACAAACAGATTATTGGTGCAGAGACAGAATATCGAATCACAAATATCGAGTTGCACAAACATCGGGTCAGAAATACCAACAGCAAGAATATTGTGGTCAAGAATATCGACTTAAGGTAAGTAATATCGATTTTAAAAATATCGAAGTGTTTAATATCGATGGCAAAAATATAGTTTTTTAAAATATTGTTTGTTTATTATTATTATGTATTTTAGTATATATTTTATATGTATGTGTTGTATGTTTTTTGTATAAAAATTGTTTGTATTTTTAATATATGTGTTACATTTTTAGTAGTTATTAATTTTTTTTTATTTGTATTTTGCGTTTTTAGTTCTGTAGTGGGTTGTGGGTTTATAGGGGAATAGGGTAGGAAATAATTTAATTATATTGCATTTATTGATTATTTTTTATTTATTAATACTTGTTTAATTGAGATGTTATAGTGTTAAATGTGTAAAGTGATTTATGATTAATTAATTAATAATTGGTTGTTAATTAATTTAAATTAATGAATTGGTAATTAATTATGTTAATTGTGTAATTAATTTTAGGTGTGTGTTGTGGTGTTTATAGTTGTTAAGGGTAGGAAGTAATTTATTTTTATTTGATGAATTACTAATTGGATGTTAATTAATTTTAAATAATTAATTGGTAATTAATTATGGTAATTGTGTTTTTAATTTCAGGTGTGTGTTGTGGTGTTTATAGGTGTTAAGGGTGGAAAGTAATTTATTTTTAATTGATGAATTAATTTGATTTTAATTAATTTTAACTAATTAATTGGTAATTAATTATGGTAATTGTGTAATTAATTTTAGGTGTGTGTTTTGGTGTTTATAGGAGTAAAGGGTGGGAAGTAATTTGTATTTAATTAATTAATATATAGTTGTTAATTAATGTTAATTATTTGATATGTATTTTGGGTAATTGTTTATTTTTGGTCTGTTGTTTTTACTATTAGAGGGGTAAAGGGAGGGTATTAACTACATTTTAATTACTTTATCATTAATTATTAATAGTAATAGTTTTTAATTTATAAATAAGTTTTAATTGTGTTTTATTATTTTAGAGTTTAATTTAGGTGTGTGTTGTGGATATCATAGTGTTAAAGTGTGTGTAGTCAATTAATGTTTTTCTATTTTTAATATTTTTTAAATTGATTATTAATTATGTTAATTTTGGAGAAAATGTAATAAAAAATGATGAAGTGTTTTGTTATTGGTGTGGTGTTATAGGGTAGGAAATATAATAAATACATTTATGTATTAATTAATTTATTTGTTTGTAAATATTTTCTAGTTTAAAAGCATTTTTTTAATAAATGTATTTATTATTTTATGTTATATATTATTTGTAGGTTTTTTATATGTAATTAATATTATAATGTTTTTTTCTTTTCATATATTTAATATATTTGATTTTTCATTTCTAAATATTGTTTATTCATTTTTATGATTTTTTATAATTTTTTATGTTTTTAATTTTTGTTTTAACTGTTTGCGTGTGAATAGTCATTTTTGTCTCTTTGCTATCCAACACTTTCCTTAATTTTGCACTCACTGGAGTGGGAATAGTTATTTTTACCTCTCCGCTATCCAGTACTTTCCCTACTGTTGCACTCACTGGAGTGGGAGTAGTCATTTTTACCCCTCCGCTATCCAACACTTTCCCTGCTGTTGCACTCACTGGAGTGGGAGTAGTAATTTTTATCCCTCCGCTATCCAACACTTTCCCTACTGTTGCACTCACTGGAGTTGGAATAGTAATTTTTACCCCTGTGCTATCCAACACTTTCTCTACTGTTGCACTCACTGGAGTGGGAATAGTAATTTTTAGCCCTCCGCTATCCAACATTTTCCCTACTGTTGCACTCACTGGAGTTGGAATAGTAATTTTTATACCTCCGTTATACAACACTTTCCTTACTGTTGCACTCACTGGAGTTGGAATAGTAATTTTTACCCCTGCGCTATCCAACACTTTCTCTACTGTTGCACTCACTGGAGTGGGAATAGTAATTTTTACCCCTCCGCTATCCAACATTTTCTCTACTGTTGCACTCACTGAAGTGGGAATAGTAATTTTTACCTCTCCGCTATCCAACACTTTCCCTTCGGTTGCATTCACTGGAATTGGAATAAAATGTTTTACCCCTCCGCTATCCAACAGTTATTCTACTGTTGCATTCAGTGGAGTGGGAATAGTAATTTTTACCCCTCCGCTATCCAACACTTTCCCTACTGTTGCACTCTTTGGAGTGGGAATAGTAATTTTTTCCCCTCCGCTATCGAACACTTTCCCTACTGTTGCACTCTTTGGAGTGGGAATAGTATTTTTTACCCGTCTGCTATCCAACACTTTCCCTACTGTTGTACTCTTTGGAGTGGGAATAGTAATTTTTACTCCTCCGCTATCCAACACTTTCCCTACAGTTGCATTCTTTAGAGTGGGAACAGTAACTTTTTCCCCTCCACTATCCAACACTTTCCCTACTGTTGCTCTCACTGGAGTGGGAATAGTAAATTTTTGCCCCTCGGCTATCCAACATTTTCTCTACTGTTGCACTCACTGGAGTTGGAATAGTAAATTTAATTATTTTGCTATCCAACACTTTCTCTACTATGCATTGATTGTATTGGGAAATGTGAGTTTACATATTTTTTAATAGTTTAATGTTTTAATTTATTATATATTTTTTTTTATATTTTATATTATTGATATATATATATATATTATTTTTATATCATTTTAAAGTTTTAAAATAAATTAAAGATATTAGTTTATTATTTATTTTAAAGTAAATATATATATATGTATAAATTATTATGTTTGTGAGTTTATCTTTTTTAATTAAGTTTATTTGTTATATTTTGTTAAAATGTATATTAAATTTAATATATTTTGCTAAAATTAACATTAATATTTAATATATTTAATATATATATATTATTTTATTTTATATATATATATTTAAATCAATATTTTTTACAACTATATTTTTTACATCGAAATTTTTGATTCAATACTTTTGTACTTACCTGTTTAGGTATGGGAGTCTATATTTTTGTAGCCTATATTTTTTTTCGATATTTTGAACATCGATATTTTTGTTATCGATATTCTATCAGTGAACCACAGATTATTCAATCCACTTCAGTGGCGTTAGCGCTGAGGATAGATGTTTTATATTTAGACATGACGCACCACATTGAGTGTAGGAACCTGGGGGCCTATTACGATGACGGTCGAAAAACCTCCCCAACCGCCATGGTAACGGGAAAAGACCGCCCGCAAGGCCCGCGACATAACCGCCGGTCGCATTACGATGTTCCTTACTCGAAATCCAACCGTTGCGGTCGGATCGCGGGCTTTAACATTGCGGCGGTTGCTGATGCACGCAGCACCGCCGCGATGTCAAAAGGAGCATGTCCTGCATTTCCCTGCACTGCGTGGCAGGCACTGCACAGTGCCTGCCACCTGGTACAGGGAAATGTAGGGGGGGACCATGGGTACCCCCCCAGTGCACCCCCCCACCCCAACACTTTGGGGGCCTGCAATGGGCCCCCGGAAGACATTCTCCGCCGCCTTTCCATGGCGGTTTGACCGCTGAGGAAAGGCTGGCTACCACCGGCATCATAATCGTGCCGGCAGAGCCAGATCGGCACCACCACCATTATCCCGGTCCTTCTCCGTCCGCAGGGCAGGAGTGCGGATGGCAACCGGCGGAAAAGCAGCGGTCGGAATTTCCCACCGTCGCGGTCACCACCGCCATCCTAATCTGACCGGCGGTTTTCTGGCTTGCGATCACGGGCGGATGTCCGCCGCAGGTCCGGCGGCTGCCACCGCCGGCCGGGCGGCGGTCATCCAACCGCCATCGTAATAGGCCCCCTGGTTACTGCAAAAACTATATGTTGACTGGTATCAGTTTGCAGTATCCTATAAGCCTTGTATACAGAACAGAATCAAAACTTTGAAGGTTATATTTTGTGCTTTCCCATTTGCTGAATTAAAATTGAAGTCATGATATTTTTCAAAGCTATTAAAGACTTAATGAGAGCTGATGTGACTGTTTCTGTTCGAGAAGGTGAATAGACATCCCCTGAGGGTACTCCTACTTACGGCAGGATTATTGAGGAAGGGTTACACACGTGCGTAGGGCTTTGCCAATGGTGCAAGATCACAGAGAAAGAGGGTCCATTGAGCTTTCCAAGTTGTGGAACTTTAATTTGAGAATTATTGATAAATTGACAGAGATACTTTGTGATGTGAAACCACATCCTAGACCTACACAATTTGAATCCTTAAATGCTTGGGAGAAGATGGCTTGAGCTAGAGAAATACCAAAGACGAACAAAGAGAGCTGTGAAAAAATAAGCAGATGCTGTATGGGATGAAAGGCAGCATAGATGGAGAAAGGCAGTAGTAAAAGCAACCAGATTATATTGGTTATTACAAGTGAGAAACCAGAAAAACCTGGGAAACTCAAAAGTGCTAAAGTCAAAGGACTAAATAGGAAACAAAATCTGATACTGATACTGATTCAGGAGATTACATTTTGAACAGATTATTGGCTACATGTCCATCACCTAAGGGGGTCCCTTGACTGATACTGAAAGATCGACAACTAGTGATGTGACAATGGCTAAAGCTCCTGTTGATACAAATGCATATCAAATTGATAGATCATTTCCAATAACCCAGCTTATTGTAGCACAACCTATAATGAGACGCCTGTTATGAGACTGTCTGTTATACAACCAGTCATAAGAAAAACATACCTGCTCAAGTAGGGACTGTTTAGAAGGCAAAACCCCTACAGGTGTTGCTGCTTCAATAGTAACTGCACCAACACCCGTTACTAGGGCCAGAAGAGATGTGCATGCCGAATGCCCTGATTAATATTATCCCAAATACAGCAGCTCAAGGAGCTGTTGGACGAGCAACAGGATTTATCTTAACTTCACAGAATTCACAGATTGTGGTCTGGACACCTCCACAGACAATCGGTCATTAAAAGAAAGCCAGAGATTAGTCTTTACAACACAAACAACACAGGGTGAGACAAATTTATTTGAAGATGGGATTTTTCTCCCATGGTTTGAAGAAGCTGCCAGAGCTAGCACCAAAACAGAATGTGTTGGAGGTTTGGAAGTTAGTAAGAATGCGGAACGAGAGAGACCATTAAATGTCCCAAAATTAAAAACAGACTTAGAGGAAATAATTAGAGGATGTATGGATCTGGACTACATCAACTAGTATCAGGAAAAAGAATGGATTTGTTTGTGGAACGAAATCACTAGGAGAGCAGCTACAGTACACGAAAAACTGACTGAATTGGCAAATAAATATGAAGTCAATCTTTCAAAAAGTGCCCCATTACAGAAACGTTTTATAGTTCTGATAGATGATGAATCAATTGAAATCATGGGTTCTTCAGTAATGAATTAGTGAAAAATGTTCGTAAATGGAGTGAATGTGAAGAATTTGAAAATAAATGGGCAAGGAACCTTGAAAAAAAAGAGTCAGGCAGAAACAGCTGAAGCTAAGTGAAAGCCACCTCCGGGTCCTCCAGAGATGAATGAACTACAGCTTTTGCATTTAGAGAGATACCAGGTGGAGGGTACGTACCTGTGCCTTGAAGTAGAGGAGACCTTGCATCATTTATGAACAATTTTCTCAAAATGAGAGAAAGTCCAATGCAATGGTATACACAGGTTGAAAGGTTTGTCAATATTTCAAAGGTGCTGTGGATAGATTTGAACACTTTCTTGGACCTTATCCTGAATGATTTGTGGGCTGAGTTCAAAATTGCTGTACATAGGTCAGATGCAGAGCCGCAGGGAGAATCTCATACAAATGCACCATCACCTGTTCTGATGAATAAGTACAATGAGGTGATTACTTTCTTGAAGGGCAGAAAGCCTTCGAAAGATCTGGATTATGTGAGGTTGAACAGAATTCAGCAGGAAGTAAAAGAATCAGTGCATTATTATTGTGAAAGATTGTTAAAGGCATTTCAGCAGCACACAGGTAAGACACATCTTGAACCTACTGATATTGGTTTCTTTATTTTGCAGTTCCTGATTCGTTTGAGCCCGGAGATAAGTCAGCACATACAGCATAATGCAATTTGTTGGCAGACTAAGGGGCCAATTCCGATCCCGGCCGGTAGGGCACCGAATTGGATTCGGCTTAACCGGATCCGATTCGGAGCCCTCTTTCCCGACCGATACGTACGTGCGTCCGGCCGAGCGAGTACGATGCGAGCGCACGCAAAATCGCCGACCGACTTGTTCGCGGGTCCGAAGCGCTCTGACCGACTCGCACGGACACGACTTGCACCGCGCGATGGAGACGTTCCCCGGCCGGGCAAGTACGATGTGCGCCGCGAGCAGTCCGACCGACTCGCGCCGTCCGGCTCAAAAGAGCAGTCGGAGCCGCACTTTGGGGGTCCGTGTCAGACCCCCCTGTACGCGTAGCCGCGTGAGTCGCACACAGGGGGGACTCATGGGTCCCCCCTACCTGTGCATGTACGCCGCGAGTCGGTTCGAGGCGTACCCGCTGTAGGGGGCACCCTTGTTCGCCTCGCACCCATTGGGTCAATGGGAGCCCGCGTACGCGTTGTACGTCCGGCTCCCATTGACTTCAATGGGAGTCCGACTGACTCGAGTCCGATTGCTTGCGTGCGCATCGTACTCGTTCGGTCGGACTGCCAGAGTCCGATTCGGTCGGAAATCTCTCCTGGTCCGGCTCGGTCGGAGAGATTTCCGGCCTGAATCGGAATCGGCCCCTAAGTCATTTGATGAGATCTTGAAATATGCAAAGTATTGCAATGATGAACAAGAGAGGAAGCAGAAAAAAATTAAGATAAATTCATGCTGGCACAAACGAAGCTTGCGCAAAAAGGTTTTCAAAATCAATCTTTTGCAGGAAATGCTGTTACAATGCAGAATGTTGGTTTCCAGAATGAGATGCAGGGCATCGGTCACCAAGGTATACAGGTTGGTGGTCAGGGAAGAGGTTGAAGAGTTCCGATTGATCCAAGTACAGGTGTAGATATTGACTGTATGTCATCTTTGTAACAAAATCGGGCATTGGAAATGTGAGTGTAGGCTAAATTCAGATAGAATGAATGCTGTTAATCAAATGCGAGGAGGAAATCAGGTCCAAATACAAAATGCTCCTGTCCAGCAAATTGAAGTGCCAATGCAGACACTGATTCCAAGGATGCCAGTCCTACAAGCCCTTGTGGCTCAACAGAACGTGGGCAAAACAAACGTGAGTTTTGATCAAATGCCAAGAGTAAACAGAAATACATTTCAGAAGCAGAATGCATATCAGCAATTACCTATGATTGAAAATGATGAATTTGAATCAAATTTGGCACAATGACATAGTCTGAGGGGGAGGCAGATTGCATGCTTGGTGCAGTCATAGAGGAAGACCAGAGTGGACCATTCATAGAAGGTGAGGTAAATGGCCACCAAGTATTGTTTCTCATGGACACCGGTGCTACCCGTTTCACTGTTAGAACAGCAGAAGTCCCAGACCTACCTCTCTCGGGAAAGAAGATTCAAGTTGTAGGAGTCACAAACAAGCAAGCTATAAACCCTATTTCGAGTGAAGTGCCTGTAAAAATAGTTTCATTTTAAGAAAATCACCAGTTTGTCATGTGCAGTTCAACTCCTATAAACCTATTAGGATGTAATTTATTGCACACGTTAAATTTCACAATTCACTGTATTCCTAGAGGAGTTGAGTTCCAGAGGCGAGACAAAGACATAGAGCTTAACCTGATACATCAAAATGCTGTAAAGCTTTACCCATTGAGAACAGTTGAAGAGTGCCCCTAGATTTAAAAGAGACTGTAAATCCAGGAGTGTGGGATCTTACAGGGAAATACATTTGACTAATTAAAGGGGTAGAACCAGTCCAAATCACAGCCAAACCCAATGCAGATTTTCCGAGAACACCACCCTATCCCATGACACCAGAGAAAGTAACAGGAAGAGCACCATTAATTAACGACATGTTGCAAAAAGGGATTTTAAGAGAAATAATACGGAGCCCATGCAACTCACCATTATGGTATTACAGAAACCAAATGGAAAATTCAGAATAGTGCAGGTTTTGAGAAAATTGTACAAAATTGTAATACCATGTTGTCCATATTATACCATCTTCCATGCACAGCAGAATGGTTCTGTCGTGGACCTTTGTCAGGCTTTCTTATCAATTCCCTTACATGAAGACAGTTTTCATTCGTGTTTCGAGAGAGAGTTTTGGCATGGTGCCGAACCCCACAAGGGTATACTGAGAGTCCCTCAATTTTCAACCAGATATTGAAAAAGAATATGGAGACATTGCAAATGCTGTGTGCTTCGGTTCTTGTTCAGTACATTGACGATCTACTTGTGGCGTCAGAAAGAAAAGAAGCCTGTAAGCAAGATACTGTCATGACCCCCTTCCGCGACCTCTCTGTAACGACCCTTTCCTGGCACCCTGCATAGTGGTCTAGCGCACAGGGCTCATGTTGTATTACCCCTGTGGCGCTTTACGGCATGCTATGATACCATGACTGATGTTCCCCAAGACCCGTAATTCCATTGCGCTTGAATGGCTGCAAGCAGAACCCATGAACCAATAGATTATCTGCACCTGCTGTTACTATAGCCTTGGTGTGGTTTTTCATTGAATCCCTGCAAGCTTCCCCCAGAATCCCATGAGCCAATGGCAAGCCTTGCTCCCGCTTTTACTGGGCTTTGATGTTGTTTTCCATTATGCACGTTCGAGCGAAAACCGTACATTTGTTTTCTGTTATTTGGTTCCGATCATAAAGTTGCACTTGCCCATTCTGTAAAGTTAAAGTAAGTGTACTAACATGTGTTTTCTTCAAGGTTCGAGAAAACTCCAGATGTGCCACACGTGATCTAGCTACATCCGTTGAGCCTTTGAGAGGGTATATAAACCCCACCCAACCCCGAGTCGGGGCTTGGCCTCACTGTCTGCGGAACAAGCTTTACTCTTCCCACTCACCTGAAAAATCCAGCAGGCACCGAGAAGCACTCCAGTCTCCTTCAAATCCAAGTGAACTGGTGGTTCCCGTGGCTCCAGTCTTCCTCCTCTCTCCCTCCTGCACAGCTACTCTGAACTCCCTTGACTCCCTGAGTCAGAGCCTCGAGATCTTCTTCGAACTTCAGTCAAGTGGAAGAACTAGGCGAAGTGCTTGATATCAGGTTAATGCACATTAATCCTCCGATAGTAGTAAGCATGACCAAGTATCAGTCTTTTCTAGACTTTTCTTCCATGCCCTCTCTGTGATTTACTCCAGCGCTTCTTGTGTGCTTATACTCCGGACCCTTCCTGCAACCTTGGCTCTAGAACTGTTACTGGGCAAGGACTAAAGTCTTTAGCTCCATTTTTCCCCTGATGAACAGTAGTGCCACTTCAGAGTCTTTGATATATGCATGTACCTTGTACCCCAAACTGTGTTCTGAGTGTATCCTTTGGAGTGGGAGTAACTCCAACCTTTGTTCCAAGTTTATCCTTGGAAGTGCAGTAACTCCAACCTGTGTTTCGAGTTCATCCTTGGAAATGGAAGTAACTCCAACCTATGTTCCAAGTTTATCCTTGGGAGATGCAAGTAACTCCAACCTGTGTTACGAGTTTATCCTTGGGAGTGCAGGTAATTCCAACCTTTGTTCCGAGTTTATCTTTGGGAATGCAGGTAACTCCAATTTGTGTTCCGAGTTTATACCTGGGAGTGACACACTCCAATCCGCTCTCATGCCATGCTGCCACCTGTAAGTGTATGTCACAGAAGTTAATGTATGATCATTGTATGTAGAGACCTGTTAGTGTACTGATGGTAACTGTCTCCTCTTGTTATTTTTAGTGCATTGCAAAACCGGAGGTTCTGCTCCAGTGCACATCTACCACGCAAACGCAGAAGGTCTCAGAAGTGACAAATCCTGTTACGCAGTGCTGCACAGCCACTGAGCAGCTCCAATACTGCAAAGACTCTCTTTTCTTATTTTATCCCAACCCATCTTCCCCCCGGGGGCGTGCGTGCTCTAAGGAGTATGGTCCCTTGATCTTGTGCAGCTCTGAGAGGGATAGGAGGTCCAGAATTGGCTCCAGTGTCGTCTCCACAGTTGGGACCAGGTGAGTGCATGACAGATACAATTGCATTTTTAAATCATCTTGCTGAAAATGGTCATAAAGTGTCCCCAAGTAAATTACAATACAGTCAAAAAGAAGTCCAATATCTGAGACATATCATCGAAAAAGGTAGGAGAAAAGTGTCACAGGAGAAAGTGGAGGCAATTTTGAAAATGGGTCCTTCTCAAATGCAGAAAGATGTCAGAGGATTTTGGGAATGGTTGACTACTGTAGACAGTGAATATCAAACTTTTCCCTGGTGGCAAATCATTTGCTAAGACTTACACGCAGAAGTGTGCCTGATCTGCTTCCATGGGACAACGAATGCACAAAATCTTTCCTAGAGCTGAGAGAAAGTCTCTGTCGTGCCCTGGCATTATGAAGGCCAGATTATACTAAGAGATTTACTTTGCTTTGCAGTGAGAAAAAGGGCTGCTCTCTCTCAGTGCTTGCCCAAATGCACAGTGAAGCTGGAATGCCCATAGCATATTTTTCAATTACCCATGATCCCTTAGCTGCAGGGCTGCCTGGTTGTCTGAAATTGTTTGCCGCTATGAGTCTCAGTTTAACCCCTTCGATGCTTGTGACGAGCTCATCTCATCATGCTGCGCGGTCGCGCTGTGCGCATGACGAGCTGAGCTCGTCACGACCACACCCGCGATCGGAATGTCCAGCACCTGGGCGGAATTCCGATCGCGGCGAAGCGGTTAAGGAGGTGTGAAAGCATAGTGAGGTGGCAGCCATTAATTGTTATGGTTCCCCATTCAGTGGAGATCTTGCTTACAAGAACTAAAACCCAATACATAACCAACTTGAGGTTGACTAAATATGAAGAACACATTTTAGCTTCAGAAAATGTACAACTGAAAAGGTTCCAATTTTTGAATCCCAGTACACTGATGCCCCTTCCTGAAAACTCTGATGAATTTGAACATGACTGTCTGGCTGTCATGGAATTATGCACCAAGCCAAGACCTGATTTAAAAGATGAGCCTTTAATAAGACCCGATTATGTACTGTTTGTGGATGGCTCATTTTTTAGAACAAATGATTGCTACCTAAGAGCAGCTTATGCTGTCTGTACAATCTAAGATATTGTTGAAGCTTCCTGGTTTCAAAGTAAAAACTCAGCTCAAGTTGCATAATTGATTGCCCTTAGTAGAGCACGTCATTTGACAGCCCAAATGAGAGTGGCTATATTTACAGATGGTACGGCATTGGTGTTGTCCATGACTTCAAGTAGTTACGGTTGTAGTGTAGCTCCTATTTCCCTAATAGGCTCTGCGCATTGGAATAATATATCCTATAGGTTTGACATAGGACTAAGGTCAGTATGTCCCTATCGAGTATATTAAACTTAATTACTTGTGCCAGCTAGCTCAGAGGCCACTAGAAACTCCTTGACAACAAGAAGGGAGTAGTTTCTGGCAGCCGCAAAACATGACACTGTGTTTCCCTTTAGAATCAGAACGTGTCCCAGAGTCGTGGAAACAATAGATAACTATTTCACTCAGCTCAGTCGTGCATGCTTAGTTTTCTCCAAGTTACACAGAAAGAAATAGAAGTGCGTTTCAATAAAGGATTTATTGAACAGTCTTGTTTCTGGTGTAAGTAAAATGTGCTGTTACGATCACAAGACAGTATGCGAGATAAATAATGTACAGGGTGAGCAGTAGAAATAAATAATACTGCGATAGCATTCTATTTTAGTACATATGCATTTACATAAATAACACAGACTAAAAATGCGAGTACTCATACGATGCATTGCTAAGCTAATTCTATCCCAATGTACCTAACCTGACCTAGGTGTAGGAAGAGGGAAGAAGTAGGTGAAGTATTCCTTACTCTGGTATACTAAGAGTATGTTAAGTCTAGTATGCCTAGTATGCCAAGAGTCCCTCTAGGTTCTAGTCAGCTCCATACCTGAAGAATGAGAGAGGTAGGAATCTCTTTGCCAGACTCAAACTCCAACACCCCGCAAGGGAAGTCAGATCACTGGAAGCTGGGCTCTCTGCGTGCAGGGAAGGCAGCGTCCTCTCAGTGCGTCAGGCCGGGAAACGGGCTCCTCTGAAGTCGAGGTCTCCTCTGGTTTACAGGGGCTAGGGAAGGTATATTTATACCTGAGAGCACCTAAGAATGTTAGTATTGACGTGAGTTGGACAGCGAAAGACGTCATGAATGAACCCCCTAAGGAATAATGGTTCATGCATAATATATGAGTCCTTGAAGAAATCAATAGTCCTGGACTAGGGAAACACCCGCAGCCTAAGGGTCTGTTCTTCATGAACTCGTTGTGACGTTAGGGTGGACGGATGTCAGAGACCATGCCTGTATTTGGAGTGCATGGTTTAATGCCTAAATAAGGGCTGGGATTTTATGCCTATATAAGGGCAGGGCGAATTGTGCCTATATAAGGACATGATACTGGAAAGCCCGTTTATGGATACCCTAAGAGGAATACAACACCCACTCCTCTTTCGTGTGTACGATAATACTAAAATGCTAAACATTTAAAATGCTAAACATTAAAATGGAGTACCGCATATTTCTAAAATTTTTCATAAAACCATTTAAAAAAGGCATATAAAAAACCTATTAGAATGCAAAAGGTACTGTACATTTGAAGCATTGCTTTTCATTACAGGCATAAAGTTCGAAAATAAATGCAATTGGAATGAAATAAGCAGTAATATTTCCATGTGACAAAAAATGGTCGATAAGTTTCTCAAAAATCAAAAGTCATGTCATGAAAATTAATTAACTGTTTTAGACACACAAGATGACTAAGGGGTCGATTCCGATCCCGGTCGGAGGCGCACCTAATACCATTCGGTCGGGAAAAAGCCAGGCAAATGCCTGTTTCCCGACCGATCCGCACATACGTCCGAACGAGCAAGTACGATGCGCACAACTGCCCAAATCCCGACCCAGTCGTACTCACCCAATACAGGTCCTGTACTCCGACCGAGGCGGATCCGGAAACGCTGAATCGAGTCGCACGGAAGCTAAAATGCAGCCCCGTCCGGCCGGATAAGTACGATGCGCTTTCCGTACGCGCCGAACCCGTCGCTACGCACGGCACGTCAAAGCATCCGGGCGAGGTGCACATAAGCTCCGATTCGCGCCACAAGACGATCCACGGCTACGAGACGAACACGCCAGCGACGAGGACGAGGCAAAGCAAAGAGAAAGACGAACGAGACGAACCAACCATGAATCCCATCGTGCTGATCCTACCAATATTCTACATCTATTACCGGAACAGGCACGGACGCGTACGGCGCAGAAGGTAAGTCAGACACCAACCACAAAAACAAACTACACGTACCCAACATATCACACACACACAGAGGGATGCAGAAATACTTACACCAGCAACAGCAGCACCATAGGGGCGGGATGGCCATCACCAATGCCACACATACACATAGGGGCCTGTATGCCCACCACCACTACCACCCCTACTCAGGGGGAGCCAAATGCCTGTCACTACTACCACCTCTACCCATGGGGAGCTGGATGCCTACCACTACTACCACCCCTACCCAGGGGGTGCTAGATGCCTACCACTACTACCACCCCTGCCCATGGGGTGCTAGATGCCTACCACTACTACCACCCCTACCCAGGGGGTGCCAGATGCCTGTCACTACTACCACCTCTACCCATGGGGGGCTGGATGCCTACCACTACTACCACCCCTGCCCATGGGGTGCTAGATGCCTACCACTACTACCACCCCTACCCAGGGGGTACCAGATGCCTGTCACTACTACCACCCCTACCCAGGGGGTGCTAGATGCCTACCACTACTACCACCCCTGCCCAGGGGGTGCTGGATGCCTACCACTACCACCACCCCTACCCATGGGGGGCTGGATGCCTACCACCAACACCACCCCCACTCATCGGATGGACAATGCATGACACAACCAGCACACTACAACCTAGGGAATGCAAGAAAAATACATCCCCCCAACACCATGACAAGCGTGTGTAGACTGTGTCAAATGCCTACAACACTGAACATGACCATGAACACACAATGTGACCCCCTATCACATGTGCCACACATAAATGTGTGTGGCCTCCACAATGCAAGCAGACCATGACCACTGTGGCAATGGGGTCCAACCCCCATCATCACAGTGACCAAAATGTAAGTGTGGGGTCCATAGCTGAAGCACATTTTGAACATTGTGACAATGGGGTCTAAGCCCCCATCATCACAGTGACCAAAAGGTAAGTGTGGGGTCCATAGCTGAAGCACATTTTGAACATTGTGACAATGGGGTCCAACCCCCATCATCACAGTGACCAAAATGTAAGTGTGGGGTCCATAGCTGAAGCACATTTTGAACATTGTGACAATGGGGTCTAAGCCCCCATCATCACAGTGACCAAAAGGTAAGTGTGGGGTCCATAGCTGAAGCACATTTTGAACATTGTGACAATGGGGTCTAAGCCCCCATCATCACAGTGACCAAAAGGTAAGTGTGGGGTCCATAGCTGAAGCACATTTTGAACATTGTGACAATGGGGTCCACCCCTATAAGAGAGGACCCCACATCCCGACTTGCCACCACCATTTCAACCATGGTCTTTACAGCTGAAACAGAGGGGTGGATCTCCAAGAAGGAGGCAACCTTCCTGATCGCTACGAATCCAAAAATCCCTTACTTCTATACTCTGCCCAAAGTGCATAAAGGAGTCTCGCCGGTGCCTGGGAGACCGATAGTCTCGGGGATAGGCTCGATCCTCAAACCACTGTCCAAGTTCTGTGACTACTTTCTTCAACCTTTGGTCAGAGCCACCCTCTCTTTTGTCAAAGATACATCAGACGTCCTGCGCCTACTCGAGGGGGTCCAACATCCAGAGGAGGTGAATCTACTAGTAACCCTGGATGTTGAGGCCCTCTATACTAATATCCCACAGAGGGCTACCCTGGACGTAATTGAGGATGCGTTGGGCAGGATCGAATGGGCCTCCTCCACCCCAGTGACTTTCATCCTTGAGTGTGCGACCTTGGCCCTTACTGAAAACTTTTTTGAACATAATAAACAATTGTATCACCAGACACAGGGCACTTCCATGGGGAGCACCTTCGCGCCGAGCCTGGCATGTCTTTACATGGCAGCATTCGAGGAAAGGGAGATCCTTGATTCCAACAACCCCTTTCAGGCGAATGTGCTCCTATGGAAAAGATTCATCGACGACATTTTGATCCTTTGGAAGGGAGATCGGACTAGGTGTGAAGACTTTTTCCAATGGATTAATACTCTTAACCCATTTCTCAAGTTTACTAGCTCTATCTCTGAATGTGAGATACCATTCCTGGACCTACTAATAAAACTGGACGGGGGTCAGATCAGCACTACTCTCTACCGTAAACCTACAGACAAGAACAGTCTGTTACATTTCAGCAGTCACCACCCGAGAGCCCTTAAACAAAACCTTCCGTTTGGCCAGTTCCTCCGTATCCGGAGGAACTGTAGCTCGGTGACAGACTTCCAAAAGGAGTCCCAGGTTCTGGAAAGACACCTACGCAGTAAGGATTATCCCCAATGCAACATAGCTCTCTCTCAAAAAAGAGCAAGGAATCACAACAGAGAAGGCTTACTAGAAACCAGACCTAAAGAAACAAAAAATGATTCACTGACCTGTGTGACCACATTTACACCTGATTCCAACCAATTAAAAAGCATCATTAAGAAACATTGGGGGATCCTGAATACAGGGGATCTACAGTTCCCAACACCGAGGTTTGCTTTTAACCCCTTCCATGCTCATGACGAGCTCAGCTCGTCATGCTGCGCAGTGCTCGTGTGCGCATGACGAGCTGAGCTCGTCATGAACCCGCCCGCTTAATGAAACGCCCCGCACAGGGCGAAAATCGGCCGCGCATGCAAGGGGTTAAACGGACGAGCAACCTCAAAGACATGTTAATACATACGAGACCCAAGGTACACATTAGGGTCATAAATGAACGGTTCACCCCCGTGGTATCAGATAACACCCACCATCACGACCGTGGGACTAACACACTGTAGTCATGATATACTAGTAGGGCGCATCCTGATGATTTTGATAGGTCTAGTGTGCCCTAGACATGACTTGATATACGCCGCATATTACCATTGCCTACCGACATAGCCAATTTTATTAAGGAGCATCTCGACCTCCAGGACGCTACTACCATATTGGTTGGCTACGTGAGGAACCAACCACAGACTTTACAAGCCAATCGCATTATGGCGCCAGTTGTAAACAGTGCGCATGACCGAACGCGGCTTACGTGCATCCGGAAGTACCCGCCCCCTGCATCAGCCGCTCGGTGAGTATACAGGGAAGCACTGTCGGCTTCCAGTGTACCAGCGGGACCGGTGGAGCTGGGGTAGGTCTGCTGACTTTATGCGCGGATGTCCAAGTAAGTACTTGTGCCGGCTTAACAAGGGCTTGTGACACAACATGGGCGAGATTACAATCCATACCGGGGCACTACGTTGGAACTAATGCTGATTCCACGAGTGGCGCACCGGTTCTAGTGTTTGCTAGGAAACCTACTTCACTCACCAACACTTAGCCATGACTCGTCACGGGGAGATGGGTGTGGCCATGTTGGGGGCAGTGGGTGACTTACCAGTAGACCGGAGGTGTGTACCCTGTGTGTTCAGCTTTTTTATTGTTATGTGGATGAGATGTGATTGTACACGCTGAGGCTGTTCCCGAACACGAGGTGGGTGGACCTCTCGGCTGACACCTCAAGTTTACCTATTAGGTGACGTCTGGGTTTGGTAGGCTGTGGGACCACACCGGTTAGCGTGGGGGTAACATGACACATGCGCTACAAGAGCATCAACCCTCATTATTGGTGTAATCAACCTCCTGTGCCTGAGTACCCGATACTGACAGTTACTTTCCAGAACTTGACTAATTTCTTTGTATCTCTCGCCTAATCAAGGACACTCTACTATTCAGTGTTTGAGCTCGCCGGCCACCGATGTAACATCTCTTTGACCCAGACTGGGTGAGTTCTCTTGACGCTAGGAGCAATCATATTTTACATATTTCACACATAATGCTCCTCTGTTATCATAGTTTTTAATTCTCTTTGCTACTCCATATCACTTTGTGCATGGTCACTACCACTGTGTGTGATGCATGCTCTTTTCTCACATTTTTAATTAGAACACTATATAAGTATAGTAGGTTCATACAATGTCCTGACATACTTCTACATTTATATTTTTCTACAGGTTGATGTCATAGATCTGCAGGTACCACTTTTTAGGGTGCTGTAAGGGTGGTCACTTTATTAGTTAATTGTGTACCACTACCAAAAAGTGTGGATAGATCTTGATTTGGTCCTGAAGAATTGCCTTCTAATTGAAGTATTGGCAAGAAACATGTTGACCCCAAATGCGCACAGCCCCGTGACCTTATAACAGGGGTGCGCTACTTTCACGTTTTTAATGAGGAGAGTGGCCACGATCATTAAAGTAGTTTTGGGACCACCTCCTTCTGTTTTAACCTCACTTCTACACTCACTACATCTACACTCACTAGGGCCCTCACATGCACGGCACCTTACGGCAAAAGGAAATAAAGATCTCCGCCAAAAGGCCCCGTTAAGGGCGCCGATCGGGTATTGCAGCGCCGACCCGATAAGGAGCAGACCCGATGATGAAGCAAGACACCCCACTGATGGGGGTGTGTGAGGGTCTCTTTTCCGAAAGGAGGTAATGTTCTCCTGCTCTTAGTGTGTTACTCACTACACTAACCATACGTCAACCTATAGTGTTCACTAGGAACTGCATACCATTCTGCTTTGTATCACTTTTGGGCATGTATGCTGGACCTGGATAAATATAGCCCATAGTCCTCAAATTTGTTAATA